>VZSZ01010630.1:257727-356777 GCA_013398815.1 Ibidorhyncha struthersii | reverse complement strand
GGAGGCTCCTCCGGCCTCCTCGCGGTGAGTGTCCGTGCGCGGCGCGGGAGCGGGCGGGGCGCAGGTGACTGGAGCAACCGGTTGCAAAATGGCCGCTGCCGGTAACCGGGGAGACCAGCACCCGCGGCCAGGCTGGCCGTCCCGGCGGGCCGCCGTTGGGGGGTGCCTCCTGCCCCGTNGTGCCCCGTCGAGGCGTCCTCGGACGCCGTCGGGGACGGGAATTGACTTCGGGTCGGGCGCTCCGGTGGCTCCTGGCGGGCTGCAGAGAAGCAGAACCGGGAGCCCTTGGCAGTGCAGGTTTCCCGGCAGCCCTTACCTCTGCTCCCACCCTGACGGATGAAGTCAAGGCGTCTGTGGAAGATCGGAAAAATACTTTCTATACTGCTTTAAAGTCTAACCATTTTGAAGCTTCTGCTACTGCCCTAACTCTACGGTACGGGGAATTATAGGTGGGGAAAAGGAAAGCCAATATATCTAAAGATACTGTAAAACACTTTAAAAATAGATTTTGGGTGAGAGGGCACGTGCTAAAGGCTTGGTCATCTTTTTGAGTTATGTGACTGTCCTGAACGCAAAACCTGTGTGTTTCTGAGGGTTTTTTGACTGATACCAGTTCCTCTCCTCCCAGTCTGCTACTGTTACAGTTGGGACAGGACACTCACCACTTCATTGACTAATATGATGACGACAACACTGTAAACGGCTAAAAGAAGCCAAGACCAAATTGCTGCTTGAATCTTCCCGGAAGTGCATGTATTCTCATTTTACTCTATTATGCTTTCGCCTTTTATGTTTTTCTGATGCTTGTCTAGTGCACTAAGAAGGCTCTGGATATTCTGTCAGCAAACTTATGTTTGAGGTGTAATTCAGTGAGCAGCTCTTGCTGTTTTCAGAGATTGTCTTATTCAGCTCATCCCTCTGTTGCGCTGATGCAGACTGTGTAGGAATCCTGCTGAAAAAATTACTGTGAAAATGGTACCTGCATTTTTACTGGTGTCTTTTTTTCCAGTCCAGATTTGTTCTCTAGTTCAGTGTGCAATGGGATGCACCATATTTTTATCTTGGCATAAGGACACGTGGCAACTCTGACGTGGTTTAATCAGTGCTGACACTTACAAGTAGAACTGTGCCCTTACCCTCTGCTCAGAAAGGAACTGCAGGTAAAAAGCAGGGGGTAGCTGGATGGGGAGAGTTACCTACAAATTCAGAATTCATATAGTTCCTTCTCTTAATTTCCTGCTTGGAATATAATCTGCTATGATGGAAACTCTGTAGGCTATTGGTATGATTTTTAATCTCTGTAATATTTGTTGCCAATTGTATGGATTAATACAGTAGGAACTCCTACAGTATGATCATATGCCAAATAGAAAACACTTGGCAGATGTGAACAGGGGTCTTGATTCCTCACTGCCCTGAAAATCTCATGATTTGTAATATGTTAAGTGGATGTAAAATGTTACCAAACCAGAATGGTGGCCTCCTTCTAGGAAACAGGAGTCCAGAGAAATAATAGCAGAAACTTAGTAAAACAAAGAGTAACAAGGGTGAAATAAGATAAGCAGGGGAAGGGTCAAATGAGAGTGGAGAGCAAGAGAAAAGGAAAAATAAAATGTGAAATCAGAGTAAGTAGATCTAGAATAAAGGGAGGCGAAAGCACAGAACCTGTGAAAGCAATGACTTTCATTAGTTGCAAGGTTGCTCCTATCAAAAATCACTGGATTAATTAATTCCAAATCAGTCTCAACTGGTTTTAACCTGTATTTTGGATATTGTTACATTGGCTTAGCTTCAGCAGATAACAGCTTTTAGAAAATGAAGACGCTTACTTGCCTTACTTGCCTCCCCTGGTAAATTGAACCATTTCTGAATGTTACTGCTGTGACTGTGGAAGCCACAGTCTACTGGCAGGACACGAAAGGTGGCATAATGCCATCTCCAGGCCTTCCAGATTCTGGGTGGTTCCAGGTGGACAACTGTAAGCCTCAACGTTATTTGGAACAGGCTGTTCTAAGTGCCCTACATCCCTGCAGAGCCAGGCATTGCAAGGTCTGTCTGTATTTTAGAGTTTGCCGCTGGGGTAAGATGGGAAAGGGTAAGAAATAATGGCAAAAAGAAGAAAGTGATCTTGGGCCAGTTTGTTTTGGCACAATAGACGTATAAAGAATTAAAAATAATATGTTGAGGTGCTGTCAGATTTGCAAATATGTTGAATGACTGTCAGTGAAGAACAGCTATTTCATTCTGTCTGGTGTTAGTCATACAGTCAAAGCTTTCTTTATTTGTTTTGGCACCCAGAGCAGCCAATACATTATCTAATTTAACTTCTGCATATCACAGGCCATCAATGCCCTCCCATTTAACACTGTACTGAGCCCAATGGGGACAAAATATGTTATGGAAAGGCACCCCATTTTAACTTTCCAATACAAAGACCCGCATGGTGTTGTGATTCTTTTGATTTCTTGTTCTGTTAGCTGATAGTAGCCTTTGTCAAATACATGTTTAAACTCTTACATCAATATTAGGATCAGCAACAAACAAGTACTGTTTCTTTTTATTCGCCTTCTTCAGGATGTGACTTGAAAGCAAGATGATCTTTCTTTTTCATTCTCAGCATCATTTGGAAAGCACTGATTCCATTACCCTTGTAAATCTTATAAAAACCTAATGACACTTTTTCCTTCTGAACCTTCTTGGTTTCTTATGAGTCTTAAATCTGATCTTTTAAAATGATTGTGCTCGTTTTCCAGCTTTTTAGACAAACAGTTTACTTAACGTGTATTTGCTGGTTGTTTTGCTGCTGTTGTGCTTCTTCAGTATTTCAAGCCATTAATATGTTTTTCTGCTTTGTTTAATCTATTCTGAAATTAATCCAAATGGGAGTCTATTTTTTTTTTATATTCCACAGATGTTCTCAGTCCTTGCAGAACCTGGCATGCCTATCTTTAATTTTAGTGATTATTTCTCTATTTGCAAGATTATCTAGGTTTTCTCATTTGACGTAAGCACACAGGCACTGTGGCTAGAAAGTGGGAATTTTGGCACAGAATGCTTGGTCCTTGGAAATGAGGGATTACGAAGATAAATATCAGTCACAAAAACAGTGTTGCCTTTGTTTCTCTCTTTTTTTTTCTGGAAACTGTTTAGTGCTACCTGTTTTATCTGTAATCTCTTACAGGTATTGAAATTACAAAGGTTTGGAAAAAATAACTGGAGAAGAGAGTGATGTTCGTGGAGGGCTAACTGAACAAATGAGCAGCTGTTTAGCATTCACAGGGGAAATTATTTAGATGTGTGATTGTTTTTCCCCTCATTAAAACCTACAATTTGATTTCAAAAGTTACTGCAAGCCATTGTGTTGATGTCACAGCAACTCGGTCAATCATGATACAATTGACTTTGCGTAATTTGGAAACAAATTTCACTTGGTTTAAAAAGCAGTAAATGTTCTCCTGCTTTTCTTTGTTGCTTAACTGGGGAGGTGTGGCACCTAATAGAAGGTGTATTTCTGAAGTAGTCGTGGGCTGACATTTTGCTGTTTCAGTGAGGGTTTTTACAGACATTTCAAATTTCGGATGGTGGCATTCAAAATTACTGCTCTATCGTGGGTATAGATTTCTCTCCCTGTGGGAAAACAAAATATTGAGGAAAACTATTTTGATACTGCCAAGTTGTTTGTATTTTCATATTTTTTTTTCTTCCATGGCTTTGAAGCATCAGGTATGAGTATTTGAATCTAGATCCTGCAAAGTGCTCAGCACGATCACCAAGCTTCTGATTACACAGCCACTTTAATCTGGCTCAAGCCCAGCTGCAATGGAAAGGGACAATGCCACCCTGTCATGGTATCTCTCCAGCTTTCCTTGTGCCAGCAAATATGATCGCGCAACTGTGCAGTGAGCTAGATTACAAAATTGATCCTGTTTCCCCAGAAACCTCCCCACAACATAATATCTTATTTTTCTTTAGTTGGGTCAATTTCTTGATCTAGCTCACTGTTCCTGCCTCCAATGCCTGCACTAAGATATTTGCAAGTAGCCATGTACAGAGGGAATGGGGGACCTTCTCTTCTGGCAGCGATGTGAAATGTTTTGCCCAGAGTATCTCTTTCAGCAAAACGGAGGTTTGAGGAACAACAGCTTGCTGGACCACAATATAAGCTCAGTTGCTGAGTTGATTCAGGTTTAAGAAAAGTACCCTTTTCTTGGCAAAACAAAGAATCCTGTACCAGTATATGGATTCAGCATATAGTGTGGCACCACGGGTGGTTTTGTTGGTATTTTGTTTGGGGGTAGTGTAGTGCACTGGGAGGGTAGGAAGAACTGCCCAGTGGAGTCCTTAAGTGAGCTGTGCTGCTGAAGCCAGCTAATTGTGAAACCAGGCATCCTCGCACGTGTGCACCTGTAAGTCAGAGCTGCTCTTGGATATTACAGCATCTGACAAAATGGGGCAGTTCGGCAGCAGCCAAATGGAGGATTTGGTGAGATAATGTGAGGAAAAGCCAAGTGGGATGTCCAATAAAGAAAAGGTGATTAGCAGTCATTCTGTTCTGTGGGTTTTCAGGTCCTAAGCTTGTAAATAATTTTTGTAGAAATGAACAATCTTTCAAAAAAAAAAAAAAGAAAAGGAAAACAGAGCACAAAACCTAAACCCCACAAACAAAAACCCCCACCAAACCAGCTCTGGAGAATGCAGGTATTTGTATCTGCTCAAGGACAGGTGAAGGCCAGCTAAAATCCTTTGCAGTTTTTACTGACTGCTGCAATTCTCAAGCTAAACAAAATATTACCTATCTTCTTACGAGGCCGTATTTGAGGCCTGGAAAAAATGTTGAGAAATGTCCCAAATTGTAATCTTTCTTACCGGACTAGGGATACAGAATTTCAAACTGAAATCTAGAAAACCTTATGAATAAGGAGACAACAAAGAAAATGTATATGCAAAAAGACGATTGATTCTTATTTATGGACTGTACGTTTCCAAGGGTTATAAATGAGAGGCTTCAGACAAGCATGCTTTGGTTTTTTGTAGTGGGATATCAGACATTATGCATTAAATTAAAGTGAAGGTGTGCCAAATGCTTCCCTGCATAGAACTGCAAATTTGGCCTAGCAGAACTGACAAAAGCTGTACAAAATGATACTGATGCTCCTGACAAAATAACCTGCAGTGGCTTCTAAATCATATGAATTATCTATCCCTCTTGCTTGCTCTCTCATAGGCTGCAAACAAATGTTCTTCTTTGACTCCAGCTGTGCTACTGCCAGACAAAAGCTAGCTAGGCTAGCTTAAGGTACGGTGATAAGAGTCTTTGGTGTCAGCACTAACTCACAAGGTCCTGCTTCCTCAGGTTCCGCTTTCCCTCCTAATGGCTATTAGCCCTGTTTGTGTGTCTTCACCCTAAGCTCGGTTTGTGAAGCAATCTGTTAAACTCTGAGATGACTGTTGCAGAATTGCATTTAAGTATAACCATAAACGTGCAAATCACTGCAACTGATAAAGCCGTAGCTTCTCACAGGGTATAACAGGAAAAAGTATCTCGGCTTCGGTAGAAATTGGACTTACTCAAACAGAGTAATATGTTCTTGAAGCACCAATAAAGAAAAACTGTACTCCCATCCAGTATAACCTAAGCCAGCTGACTTCTGCCTGGAGTTCGTTAAGAAATACTTACACAAATTGGTCTGTCAGCAGAGCTGTGGGGAGGAGGCCTCCAGCAGTGGGTCAGTGAACCTGTCCATACAGGTTTGTTTTCTTAAAGAAAAAAACATCAGTAACAAAGCTAGCATGAAAATGGGGCAGGTGGAAGTGCTTTAATTTAAAATACTATACAGAAGGCAAAAGCAAAGACAGGAGCACGTGCAAAAGGTGAGGACAACTTAACATCACCTGTTTCATTCTATAAAACAAAGAATTGGACTTCTGTTTCCGGGTTTTAGCTAGTTAAAGAAAATAAAACAATCAGTGTATTTCTAATTGTTCATTTTGGAGCACTGGAAACAAAATCACATCAGTTGATTTATCTGAAGAGCAATGGGGCTGTGATTTAACAACAGTAATACAGATACTTTGTACAGGATTTTTAAGCCTGCTCTTCAGTAGTTTTGGGGGTTTTTTTTTGAGTGACTTGATGACTTCTACACTCTGAGCTTCTTCAGCTGTCTTCCACTGAACTTCTGCTGCTTAGTATTGATTATTTTAGTATCTGGTGGTTTAGTAGATGTGATGCCTCTTATAGGACACAGTGTTCTGCTATAGCTCCTTTAAGGTCTGTCTTCTTAACTATCCCTGCCTGTAAAATTACGTCCTTTTCCACTGGCCCTCCATTATTATACATGGAATTTGTTTTCGAAATTTCTGTGGTACAGTGACTGTTGTACCTCTTGCTAAGAAGTCATTGCAATTGAATCCTTGCCTACTGCATAGGCGTAACTTCTTACCAGGAAAAAGGAGGCCTATGCTTATTTTGTGTAAGACCAGATTGCCTATGGTGTTACAACTTCATTGACACCTGTTGCAACTAGGGTCCTCCGTACGAGGAGCGCGGTGCCTGTTTGGTTCAGCAAGATTACAAGCAATTGAGCACTGTGCGTTGAAGGGCAAAGAGATGATTTATCTCCCCTGCAAAGATGCCTTTGCAGAAATGGTCAGTCCTTCCCACATCAGGGTGGTCATCTGGTGGCAGGAGGCCATGGTTACTTGAGGCACTTCAGTATCACCTTCCAAAGTGAGCCACCTGAGAGCCAGCCCTTCTGCTTGCAGTGGTTTGCCTTGCTGATGGGTCTGTCCCCAGGCTGGGAGCTCTGTAACCTCCTGAGTTTCTCTTGTCATTCAGTTCCTTTTAGTCTCCGGAATATCTGTTCTGACGCATTGTCTGCTCTCACCCCAGTTCTTTCCTCCTTGCTGTTCTTACACCCGTAGCAACACATTTTCTTTTCTGATTAAGCCCTCCTTTTCGTCTATGAAAGCTGTAATGAAAAGATGTTTCTTTCGTAAAACCTTACAGCTTTTAGGTTACCACCAGGAAGTAATATGTTAGCTGATGGTATTAGTCCTATGAAACCTTCCTTTTTGGTTACTTACCCAGTTTTGGTGATTTTTTTTTTTTTTTTAATGTATGCTAGTTCTCTTGGAAATACATCATCAAGAATATTTAATACAGACCCAGACTTTACAAAATACTTTGCTGTGTTTAAGCTTACACATGCAGCTGTGTGCTCTGTTGGGTCCGGACTAGAATGGCCATTATCTTGCAGAACAGGGTCCTCAGGAGAAAGCCTAAGCACATGGGAAGAAGAATGGCAACAAAACTTTTATATAGAAATAAACAGGCAGATATTTTTTCTCATGCAATTTGGAATGATCTGTATGGATAATATGACTTTGTTCTGAAATAAATTTTAAATAGTGAAAATACTGCAGTTTTTAATTTCCATGCAGGTTCAATGTGAAGTGCTGTGCCTTGCACAGCTCTGGGTGCCGCTTGTTAGAGAAAGCAAGCATTTTCTTAAATTACTGTAGCATCATAGAATCATCTAGGTTGGAAGGGACCTTTAAAATCATCGAGTCCAACCACCAACCTGACACTGCCAAGTCCACCACTAACCCATGTCCCTCAGCACCACGTCTGCCCGGCTGTTAAATCCCTCCAGGGATGGCGACACCACCACTGCCCTGGGCAGCCTGTGCCAGTGCTTGACAACACTTTCAGGGAAGAAATGTTTCCTAACATCCAACCTAAACCTCCCCTGGTGCAACTTGAGGCCGTTTCCTCTTGTCCTATTGCCTGTTCCTTGGGAGCAGAGACCGACCCCCCCTCGCTACCCCCTCCTCTCAGGGAGCTGTAGAGAGCGAGAAGGTCTCCCCTCAGCCTCCTCTTCTCCAGGCTGAACAGCCCCAGCTCCCTCAGCCGCTCCTCACAGGACTTGTGCTCTAGACTTGTGCTCTACCAAAGTGATAGTTTTATTTATTTATTTTTTACCATGAAGTTAAATGTTCTAGTTACATACAAGCAAAAAGAATTTATTTGATCCGTTTCAGCAGTTAGAAGGCAGGTCAAATTTTGAACTAGGAGCATCATTTCACTTGTGCTGTTAAGCAAAGAAATCCTAAACAAGAAAATTATTTCTCTCAGTACTTTTCTGCACTGTTGGATCTAGCCTCCTTGTTCACGTGAATCAGATCTTTTTTTGGTTTGCAAAAGAAAAAGACTACATTGGTTCTATGTAGCTGAAATGCTTGGTTACAAAACTGGTGGGCCTTAAGAGATGATGAAATTGCAGTATTTTTTTCCACTAATATCAATCTCTCTATAGAGTCTCAAGTTACTGCTTTGGCTTTGTTTTTCATTAATAGAAAAAAGGAAAAAAAAAAAAAAGTCACGGCAAAGCCCAAATACTTTGTTGTAATGCAGGGATTGTTGATTCTACGGCAGTTTTCTATTGCAGCATTTTTTCTTCTGTTGTGCTAAACGAGTAACGTAGATTTAAGCATTTTGTCTGATGGATGCCAGAGCAGCAATGTTGCTCACTGCGCTGTTACAAATATCCTGCTTTCCACATAGGCTAGCGAATAAACAGGTATGCTTTACGGGTCAGACAGTTAAAGGTCGATTTAACTATACATTTGTTATTTCTTAAGTAATGGAGAAAACTGTAGGGTGCTATATGGATAACTCAGACTCACATATTCCAATAAATCTTTAAATTAATATGTTGAAGTGTATTTTTTAATTTGTAACTTTCTTTTAGTTATACATGGAGGTAATAAAGAGGAAGCTAGATGGAACATTAATAAAAACGTGTATAATAAAACTCTGCACATTTCTTGTGTTCAAATCCAAAAGTTTTGCTCAGCAAAGCAGGATTTTGTCCAAGATTGTGCAGCCACATGCCAGGAATTGCCCAGAGAAGCTGTGGCTGCCCCATCCCTGGAGGTGTTCAAGGCCAGGTTGGACGGGGCTTGGAGCAACCTGGGCTGGGGGGAGGTGTCCCTGCCCAGGGCAGGGGGGTGGAATGAGATGAGCTTTAAGGTCGCTTCCGACTCCAACCGTTCTATCATAATTAACTACTGAAAGTATCAGCGCATTTTCTCATTTCATCCTTTCTTTCAGTTAAACCTTGAAATTGCCCGGTGTGCTGTCTGCAGCTGGTTAACTGTGAGCTGGGTGCATTTGGTCGGTGCAAATGGATTGTGCATGTTTTGTTCAAAACAGGACAGCGTAACAAAATGCCAGCTGACTCGCTTCATTCAAGGTTGCATGGTGGACATGGCTGACTTCATTTCCTACCCTTTTTAAGTCAATTTGTCAACTGTTAAAAAATTTACTTCCTTTCTTTTATTTGCTTGTTGCAGGTTTTTGGGTTTTTCTCTATGTGAAGTGTTTTAAATTTTATTTTATCTTGGATTTGCTACTTAGAATGTTCAAAGAATAGAGGGGGAATAGTTTTCTTGCAGTGTAGACACTCAAAAGGCAGGCAAGCTATTCCCCGCGCCCCTTGCAGCGTGACAGAGTAGTCCATGAAGCTGATTGTTTTAAGTGTTACTCAAATTGATCTTCCTACTTTGGATTAAGTTTTACTTAATGAGGAAGTAATAAGATTATCATAGACAAAAAGGACTATGTCTCTTTTGCGAACATGCAATTTCTGATACTTGATTTCATTTCAGACAGATCCATAATTCTTTCCTTAGGGAATGCAAATTTAAATGATAATCAAACTATGGGACTTCTCTAGCGACTGTTTTGACACTGACTGATAAAAGTATTATACTGTGTATTTTCTTCCAGGGGAAAGGATTGACTGCTGCAAGATTAAAATATTCTGGATGGGTGCCATTCAGATAGTTAGTTCAACTAGAAGAAGGGAATGGATCTGATTAAGGGATAAAGCTGGTTATTTGTTTGTTGTTTTTACTTCATGCCATACAATGGGAGTGATTCTCTGCGTCTTTTCACTAACAATAATTAGGATCAGAGGGTTCCAACAACTGCATGTTAATATTCCTCCTCTTTGAATGGAAACATGCAGTAGCTAAGCAATTAAGATTTCATGTAAACTTTAAAATCTAGAAAAAAACCTTCCACAAAATATTTAAGAAAACTTCAGACATTCAAAAGAGAGCACTAAAAGTAAGAGACTTCTTTGTTTGTTCCCCCCCCCTGCCCCAAGTTTGGATGTTTCAGGAAGCATCTGTCCTAACCTATGTCCTGGTTTGTTCCCATTGATGTTGTATTCAAAGTTTTCAGTGAAGTCAGTGGTTCATTTCTGGTTTTTCGTTGTGTATGCCCACTAGTAATTTACTTGAACCGCTGACAGGATTGTAACACCTGCTCTTGTGAAATTAAGCAACCTTCATTCACACAAAATATGAGTAGCTGTTAAACTGTCATTGATTAGGCTGTTAAATTGTATTTTGTGCAGAGTTGATATGGCTTCATATTATTGACTTTTACATTTAATAATTTGACTGATTTAAAACATGCACCAAAAGTTTTGTTTCTAAATAGCATATCCAGATCATTCGGCACTGTGCCTCCCCACCCACTGTGCCCGGCTGTTGATGAGCAGCAGTTTAGCTGAGAGGAAAAAATGACACTCATGACCCGAATCTGCAAAGATGTATGTATGCAAATGACTTGTTGAATTGAGGCGGTGAAATCTAGGCTCCCTTAAAGTTAATGGTTAACCTCGTTGGGAGTACTCATGCTTGTAGAATCGGGACCTTAGCTGGGCAGGAATTGGTAGTACCCTGTGACAGGGTGTGACTGGCAGACTGCAGGCTTTGCTTGCTCCAGAAATGCTGACACTGGCAGAGTTTAATTTGTATTTAAATGAAAGGGAGTAGGATCTTGCCTTAATATTTGGTATTCCCATATTTGTCATATACCTCAGGCACAAGCAAGTGTTTACATTAAGAATGCACTGAAGTGTTTAGTTGAATCGGAGGCATGGGCTTTTAAGAGGTCATGTTTGTTATTACCTAAGAGAGTTCTGAATTGTAGCAAAATACTGAATTATCAACAGGAGGAGAAACAGAGGATTGGTAAACCTTGTGCTTTTTACTGTTACTAAAAGATTTAGTCATGGCTGGTTGTAGACATAGCTGATTTAGCATTCCTGGGAACAGTTTTCTAAAGGCTTGTATTCGATGTCTGTTTCATCTTTTGATGCATCTTAGAAAGAAAAAGTTCGAGACTTCCAAGCTAGAGGCTGTATGGAAGTGTGAACAAAGCCTTGAAGCTTCAGGCTTAGGTGAACTTCTATATTATTGAAGAGGGTTTTAGATATATCGGCATTAAAGCAGAAATAAATTTAACTTGCAGTGCTTTTATCATTTTGATTGGTACATTTTTTAGTTACTGAAGATAAAATACAGGTTTATACAGATCCTGCCCTTTCCAAAATAATCTTAACATTCATTTTCAGTGTTTTAGTGAAGTCATAATGTTGAATTTGTGATAACAGAAAATAATGTTAAAAGGCTGAGATCAAATACAAATGTATGGCATCATTGCAAAAAAGAGAAATGGGTAGCTTGGAAGGGAATAAGCACTTATTTAATCAAACACAGTAGCCCTAAAATTACAGAAAATGGCCACTAAGTTGTTTTTTGCCTCAGTTCTGTTTCTGCAGATGTACTTTCCTGCTTTCTTTGCAAAGGCGATGAAGCTAAGGCGTATATGTGAAGTTTTGTTAAAATGCTGACCTTATATCAGAAGTATGTCAGTAGGAAGAGGAGATGTTAACAATTTGCCAAAGGGATAAATAAATAAGTAAAATGGAGGGGTAACTATGCTGCTGCTAATCTTACTAGTATCCATAGTTGTTTTTCAAAAAGGACAGCGTTTCTTGTGCTGGTAGAAGCTTGTCATTTAAAGCTGGCCAGATGGACCCAGATTAGGATGGTGGTTCCCAAAATGTGTAATACAGGAGAATGACGCTAACGCAGCAGCTGGGCAGGGAACAGTAATAAAAGGTTTTTATAGAGAGAAGTGGGGTCCGATGGATCCGGTATTCTTAAATCTTTCAATTTCTCCAATTTTTTCATCATAAGTTATTTTTCCCTTCATATAGGGTTAGACGAGAGTTACTGTGTAGTGCTCTTCCCAAGTTTATCAATAGAAGTAGTGCTAGGGTGGTCAGAAACCCAAAAAAGCAGGCAGGCGGAAGGCTGACTGTCTGTAGCAGAGGAATACAATTTCTTTTAAGCTTGTGAGAGACTAGATTGTTAGCTCCTCGTGCAGTTATTTTTCTGAAGGAAGACGTTCTGTCCAGCCTTTACATTAGCCGTAATTTTGAAATGTCTCTTCAGCCTAATTTGTTTTATTTAATCTAATAAAATCTTAACCCTGCTAAAGGTTTGATGCAGTAATGAAACTGTCAGGTGGTATCCCCTTTCTCTTTATTTCCAGCTGAAGTTTCTGACCCTGACCTGTTTTTCTTTTCCTTTATTTTTAAATTCCATGCTGTTGTGCTTTGGGCATGTGCCACAGAGCCGTAACAGGTACTGCAGGCTGACGGGAAGGCAGGAGAATAACTAGAAGCCAACTTGGAAATCACACTGGGCATGAAAAGTATGGGTTTGCCTGTGCAAGATGCTGCTCATTCTGTCAAACTTGGATATGGATTGCTGATACTTATAAAAGGTAGTTTGCATCCTCCTATGCAATTGTTCAGCACGTAATACTAATTGGCAGAGCTCCCTAATGCAGCTTTTTTACTTCTTCTTTTAGAGCTTTCCTTCCTCCAAATCTGCTGAGTTGTCTAGATCTTAGTTCTCCTGCTAGAACGCTCCTTTGCCCTTTGCCTGCTGCTTAAGTGTCCAGGCTTGGACTCCATGGTGGTAGTATCTTTAGTAAAAATGCCATCCTGTTTATCGTAGTATGGGTGAAGAGGGAAGCACTTCTCCAGTTGTGAGAAGTGAATCTGATTTTGCTGTTAGTTACAACTCCTGACCAGTCCACACACTCACACAGTGGTAGGAGGTCGCTCCGTGTCTAGTCCGTGCTCTCAGGTACTTGTACCACTCTGTTTCAGCCTATCCTGCTTGTTCTTGAGAACAAATCTGAGCTTAAACTTTATTGCATCTCAGGTATTTGGAGACAAGCTTGCAGGCAGCCGCAGGCTTTGGAGCACCTTGCAGATTGTCGAGTGCGTAGGAGGAGGGCCTTGGCTTGTGCTGTGTGTTAGCCTGGACCGGAGCTTGCATCCATGAGTGATGTGGGAGCACAGCCATCCTGGCTGGGCTAGCTCTGCCTGTGCCAGCAGTGGCAGGGCAGACAAGTGTCCAGGTGTTTTCCTGCAAGGACGCGATGTTATATGACACAAAGCATTAACAGCTCTATAAGTACCACTTAGGATCAGCAAGCAAAGCTCAGAGCCTTGTGGGGCACTATGGACAGTCAGTACCTCCTGATGAGGTTGTCCCAGCGGGCTTCTGGAGTTTTTCTGCTTCACAGTCTGACCGCACTGGGGCAGAGCCGAGAAAGGGAACACAGNGGGTTTTTTTTTTTTTTTTTTTTTTTTGAGTTACTGGATAAAGTGGTTTTGGATTAAACACTCAAATGATATGATGTCTCTTTTTGGTTTAGGATGTTTGGGTGTGAGGTGTATGCACTATTCAAAAACCTTCAGAGTAGGTTATTGCTGTCGGTCGGAGTGGGATACGGACCTGGAGTAACGATGAAGTCTCAATATGAGTATGGTCGTTCTCCTTTATTAGGTGTTTTAGCAGAGTATATATAGACTCACAGCAGAAGCATGCATAGTCAGCAACATAGTGATTGGTCCAAACCCCTTATTCACACACAGCGCCCCCCAACTCGATTGGTTAAGGCCCTCTGTCCACGTGCATAGCACACGCTGGTTCTGCTCGCCTCCGTGGCCTCGTTCCCAGACTCATCCTGCCTTTATGATAAGCAAGGCCCTCTTTCTTCCTCCTTATCAGCCAGTCACGGAGACATCAAGGACAGCAGGTGCAGGCCTCTTCGCCCAGCTCAAATCCTGGGTTGCTTACCAGAATCAAATCATGACCTTCTCCCTCCAGGAATTCCTCCACAATTATCCCTTAATATATATGGATAAGACAACCATCCAATATGTGGGAATCCTTGTGGTTCCAATGCTTAGAAGACCCTTCAGAAAGGGCATTGGAAACCCATGTTTCCCTCCTCTGTGTGCCCCTTTATTCCTAACCACTGGGATACAGTGTATAAGGAAAGGAAGGCCAGGCCCTTTTCTCTTTTGTGAATGGTACCCCGATTCCCTTGTGGCTGTATTCTAAAGAGTATTTTAAAAGTTTAAATGCTAAGACATCAACCTTATTGAATCTTTTCTTAATATTTCTGTTCACAAATACTAAATGGATTGACCAAGTTCCTGGATAGTCTTTCGTTCAAGCTGCGTTTTATGGATGTTAATAAATTAGTTGCTAAAAAAGCCCATGGAAGCAAACCTATTCCCAATGAAAATATACTATGAGTACCAGAGCAAGAGAAGTGAAGTTAGTCTTGTTCCAAGGAGTACTACTTACTGAATAATCTTCCTTTAGAAAAGAAATATGCGAATTAAAGTTATTCTGTTGTAATCTGTGAAGGTGAAAAGATTTTTAAGGCAGTGAACTCTTATTGAAATTAATATTTCTACTCTTCAAGTATTTTAGCTTCAAAAATACATAGGTATGTGGGAAAAATAATTAGCTGTAGCTCATTAGTTTTGTTCAAGCAGCTGGAAAACTTTAAAAATTAATAATTTTCATCATGAAATGTAAACTCTAGGTTGTAAGCTGTAGTATTCATTCAGTGCAAAATCTCATTTGAAGCTGACAGAGGGCTTGCAGGGTAGAGGTTCAGCAAGCCCCCCCAGAATTAACCCACTGCTATCAATTAAATTTGTCGTCTTTAAACCTACAAATAATTTGATCTTTGTAAAAGTGTCATTATGATGTAAATATACCAGGCCTCACCCTAAATTGATTTTCTTTTTCCTTTTAATACAGATTCCACAACTAGGAGAAATACTAACAGATCTCGGAATTTAATGAGAGCATCAACATGGTGGAAATTACTCTTTTAAGGCTGTAAATTGCAAAAGTTCCAATGGTCTCTTCAAGAGCAAAAGGATGAAGGTGCTTAAAAGCACTGCCAGATGTACTGAGATGGAAAATCCAGTGGCTCTTGCTAAAAACTAAAATACCCCTGGAAATATTTGCATTCCTTTTCATGAACTAGGTGGAAATGCTAGAGGAAGTAGAAAATAATTCTGCTACACATGATTTTCCACGGGTTGTTTGTAACTATGAAAAAGGGAAGTAGATTTTTATGCTGTTTTAAATTGCTGAATCACAGTTCTTCCAGTCAGCCTTGGAAGACTGAGATCAGCAGGGGTTTCCTCGGACTATGGATGCAAACGCTGTGCTCGAAGAATAGTGCCTGATAGCAGTTTGCCTATATCAATAGAAAATATCTCTACTGTAACACTGGTATGAATGAATATGGACTGTAAAACTGATGATGGAGGCTTAAATTCCCTTTCTAAGGACTAACCTTGTGAAAAGAGCAGAGCCAGAGAATCTTTTGAGGTAAATTGTTTATGATGTACCACTGTACTCAAATATACCACTGAATTCCCCCTCTAACTTAAGCGTGGGGAAATTGAGTGCCAGGAATTGCAAGTGCTAGCAGGCAAAGAAAAGCCAGGTTTCATTGCTGCAAATCTCTCATTTTCACTTTACAAGGAACTTTGATGTCTCACTCTGTAGTTAGAACTGTCCCATGTTGTGCTTTCCTATATAGATATATTTTCCTGCTTTTAATTTGAGGAATTCTGGCAACTTGGTTGAAGCTGCGGCTGTTACTGGGCTGTAAAAGCTTACAAGTCCAAATGGTTCCACAAAGTGCATGCAGACAATCAGCTTCAAGTCTAATGCAGATATATTTATTTCTGTTTGCAGAATCTTAGAATGTGGTAGCCTTGCCGATATCTCTGTTAAGGAAAAGCAAGATCTCTGTGTCTCCATTAACGATAGTACACAGAAACACTCAAGAGAATTTGCTGTTGTTTCAAAATCATGCTGCTGATCTGTAGAGCTCGAGTGGCTCCACTGGAGAACGGTGATATTGTTCAGAATCCTTGTGTTGGTTCTTCCCCCTTGTTTTCTTGACCCTGTGTAAATATAGGTTAAATCTGATAGTATAAGAAGACACTTGGCACAATTATTCTTCCCTCCTATGTTAGTAAAGTATCAGTAGGGTTATAGAAATATCAAGCCACAGTTGAATGTTCGTGTCTTCCTGAATGAGGCTAGGAATTGTGATGACTTGTGATCTTTCTAAGAACGAGATGTATGAAAGTCTGGTTTAGATTGGTCAATCAAAAAAGGTTTAAAATAAAGAATTTCAATATATTGTGATGCTTTCCCTTTTCTCTAAATTCAGGGCTGTGGTTGATTTACTCTTCAAGGGAAGGGTAGAATTCAGCAAAGAAAAAAAAAGCCTAGTTTTGTTTCTTTGTGATTTACACTGAAAGCCTTAAGGAGAAATAATTGACAAGTAGTACTAAACATTTTGAGTTTTCTTATAGTTTTTTATTCTACTTTTAGAGCTTTTATTATTAGTGTTTTAAGTTTTCCTGTTCAACCTTAATGACTATAAATTCAGTGGAAGATTATGTCACATAGTTCTGCTGGAGTTTCCAGAAAGTGCTCAATATTATAGAATTCCGTGAGAAATTATGACAGTTTGCAGGGTTTCAGTCTGTTTTTCTTTCTCCTTTTTTTTTTTTTTTTTTTTTAAATTTTCCCCTCTAACCCTTTTTTAATTGCAGAATTTGATGTGTCTACTTCCACCTCCAGGAAGAAAAAAAAAAAAAAAGGGCTGGAAATCTAAGGACTTATGGCACTGGGGATACTAAACTAAACCTAATTTACAGACTTGTAAACAAACTGAATAAAAAGAATTTTCTTTAAACGCCTTTTTAAATTGATCAGTTTATAGCTTAAAGATTTGTGTGTTGGTGAGTGAGCATTTCTTGTTCCAGTTATATTTCCAGTGATTCCTCCAAGAAACAGAGAAAGACAAGCCTGCGCATAGTTGACCTTTCTAAGAAGCAGCAGCAAAATATATTTTGTTTTTAGGGGGAAAAGAAGGCACATTTAAACAGTCTTTGTGCATCTTGAAGAAATAAGTAAGGTAAATCCCATACTTTACTGTTATGTAAATCCCTACCTCAAGGCTTCACGTATATAATTAACTTGATTTTTAAAAAAATCTATTCTAACCGAAGTGTATATGCAGTTAGAAAATCATGTGTAGATAAGTTGATGTATAGATAAAACATCACATGACAAATAGGCCAAAGTTTCTTCTTATATGGAGAATTACCTCATTTGTCTGGATGATTTTGGCAGTGTTATGTGGTTACAAGTTGAAACCAAATAATTGCTTTAAGCGGAGAAAAATGGTAACAACAGTATGAAAGTGCTAACCTTTTTCTTCCTTTCTTTTTCACTTGACTTTTGAGGAGTGTGTAGAATTTGGGATAGAATTGTGAATTTCTTTACAGGTGACTATTAGATTGTAAAATACACATTAGTCTTTCAAAAGGGGAATGAACTCCTCCATGTATTGTCATATTTTCTTATGCTCGTGTATCTTTAATTTCAGTCTTTGTGATTGGATGATGACATTCAATGTAGCTTCTGACCAACTGATATTGTCAGTTACTTTCAGAACAAATTTGAAAAGGTCCCTTTATTGTTAATGAATGGTCACTCTTGGGTGAAGACAGATGAGCTCCAGTGCAAGGGACAGTTTCATAGCATTGTTAAATAACACTGAAGAAGAGGCATGAAGAAGCACTGAGAAATGTCACATGTTATCAATGAGTATTCACTATTTGCTACTTAGCTTGGTCATGGAATATTCACTGTACAAAGCCTGGTGGTCATGAATTTTCTTTGCCTTGTAACTTGCATATTTAACACAATTAATATCAAACTGACTTTAAGCCACAGGACCAGTAGTGTGTGTCTATGTAGGTGTACTGTTGTGACTGTAATTTCAACAGCACTTATCATTTGTTTGCAGTAATAGTGGAAGCTCATTCATGAAACTGTTGTCCATCTAAGTTGGATTTTTACACTTTAGCTGGTTTTGATGATTCTGCAATGCAGAATGTTGTTGTGAAGAAACAGCTCACAGGAAAGTAAAATGCAAAGTATCTTTGGTTGCAGTCTCACATTTTTAATTGACTGAAATTCATAGCTCTGTCAGAGTAGTTGCCTTTCCATTGCTTCTGCTGCTCTTCCTTCCCTCCTTCTTGATGCATTGTGCCATCCTTGGAATTTGTATGGATAAACTGGCTCAACTCACTCGAACAGCAGAGAAGTAACTCCACAATACACAAATTCACAGATTTTGCTGGTCTGCTGTTTACTGTTTCGCTACTTGTTGTGGGACCAGACAAATGTCAAAGGTGTGGCAAAGTGGATGGAATTTTGTGTGTAGGAAATTTTGGTATGGTAGAGCTGGGTTTGAGGGAGAGGGTTTGCGGGGAGGCTGGTTGAACATGACCTGCCCCTTCTGGCATAATTCAGCTGTTGATTCAGTTCAACTGAAACGTCTTATTTTGATCTATTGCTTTTCTTTGTATGCAAGAGCATGCTTAATTAAGGTGAAAGTAAGGTTTTTAAGACATCAAAGTTTTTTTACTGTTGTATATCTTATTGCATCTTAAATGTCAAGTTTATCAGAAGAAGATGTGAATACTTGATACGTGCTGCCTGTCATAGTTGGTCATCAGGAACTAAGCCACAGTTGCTGAAACAGCTGGCTTGGGTTGGCAAGTGCTAATACACAGTCTCTTAAAGGGGGTGTATAGGGATCTATACATTAACCACAGTATCTAAACAGAAGAATAAAGTGATCTTTACACAGCTCAAAAATTTACCTTATATTTGGGTGAATAGGATTGTTACATTTTGAAAAGCACAAAGCAAAGAATAGGTGATCTGTGTGACAGCACTACAGATTCAAGGAAATAATACTTCATTTTTCTTAGCTGCTAAATGATAGGAGGCATATGAAATCTCTCTTAAAATGAAAAGATGAACTTGTAGATTTTTTGTCTAATTAAATTTTTAGTGAGATGTGCCCTCTCTCCTCAGAAAATAATATGTAATTTTTGAATGTGTTTTTAGATTGCATACACAACATTGATATTCACAAAACATCTGTTTATTTCTCAACAGGTATAAAAAATAAAAATGAGTGAACCAGACCATGGAATATTCTTTACAACTGATAGGACTAATGATGTAGGTATGTATGCTATCATGTTCAAATTCAATTGTTTTATCACAGTCTAGAATAAAACTACTTATGAAATATTCTGTGCAATTAATAGCTGCATATGGAAGCTGCGACAGCATTCTAATCATAGAATGGATTGGGTTGGAAGGGGCCTTAAAGCTCATCCAGTTCCACTCCCCTGCCCTGGGCAGGGACACCTCCCCCCAGCCCAGGTTGCTCCCAGCCCCGTCCAACCTGGCCTTGAACACCTCCAGGGATGGGGCAGCCACAGCTGCTCTGGGCAACCTGCGCCAGGGGCTCACCGCCCTCACAGGCAAGGATTTCTTCACAGTATCTCATCTAAATCTGCCCTCTTTCAGTGTCAAGAGTGGCAAGGCTAAAAGCTGCCTGTAGCGCGAGGACTTTGTCAGTGTCTGCATTGCCATGCGTCTAGGGTGCGTGTAGCACACTTCCAAACACCCTGGCACTAGCTGCTGACAGAGTTCTCTGCAGCAGGTGCTGCAGGGAGAGATTTGGATCTTTAGCTCCTCTGGAAGATGGCAGTGTCCCACCTTTGTTCTGACACTTACCTGCATCATAGTATGCTATCCTGGAATTAACTGAGGATCTCTGATGCTGGAACATCACACTATCATGTTTTTCAAAGATCATGAGATTCACAAGCACCGTACCAAGGAGCTGTACTTCATGACTTTGAGCAGTAGTTAGTGTCACTTAGTAGTACTAGTAAGAGCTACTGATCCTTTTCTAATGACTATGACAGGATGCGTCTACTTACTTATCTCCCAGGTGCCCCCAGACATTTGTCTGCAGGGACCCTGAAGTAGAAATGGTGTGGAATTGCTCTGAAGCTCTTGCCGTGCCCTGCTGCTCATGTCTGTGGAGGCTGGTGTTACTGCCTGAAGTGACTACTAGCAGACTGGACGTGATTGTTAGGCTTTGGGAGCAGTAATGAAGGAGTAATAGAATTAGAAGGAAGAACTGAATGATTAGCTTTCCAGAGAGTTTGGCAACAGAACTTTTACTTTGTACATGGAATGATGCTCTGTGATCTCTGCTGGACAATGTTGTAAACAATCTCAGAAAGAAGGCAAAAAAATCTTCACATAAAATCTTGCTGACTTAAGAATGAGAACTCTAAATTTGGATTGATGGGAATACAAGCCCACAGATGAACAAAGCTACCTAAAGGCCTAAAGTCTGGGAGAAAGGAAATTATTCATACTAAGCTCCTAGGAGGGATAAAATGGAAGAAATTAGTGGATCAAAATACTAAATGTTTTCTGGTGTAGGGCATATAGAGAATAAAAAAGTAGTCATAACAGAAAATCAAAGCTATAACCCAGTTAGCATAACACTGATTTAGTGGAATTAATTTGCATGTTGAGAAGATTAGTGGCAAAGAAAGCGGGATTGACAAGCAGGAGGAAAGGAGGAAGCCTTCCTCTATGTAGGTGTTGTATCCTCAAGCTCAGAGAGCGGAAACTGCAAAGGGATTGCTTGTGGAAACTGTGGATAATGATTAGAGGGGAAGGAAGAAAGACACAGTTCTGTTTTGATGGGAGTCTAGCACAAGCCAATAAACCAGGAAAACCAGTCGATTAATACTGGGCAGCTATGTATCTGAGGCTACCTTGAGCGTGCTTCTTTCTTTTTCTGTTCACAAAACTTGTTCAGACAGGATTTGCAGCCTTGGTTTTATGGGTTTGCTCTGATACAGCTGCTGGTCTTCTCAGTCCTTGGCTCAGCCAGTTTTAAGTGTATACATAATATTCTTTGGATTAAAGTGGCCATGAAATGGTGGAAGTTATCACTCTCAGGAAGTTGGCAAGGGGGAAGAGAAATAAAGGTAGTGGATTTTAAGAACGTGAATGTAAGCTCAAAGGAGGACTCCGTGGTAAAATTGAGGCAACTTGTTTGGGGAATATCACAATCCCTCAATGACACTTCTTAAAGGGATCGTTGTAAGTTATCGTGACTGTGTGGTGAAAGACCAGCTTGGTTAAATCTTCATTGACTTCAAATGCTTTTTCAGCAAAACTACTTCTTCCGGGGTTTTTTAGTCAAGAGTCTTTCAATACTGTCATGGTCTTTCAAATACTGATGATAGGCCTGCAGAAAGTGGACATTATAATCCATACTGCATGCTCCAGAAACCATGCATGATGTTTTCCTTGCAGTTTAGTGCCTTTCTCTTTTCTAAGGAAGTACGTTGTTTTCCCGGGGCCTACGGAAGTTGGTAGAGAAATTATGCTGTTCATAAGGCTGGAGATTCAATGGGAAATGTAACTGCAACTCCTTCTGTTTACATATAATTAGTAGTTTATGTACCTTTTAGAAGAACACTACTTGTATTGCTCAATCCATAGATTATAATACATATTGAGGTGCTTTTCCAATTTGTGAAATAAGAATGCATATATTAAAACTTAGGTATTTCTGTATTAGAACTTACTAAAATTCCAGTAAACCCAGTTTAAAGTGAATTACTCTTTAAGTTCATATATAGAAATGCTTTTTAAACAACGTCTTTGTAAACAGAGAAATGGTTAATGTTTCATATATAATTTCTACTATCTTAGGTTTGTTTCAAATTCTTATTCACCAACTAGCAATCTCTTTGTTATGGAAAACTTTAATGTTTCAAATATACTTTTTCTAATTTCTATCTATAATGCTTTCATCTTATGACTCAAGCTTAAAATATTTCTCCAGAATTTGAAATGACTGTATGTGTTTTATGTGAAAACTAGAAAATCTGGTGATTCCTACGAGAAATGATCTTTGCAGCCAGAAGTATAAACCTGTTGACTACAAACATCTATATGAACTTGCTGCAGTAGAAAAAATGGCATCTGCAAAAATTCAGTTAAAGGTATGATTTTTATGTTATTTGTAAGGTGAATGATTTTAAAATTCAAAGATCATATTTCTTTTTGCTGTCCCAAGGAATCTGAGAATGAACAGGGTTAACAAATTGCTGTAACAGCGTTCAACAAAAGTGGGCAAAAGATAAGAGTTTATCACAGTTAGCATTACTGGGATTTGGACATGTTAATGTCAAGGTGTGGAATTTCTTTGAATCAGGGATGCGAAATACGTGTGGATTTTTCTTCCCCAAAAGACAGGAAAAGTTTGTACTTGAGTGCTTTGAGGAAATTCATCCAGACTCGTTACATAAATTACTCAAAATACTTGGGGTAATGAAGAATTTATGTGAATAAATGGGAAGGGGAGGTTGATTTGGAAAGAAAAAACAAGAAGATATGAAGTGAGGATTTCCAAAAGTCAAGCTGAGGTAGATCTTGAAAATTAAAAGGTTTTTATAGCCATAAAATGTAACTGTAGAGCTAGACAGTTAGAAAGGTATAAATAGCTGCAGTATGGCCCAAATGGTAAATAAGAAGGTAGTCTATTTAATACTGGTAAAGTTTAATGAAAACTTTACCTCTACTTTTGTTAAGAATGGTGATTTATAATGTGTGGACAAAGCAGGCTCACTGGCAGAATTGAAAAAGAAAAAATAAGGGTTGGGGTGGTCACACTGGAAAGAAGACTAGGTACCAGATTTTCTCCATCCACTAATGCAATTTCACACACTCATGTTTACTCTAAGTCTGATCTTAGAGACGTTTAATAAATCCATGCAACAGTGGGTGCTACCAGATGAGTTGAAAATAGCAAAGCAATTTAGTATACTAAGAAAGGAGATACAATTTTGGAAGCATTTTTGGCAATGATACACCCAAAGTCTTCAGTGATGTGCAAGTTAATTAGAGTACAAGGTGAAGAGCAGAATTTGTAAACCCAAGAAAGAAAATAGAAAATGGAGACCAGTCTGTAAATATGGGGGAGGACAGGGTGAACACTCGTAGTTCTCCAGGCAGCCTCATTACATCCTTTACATTAGGCATATGCCAAATGTTATGACAGAGTTTTACCTTTGTAGAAGAAGGACCAAATATTAGAGAAAATGTAAAGAGAGAACTGGAAAGATTAAGATATAGCTCAGACATAGTGAATGCTAGAATACTGCATATGACCTTCATCATTATAGTATGCTCCCCCACCACTCCCCACCCTGAACAGTAAAGGAAAAAACCCTCATAAGAAAACCTAAAGGAGTTAAAAGTTTTCAAGTATTTTGAGTAACGGTGTTGATTATACTTACTGACGTTAATACAAGTCTATGTAACAGGTAAATGGAATTTGTCAACTTGATACTAGAACTAACTGCAGATAAACCACTTTGTACCTGAGTGGTTTATCTCATTCAGATTCATACATGGTCTGTTCCAATTTACTTAGCTTTAAACTATCTTTAGGCAACCAAATGCAAAGATGCAGATTGGCTTTTGTTCTTCTGCTGAAAACCTAAGCAGGACTTTGGAGCATCATTGTATTCTCTTTCTTATTCCTGTCTTTCAAAAATTTCCCCATCTTTATTTTAACAGAATACTATAATCAATGATGTATATCACTGCTTTGAAAAGAGACTTTGTAAAAATGACATTCTATTCTTACAAAGCTTTATTGATTTTACACTTGCAGGAATGAAAATGCTCTTTTTCCACAATGTCAGGGAAGATTTTACTTTAAACACGGGGGATGCTAGCCTGCTGGTCAAGGTGTCTCTTCTTTGGGTCACAGTCCAAAGCAGAACTGTTGTATGAGACCTGCTTTATGTCATGTCAACTCTCAGGTGCCTTGTTTATCAGGAACACAGTTTGCCTTCTCTGTTGATGTAGCCAGCAGATTTGGGTTTAGCTTGGTTTATTGGCTTAGGGTCGGTGCTGCACAAACACAGCTCTTTGCCTCCAGAGGTGCATCTGTTTGAGAAACAGTTTAGCTTTCATGTGACATGACGACTAAACCCTTAGGTCCTGTCGGACCTCAGTGTGGAGCCGTTCAGGCGCCTTTGTGTCACGCTTCTGGAACTGGGATGATTTCAGCACCTGCAGACCTGAGCTGGCTGCTGATACTTGCTTACATTGCAGGTTCCAGTAAGATTGACCAGCTGCTGCGTGACACCACGCAATTTGCAATCAGACGAGGTAGTGCGAGTTCTGAGACCTACAGGATTGGGAAAATCATAGAGTGGCTTTGATAGCAGCCAGACCTCATTGGGTAGAACCAGTCCGGTTAAGCTGAGGTAGCTTTTAAAACATGCCGTGCTTGAGTGTCTTTTTATCTTGCTTCCCAGCGTGTTCTCTGTGAATATGTATCGCCTGGCTTGTCAGTCTTGGTTACAACATTGGAGAGTTGATGAATTTTTATTTTTATCTTTTTAAATATTGTGCCATTCTGAGGGGGTGGTTCTGATTGCTTCCAACATTACATACAAGCCAACAGAGAAAACGTGGAATGTTTTTGTGAACAAGGTCCTTAAACAGCAAACCCAAATGTATGCGTAGACTGAGGCTCATCTTAGCTCTCATCCAGCCGTACGCTAAATAGTTTGTTCATGATTTTGCAGTGGGCAGAAAATAACGTATTTTAATCTCAACACGGTTGTCTTGAGAAAAGAAATTCTTCGAAACCTATTTATGAGTTTAGGTCTTTTCCATACAGCTTATCATCAGGCTGTGGCTATTAAGCCACAACAGAATTTGAAGTGTTGCACTTCCTGTTCTTGATGGGACAGCCAGGGCATGGATGTTCTTGGACACAGGATTGTGCATAAGGACTTGTATATTGCAACTAGTTGGGGCAGGGTTGGAGGGTAAAGGTGGTTAGGAACAAACAGGTTTTGGCTTTAGCTGTGGATGTCCAGAAACATTCTTTGGATTTGTATTTTTAAGAACTTCCCTTTAAAAAGTTGTGCTTTCTTTGAAGGAGAGAATATGTCAAAACTGCCAGAAATGCAGATGTTCAAGAAGTCTCCAACCTCTCTGGAGCACATGTTGCTGCCTCTGTGTGTTTTCCTTTTCAGTTGTGTGGAAATAGTGTAAAATGTTGATCCAGAAACACTGTGGAGGGATAACTCCTTGTGGGAGTAGAACTGCTTTTAGTGTATAAC
This sequence comes from Ibidorhyncha struthersii, assembly GCA_013398815.1. Classification (NCBI taxonomy): domain Eukaryota; kingdom Metazoa; phylum Chordata; class Aves; order Charadriiformes; family Charadriidae; genus Ibidorhyncha; species Ibidorhyncha struthersii. The sequence continues at coordinate 331,443 of VZSZ01010630.1, read as the reverse complement.
TGTTTCACTGACGAATGTTACATGTTTAAAAAAAATAAAAATCAAATTCACAGAAAGAAGTGATTTCTGAAGAAGTTGACACTGATACTCATTCAGCTGAAATAGTTCCTTTAGGCTGAGAAACAAACTAGAAGAGGAAAGAACTGACCAATTTGAAACAGACCCCTCCAGCAGTAATGTTATTTGAATGTCTTTTCAGAAAACTGCAAATCCAGTGTAAGGATAACACAGTTTTGTATGCTTAAACTGTGCTAACGTGGCAATTTATAGTCTCTGCAGCCTTTGGCCATTCCTCTGGACACTTGCAATTTTGTGGAGGGCCTTTGGAATGAAAGGCTATGCTGAAGAGTACAGAAACTATGCAAAACGCAGTGACTAAAGTTTTCTTGTGTAGATGACTAAGGGACCTGATCAGATGATGTCTTTGGCACATATAAAATATAATTCAGAGTCTTCATTCAGACGGGATTGCAGAGTTCAAAGGGAAATTTGCTGAAGAAATATGGGATTATGATAAAGTTATAAAAAAAAGAATTCCTTTAAATTCATGTCTAAAACATATTTCGAAGTTCTTTGAACAGAAGTTATTAAATGAAATATATTGGTTAGCAACAGCACCATATACTACTTTTTGTTCTGATGCTATTTCTTAAACCTTAGTACATGGAACATATACAGTGCCAACAAGCATAATTTACTAGTTTACACTACTATCCTGAAGGCCTTGCAACAAAAAAGGGGGTTGCTCCTGCAGCTCCTCTCTTTGTATTTAAAATAGAAAAGGGTGACAGTGAGTGAGAGAAAAAATACATGCTTTCTTTTGCTTCCTTTAATGCATGCCAAGTATAATATGTCAAAAGATCTGGCAGATATTTCTTCATGGATTTGCAGTACAGAATTCATTCAAGCTTTAAACTGATTTTTCATCATCTGTCTTTTGGTATTGCACCTTTTCAAGTGTTTTCCAACTGAGTAGGTAGTAAAATATATATGCTGAAAGCTCCACAGAGAATAGAATGTGTTCCCACCTACTGCTTTTTCTGTTGCTGATTCAGGCTATCTGGTTTTTGAAGTGCTAGGTTACTCGTCCCTTGAGGTAGAACCAAATAAGAGAATGGTAAATCAGTTGACCATTTAAGAAAGAAAAATACAGCATGTACAGAAAAAAAGATAATATTGCAGCAGTTATACATGGATGTCATTGCTGTTGCTATCAAATAATCCCAAGAGCATATTAAACTTTACGTACAGTTCAACTTTTAATTCCCATTAGTCTTAGAATTGATTTGAAGATGTATGTATTTTCAAATTACTTTATTTAAAGTATTCTGTTTGCTGAAGTCTGGTTTTAAGCACCTAATGGTAATCAAGAGGAAGCCGTAACTTTTTAAACATGAAATTTTTAGCAATAAAAATAAGGAGACATTATCTTTGATTCAAAAGCATTGTAACATACTGATTGAAAGCGTAAAACAGGTGTTTTCAAACTCTCTCTTACTACAGGCACGTATGCAGCTTCCTGTAAACACCTTGTTTCTCATTCACAGTCTCATAATCTCTCCATAGCACCTATTGCAACTTCTTACCCAAATAATACCACTACAGCAGATTAGCTGCAAAAGCACAAGGGATTAACCAAATTCTAGCTGTGGTTCTTCCTCATGTGACTGTCTAGAAACCAGGTATATTCAACCAGATATATTAAACTCAGATTTATTTGAGAGTTGTAAATGTTTCTACCTTCAAAATTTTAAGTATTTTGTTTTAAAGTAAGATTTTAGCTTTGTTGGTGGGTGAATGAGAGGCTGTGATTCGAGAAGTGATGAGATTCTTGCTTGGCTGTGCATGAGTGCTGGAAAGAAAAGTTCTACAGCTTTCTTGTTTGGGAAGCCTGCTGGCATCGCCTGCCCAGCTGGTGGAGGGAATGGGAACGCACCGTGTTCTTGTGCGTGTGAATGCAGAGGGGGTAATGTGTGTTTTGTCCAGCTTTCCCCAGGCAGGAAAGTTGACTATGTATTTTTAACAGAGCAAATAACTTCTACCTGAGCCAAGTGGAAAACTAGCATTTTTGACTCAGAACGTCACTTCTTTCCTGAACTAGATGTGGAGTGAGATCTTTATTCGTTTCTCCCTGTTATGTGGAGTGAGATCTTTATTCATTTCTCCCTGTTGTGAACTAGGACAAGAGTTCCCAAATTTTTTTTTCTTGCCTTGCTACCATTCGGCAGTAGAATAGTGTATCTGCATGGAGGAAAGGCTGGGGAGGAAAAAAAAGGCAGGGGGGTGTGAATTGTGGGAGCCTCTGGAAGCAGAGTGGGTTTTGCAACTAGAAGAAGTTGGCTGGTGCAGGGGTGAGGTCTGGTGTTATGGAGGAACGTGATGGATAGGCGGCAAAAAGAGGAGGAGCAGGAAAGGAGCCAGTTCTGAACTGACGTGCTGCTTTGTCCTGAGTATCCACTCAGAGGCCAGCAGACAGTCCCGGTGGCAGGAGGATGAGAAAATGGACTTGTCTCAGGGGCTTCTGGCAGCCACAGATGACTTCTGATCTTGCTTCCTTCATTGCTGGCTGGCCAGAGTCATCTGGCTACCACTTTATCATCCTTTCCCTGACATCTTTTCCTCTAGTTTAAGCAGTAACTCCATCTATCTCAAAAGCATGTATTTCTATTTTATCTGAAGTTGGAAGCATTTTTTTTGTTGAGCCCTCAGACAATTTCAGAGCCTCTTTAATTGGATAGATTTTGAAAAAGCACTCTTTTTTAGTAATCAATTTTTGAAATTCTTTTTCTTGAAAGACACTTTCACTCTTTCATCTTCCCACCTGTAAGAAAGTGTATTTTTCTTTCTCCTGCTAATCTTCCCCCCCTTCACCTCCTGGGAAATAGGGATGGGAAAGAAAAGGAGAAGGGAAAGAAGAAATGGACTGCATTTTTTCACTTTCTCCTCTCATTTAATTGTGGTTTGACTAGAATAAATTTTTTTCGTGAAAGTTGGTTACATTTGACCCTGTTGTTCTTTAGAAAAATGCAGCTTTGAAAAAAGCTTTTAGGTTCACAATTCTGTATTTAAAGGTTCCGTAGGAAGGCATTTGATAAAGCTATTGAACAGATTCAAAATACTTACAAGCTTTAATTTTTCTTGCAGGTTAAAAAAACAGAACAAGTTTCAAAAATTAGCAAAGAGCAAATGCTGCTGAAACAGCATCAGCAAGTGTGGTGGCGAGAGCATAAGCGACTGAGTGAGAACAGGTAAGAGCTGAGAAATCTTAATTAGCCATTGTTAAAGAAATACTTCAGTCCACAGAGATTCTGGTGTGGCATACTTGATTCAAGGGACATTAAGAGGAACAGATCAAAATACCTGAACTGAAGATAACTCTTTGTGCAGGGCATGAGAGTTCGTGAGCTCGTTTAAAAGGGGTCTGTAGACGTGAAGAGAACACATAAAGGGAGGGGAGAACAGAGCAGATGATGTTCTGTATGTACCCCTCTCCATGATGATCTCCTAGCTGGTTAGTTGACCTATCATCATCTGAAGAGCATGTGTTTGTAGGAGTATCAGACATTTTCAGATACTTTTAAATTCCTTCAGAGTCTGTCTCTAAATACGTATATTGAGGTCACACTTAGAACAGGGAACATTAATATTGTTCTTGTCTATTAGCTTGCGTATCGCATATACAGCAGATCAATGAGAACGTTTTTGCTCAGAGGAGGGTGGCTTCCATACCACCTTCACGTCCAAGTCCTGCACTTCATACCTTCCCAGGCAAAGAATCTCCCTTTTTACTTAATTATTACAGTATTTGAGGTTTATTATTCTTGAAAACTTAATGAATTAGAAATTAAAGCTTCTGTAAAACTCATATTCGTACCTTCCAGGCAAAAAGCAGAAGCAGAAATAAAGACTTTTCTTGATGAGGAAAGCCATAAGCATAGCTTTTTTTTGGATATGAGGGACTTGGGTAAGAATTTTTTATTCATTTCTTGATTATTATAGTCAAAATTATCTTTATTATTTGTTTAAGTCTTTAAATCCCTGTCTTGACAGGTTTAGATTTAGAAAGCACAGTGCTGTGTAATATTCTGTGTATTTGAGAAAGCTTTATGTTTCATTTGGATCTAGAGCATAAATTATCAAAGGAGCGGGATACGTACCAAAAAAATACTGTAGTTCCTATCTGGCAACTAAAGGAGAATTTGAGATTTGGGCTGTCTGAAATGCAGTGTTACCTCTCAGAAGACTCTTGTCTGAAATCTAAGTCCAATCCAGTTGAGATGTTACAGCAGGTTGGTATTTTAGCTTTATTTTTACAATTTATTATTACTGTATTTTTAGCATTTTCATTTATTTTTATGTAATACTTTGAGAATATAACTCAGCTGCACAGTATCCAGTGACCTTTGTACTTGCTGTCGTGCAGACCTGCTTCACTAAAGTCTGTAAAAGCGTAGCACTGTAGAACTGGAAATCAGGCTCTTTGTTTCTAATAAAAGCTTTTACAAGGTAAAGAAGTAACATATTTCATGTAATAGATCAAACTTGTGAAGAAGCAACAGAAGGCAATTTTGGAATTCCTTATCGTTGAAAGTCTGGCTTTGGAAAGAGAGCTTGAAGACTATAAAACAAAAGTAAGCTTTTCCTTATAAGTTTAATCAGCAAGTTTTTTGGAGGGGAAATAAAATGCCGAGTAGTCTGCTGAGTAGCATTTTTTCATCACAGGCATTAGCGCATTATTTTGAAGAGAAAAATGGACTTTTCCTCGAAGTTCCTTCAGCACTACTGTCTCTGGAATGCCCCTATCCTGATTTGAAGACCTTGGTTATCAATGAATACCGAAAGCTTGCAAGTGGGTACTGGTCTAAGCTTCAAGAGATTGATCAACAGTTGAAAGTTTTATATAGGTAATAACATCTGTTTCTGGATTTCTTCTGTTGGGTATAAAATAAATAACTATAATGTATTTTGTAATCTATAGATCCTGCAGTTGTCTTTACCGTTACAGTTGGTTCCATTTTATGCAGTGCAGAGAACAGTTGACGCAGTGCCCAGCTCTCCGGGGTTAAATAGTCGGTAACTGCACAGCTGAGGGAATTGAGGCAGTCCTTTCAAAAGCTCTCATCTGAAATAATAAGTGAAATGTTTTGTGGATTAAATAACCAACAATCTGGTGTGCATCAAATGTCCTCTTCACGTGCTTTTGTGTGAATAGAAATGATTCTTTCTGTGTGGTAATTACGCTATCAAATTTATGTCAGAAAAGTACAGTCTTTCTGAGAGAGATTTAGAATGTACTTATCTATAAAGCAGATAAATAGGTCCAATCTTTTCACAAATTTTGGATCACTGCAGTAATTCTCATCACGAAGAAATGTAAAAAAAGTGTGTGGCTCTGGTTCAGAATAACTGAAAGGAGGAGACATTTTTCTGTAAATAAAAAAAATTAGAAAGAACATAAATATTCATAATGATCTAGAAATGTAACATACCTGTATATTAATAGTACAAAGCTTAGCTTTTCTGCCGAGGCTAACTTGACTCCAGGAGATACTGAGCTGCAGATACTGGACCAGCCTTGACTTCTTTTTGCCATCTGCTGATATTCCTTAGAATGGCATCAGGTTTTAAGAAGACTGAGAATAGGAAGGTCAGTGGAATTGTTTGAAGTCTGGGCAGAAGAAGCCGGGGAGAGCAGGAAGATTGCTAAGTTTCTTTGGTAAAACAATCGCGCACTGCTTCTAAATCTCCCTCTTTTTCTAGGTGCACCTCACCTGCAGTGCAGCACTTCAGTCTTCTGCCACCGCTGCTGAATTAGTTTGGGGGTGCTGAAACAGGTTTAAGATGTTGGATCCCATAGAAAGTGATGTCATAATCCACTTATCTTTTGTATAAATTGTACAGGTATTCTGTACGTTGTTCTTCTGTTACCCGAAACGTGTATTTTTTTACTGTAATGTCCTAGCTATTATAATGTGATACTTATTAAAAATTGTTCTGATCTTTCCTATAACATTTATTAAGCAGCAAGTGGCAAATTTACAGCAGTTCCTTTGCTGCTGTCTCTGATATTTTGTCACAGTTGCTGTTACAGAGGAAGTTTTAACAACCTCTATGAGAAAATCTGTGACAAATACTAAATCATTAAATATGTACAAAGTGTTTCTAGAAGTTTTTAATTAAAATTGTGTCAAAGTTCACGATCAACAAAATTTTGGTGAAAATTCATAAATTGATTCACACAGCATGTGTGCTACTGAATAATAGACAAACATCAATGCAGACAACAGAATCTATGAAAATGGGTGAAAAATCTACCATGGTATTTTCATTGGTCATATGCCAGGTTTCAATGTAGGTCTCAAGCTAGCTAATTTTGCACTGATAATTAGGTAACGTCAAGACTTAAAATACTGTATTTGTAAGGGAAAGAAATTCAGTTGTAGGCATACAAACACACGCAGTGGTACTTCAAAGTGATTAAGTTATTATATTTAGGTGGGAAAAAAGAAACAAAGAAAGCTGGGAGAACTGCCGGTGGTAGTGGCACTGGCAGCAATCTGCTGGTGCGTTGTGAGGTTAGGTTGCATAGGACAGTTTACCCAATTTGGAAGAGCGTATGCCGCTATTGTTAGCTGGGAATGTACGAAATGATAAATGAACCATCAGCAGTTATCTTAGGCACTTCATTTAAAGCTAGATCTTGGTCTTTTTTTGTTTGCCTCCTGGTCTCCAAATCTTTAATGTATTGCTCCTTCATGTTTCTGTGATTTTATCCACCATGTTAAAAATGTGTTGATAAAAAGAGCAAGACTTTATTCTTGTAGAGGTGCTTACTTCCAAGATCTGGGTTTTATCAAACACACAACACTCTTTGCCACTTCTTACATTTATATTAGCTAATTTGCATGAAAGTATTTTGAGTCTGCAAAGACATAGCCTTGTGATTTAATTATTCTATAGTTCATCAAGCTAACTATGACCCAACTAACACAGATAATACTGTCAAAAATTGAGTGACATAGATTTTTGACCTTGGTACGTATCTGCTGTACTCTACTGATTAATATAGCCTTAATGAAACTTTTGCAATTATTGTCATTGCTCTATACCCAAAGATACCAAACATTCTCCAGCAATACATTTTTTACTCATTTTTGTAATTTGAGAAGTTGCTCAGCAGAACAATGTGATTCTGTGATAACATGATTACTTATTCCCTTCATCTGAGGATTATTTCTCTGTCATTCTTCCTCTCTCATCTTATGCTTGAATGTACAGTAAAGAAATCTTAACTTGATACTAGTTTTCTGGCGTTACACATCTTGTAGTTGAACCGTTCAGCCTGTCTGGAACAGAAAATTTGGAAAATGTGCATAGAATTTCCAAAGAAGAAAAATCAGGAGATAATATCCTGGTCTGCTATATTCTTCATGTGCTTGTCGGTCCTACTGGAATGCATGTTACAGTGTGTATTCCTTTTAGAAACTGCAGAAGAACTTGGTTTTTTTTCAAGCATAATATAGGATTATAATGTTTTATAATATAAATTCACTACTTGTACTGCTCCTAAAACGCAAGTTATGTGTTTGGGAAATACCCAAATCCTGAGTCATCCCACAAATTGTGGACTTCGAACTGATGTGTTTGTTATAGCTGATGATTCTCTAAGCACTATTATATTTTTACCACAATTTCCAAGGAGGTCTGAATTATTTAAATAACTGAAGGATGAATGGAGTATTGCATATTCAGCCCTGTATCCTCTGCAGCATCCTTTCAAATGAATGGGATATCGGGACTAAGTCAAGTAAATTTAGTTCCTTTTTTCAGGCCCATTAACAGGATGTTTCTGGTACAACAATGGGCAATGACATAATTAATAGTCAGGGAGGTTAACATCTCACTTGGTGGTATTGTTGCAGTCTGTCTGCAGATTCTCCAAGACAGCGGTGCATCAAGTGTACATTGCTATTGCAAAGGCTATGTGGGGATTATAGGGTGGAGAGGCAGCTTCCCTTCGGAGTTGTTTATATTCTTTAGAATGTGTAATGCCAGGGATTAATGCTGGGTAAATCTGTTTCAAAGGAAGCAGCTGCCTCAGGGTTGTTGAATAGAAGACAATTGCTGTGTTTCAGTTCTGAAACAAAATAAAGATTGTACTGTTTGCTAGTAGAATGATACACACAAGAAAAGCAAGCACTACATTTAAAATTTGGGTCATGCATTCAGCCTGGTAAAAGTTTGTCAATATCTTGACACTGAAGAAGCCTGATACTAGCTTAAATATTAATGTAAAATGTACTGGCACTTTTCAAACTTGTTTTGGATGAGATCTTCCTTTCTGGAATTCTACAAAAGTTTAAGTGAGGTGACATCTTGAATTCAGTCAGGCAGGATATTTTGAAATTCTCCCTGCATTTAATGGTTAGGAATACACTGGGCTGGATCATACTGCCTTTTTTTCTTTTTTTTTCTTTTTTTTCTTTTTTTTCTTTTTTTTTCTTTTTTTTTCTTTTTTTGGCTATTTGCCTATGAACAGCTGACAAAATCTCAGCACAGCTGACAAATTTTGGCACAGGTGACAAACGAAGACATTGGCAGTCAGTTTGTTCCTACTTACAATAAACTACTTGTAGCTCTAGCTGTAGCCGATTGCTCCCCGGAGTCTCTTCCACAAACCTTATTTCCCCATCTTGCTCCTGAGTAGTGTAGAGACTTATCGTTAGCTGGCCAGTAGAGGAATATACTGGTCGGAGGGAACCTTGGCAGAGGTGTGAGATATAGGAGGCAGAAACTGGTGCATCTGCCCTTGTGTGCTGGAGGCAGAGGAGATCACCAGACTGGCCCTCGGACCCCAGAATCCGTGGCTTTCCCTGCTCTCAAATTCATGGTATAATGTTTCCTGACCCAGATGTATCTTACTTGGCCTTACTCTTCTGGTAGACAGAAGACCTGTGTTTGTTCACAAACCTGTACGGTCAGAAATATCTAAGGTAGATTGTTGCAAAAGAGAACGTCAGCTTTTAGAACTGTCTCATTACTGTCACTAAAATGACGTGGTCAATTGGCACCATACTGAGGTGTATCAGGACTCACAGGAGAGGATTACTGATTGCTTTCAGAAATTGTAAGAGGCAGTTCAAAATCCAACCAACGAACTAGTAAACACTCTCTTAGGATGGCTGGTACTCCCTCTGAGTAAAGGCTAGCAGGGTTTTATGGTAATTTTTCTAACAAACAAATAAATAAAATACTGGCGCTGGAAAGACAAGAATGCTAGGTGTTATCTTAAGAAAAAACATATTTCTGTACTCAGTTCAGCATCAGTAGGAGCAGTGGCAGTGAAAGAGATTAAAATCATAGCAAACAATAATTAATTTGTTCATTAAAGTTACTCTTCAGAAAGCCTATACCTCAGCATATCAAATTATGACACAGAGATTCTAAAATTAATAAATGAACTGATTTCATAGAAAAATCTCCCTGTAGAAAAAAAGGGAGGAGTTTAAAATATTAATTTCTGAGGATCAGTTGCAAGACATTTTTCTTAGAGGCAGTGAATGTTGCAGAAATAGCACATCTTTCCAATACCACCTCGGGGACTCTTGTCTTTGGAGAGCTGCGTCTCCTGTTCCAGACCTGCAGCTTGCAGGTTATAAGATAGTACTGCAACCATTCCCTCTCTGAAGGATTCCTTAGTGCCATTTCACTGACCGGGGCACTAGTCCTGCTTTAGACAGCGTATGCATAATATTCAGCTCAGGCATCAGCATTCATTGTCTGTCATGGAAAATGTAAGCAATCACCTATGAAGAAACCCTTTCATTGTTATTCTGCTTTTGCTAATGTAATTTCACTTTTTATGTTGTCTCCAACATTTGCTTGGTAGTTGTCAGTTGCTGCAAATAAACTTTTTACAGGAGATACATCTTTCCTCTCCCCTGTTTTGAAGCCGCCTACCCCTGCTGCTTTCCGCGACGGCTGGGTTTAATAGCAGACAGCTGGGTCCTAGACATAGTTTGTCAGATATTTCACACAGTTTATATGAAGAGAAAGGAAAATGGGTGGAAAGTATGAATAACAGATGTCTATCTCGTGTAAGATTGTGGAGGGAAAGCTATTTCATTCCATAGCTTTATTCATTTTTAGCCTACTAATGAGTCTCCAACTCAGGGTTATTACTGCACCCCCCACCCGTCCAGTAGCTAGAAGGGGCTTAGCTAGAAAGTTGGTTGGTTCAGCTTAGCTGAACAGAAAGTTGGTTCTGTTTTACCTCAAACCAGGACATTAGTCCTTAATCTGTATCTGCACAAGTGGTGGGGAGCTTTTCTGTGTGAACTTGCGCTGCTGTACTGCAGCACATCCCCACCAGCGAGTGTCTGAAGGCTTGTGCGAATGGGGAAGTCGATGGGCTGCGAGGGAGGGTAGGACTTGGGATGCTTCTCGTGCCCGCTCGCTGCCCCGGGAGAGCGAACTGCCCGCTGGCCGCTGGCCTTCTTTTCCTGAAGATTAGGTTGCTGTTGAATTCTGGTTAGCAAATTACTCCAGAGCTGTCAACAAATGCAGATTGTGAACCTTTCTCTTGCCTGGAAAAGCAAAGACTAAAGCATCGGGGTGTGCTCTTTGTCCTGTGAAGTGGTACTGCTCCCTGTGGAGTCTTTTTTAAAGTTAATTTTCTGTGTGTGGCTTTTACTTTACTCCATTGCTAAACAGATAAGCTACTCAAAAGCACTACCACAGAGGGCCAGCTAAGAGCTAGTGCTTCATGTTTCCCTGAAAAAAACCCTTTAATGACTGGAATCTCTCTGTATACAATACAGACATTACCGCAGAGCGCTCTGGTTTGATGTGTTTGTAGCACTAACGGCCACAATAGTGTTACTGGAGTTTATTGAAGAAGGTAGGATGTGATTTCTCCTTACCTGGCCATCTTCATTGTGATGCTCTCTGCATAAAACAAAAAAAGACAAGAGTAACTTGTAATGTTTATTCAAAGAAAAACGAAGTAAAGAAAAAGTACACATAGAGTACAAGAAACAAGGTGTTCTTTACTAGGGAATAGCATTTTTAATGTTTCCTCATATTTGGTTATCATTAAGTTGCCACCATTCTGATCCTGCAATAATGATTCTGTGCTGAAAACGTTATAGTAAGCTAAGAATCATTTTTGTTTCATGAAAGTCAGAGGGTGAAGAATTGAAGTGGGGAGGAAAGAACCTCTGATCACTAGCTGTCTCCAGAAAGATGGGTAAAGGTTAAATCCCTCTTAAGACCATAGGGGTGAAAATAAAGTCCATTAGTCTGCCTGAAGAAAGCTGTAAAATAAATGCTTTTAGGTAGGTGAAGGTAAGTGGACCTCTGTCCAAATTTGTGCCAACTTCACGGCGAAGCATGCAACAGCAGAAGGGGACAGTAGAGAGAAGAAAAGGTGAAATGCATGTCATCAAGAGATTGGCTTCCCTTGCCTGACAGGGTAGTGCTTCAAAAGCAGTTTGTTGAAACGAGGTATTGTGTCTTTGCTTTTTTGAGATACGTCTACCAGTGAAGCTTTCCATTTCTTAAAACTAACAGAGATGTTTTCTTGTTTCCTTCTTCACTGTCCCAGAATATTGTACGGTGGTGACAATACACTGTGGGTTTACTGTACAATTTTTTTTAAAGAAAAGTTGTGTTAAACTGGATTGCATAGAATTTTTTTAAGACCTGTGTTTACTATTCTCTCTTCAGAGATAATGCTAGATCTTGTCGTAAAATTTAGTTTAATGTTAATTACATATGAGCATCTCACAAAAGTCCTCTGTTTTTAAATACCTGATATTTCTGCCTGTGTAAGGATAAAGTTGTTCTAACATCTTACTGGGTGCANCGGGTGTTAGAGTCATATGATTGCCGCCTTTTCATTTTCCCTTGGCTTTTAGTCACTGTTGAAAACAGGTCACTGGGATATAGAGACCTTTTGGTCTGAATCAGTGTTGCTGCTCTTACATTAATGCTGACAATAAAAGCCCGACGTTAATCCCTTCAAGGCCAAGAGTTCAGATTGAGGGTAAAATCTAATCTACTAAATCCAAACCTGCGGAACTCTGTTTTAGTTTTGTGTTACTTGTTGCTACTCTAATTTTCTGGAATACGTGAATGGATACTGATTACTACACCTTCTATTTTAAAAAAATGTGAATCTTATGACTTGCTGATGAGTTTAGGGCTGTCAGAAGTTTTAAAGTTAGTTTTTAAACTAGTTCCTCATTTAGCTACAGACAGGTATTATCACTTCGTTCATTTCATGTTGACCATTTTATTTAGTGCTCAGTGGTAGAGACGGATCATCTTCCTTTTTCACGTTGTATTTTCCGTGTGGTGTAACTATCCATTAGTGTGACGTATTTGAGCAACACGGTATCATTCCCCGGTAAAAAGCCAGGTTAGGAAAGGAACAATTCAGTCGAATGATGGCACAATAAATAGTCACATTAGAAAAGCAATATAGGTTTGCTTTGTTTCATTAAAGTGAATCTACATTTCTCAGCTCTGACCCAACACCCAGTTTACAGGTTCAGGATTGTAAGCGCACTGAAAGGTTAGGCCTTTAAAAAGAAACTAGAGCCAAACTCCTCCTTTTCAAATGTTAAGTTATACTGGGGTGATTGTTTTGCATTTCCATAGGAACATTGAATGGAAGGAAGAAGATCAGTGGGTTTTTCAGACCGTTATCGATCAGTATCCCAGTGACCTTCAGGGGAGGAGGACTTTGTACCTCGATGTGCTGCAGAGATACCTTCCTCACAAATCTCGGCGTGATCTGGTCGGTGTTGTTTTAAATATTAGATCAACTATATAAATTCTTACATGAATCATGTAGGGAACATTTGTGTTAAAGAATGTTTATTAAAGTTTTTTATTTTAAAATGTCTTAACTATGAAGTTTGTTCTGCACAGTGAAGAAGGGATGTCCCCATCTTCAAAATGCACACACTTGAAAACCTATCACTTCTTCAAAATAAGCTCTGTGGAGATTTTACAGTTCCACATACTCTTACAGCCAAATTCACAAAATTAGTTTGTTAGCATTGCTTTTGCTGTACAGTTTTATAGTTATGTCACGCTATTCTGCTTCTCTTGGTATTTTTATGTTTTATGAGGATGTATAGCATTGTCGCGCTGTCTGGGAATAGTTATTTTAATTGGTCTGTGGCACATACATAGCAGGAAGAGCGCAAAGTTATCTCCTGCTCTCAGGGAGAGGCTATTTTTATATGCATAATGCCTTTCAAATTGATTGCTGATTCCTTTTGCACTCCACAGTGAATAAGCACATAGCAGCCAATAGAGAAACCCATTTCAAGGCCAGAACACTTCAGGATGTCATAAGTAAAGCAGGAATCTTTTTTTATCTCTGCATGTATTTTTAGACCATCTACTTCCTTGTGTTTGAGGAGTGCCTAGTGCAAAAGGGTGACTGTGAAGTGATACTGATAATTAGCGTAGTTTCACCAAAAATAAAGTTCTTCTGGATTTCAGAACTTTTGCCTGTGAGAACTGGGCTAAATAACTGCGTGCTTTGTACAGTGTAGCTGTATTTTAAGCATAGCCATTATTAATGGGTCTCCCTAACTTTTTTGAAGGTTCATTTAAAAGTTAAAAATTCTAAATTTAAAAATCATAACTCTGAATTGCTATCTCTTAGTATGTATATTAGCGTGACAAATACAGAAATGTTAAAAGAGTACTAAGAATCTATTCTTGAAACGTTTGTGTTACATGAGAATACTACACTTAGAGCCTTCTCTGCCTTCTTCCCCCTGAAGAAGGATGGATCAGTGGCCAAGCACTGAGGGCTTGATGCAGTAGCAGCTCGTCAGGCAGGTCTGGTTTTAGAAGTGCAATCTCTCCATCCCATTTCTTGCTTATGAGTTTCTTAGCTTTGGCTGCTTGCTAGCAAGGCTCACCTGAGTTTGTGGCAGCAGCAATGGCAATGTGACCTTCTGATGCGGTGGCCTATGTACATTTGACCAAAGAGAAGCTCCAGAGGTAGTGGTACCACTTTATCTTCATCCAGCTCTGATCTGATAGGAACGTCTGGGCGCTGGGCACCACATGAGTCAGCATCCCCCTGGCCCCTGCCAAAAGCCTGGAAATTAGCATCAGGAGTGGTCCTCTTGACACTTGTGAGCAGCCAGCCGTCTCTAGAATCTCCTTCATCCCTGTAACTTGTATTTTGGGGATATAAGACAGGTCCTAGACTCTACTGCCTCGGTCTATGCAGCCTTACTTGTTACTACTTCTGTCAAAGCCTTGAAGCTTGAATGTTTTCAGGAACCTCACTGAATAAGGCCAAAGAAGGTGTATTTAAGATTAAACACTCACCATTTTTGTTAGGTGGTGACACTGGTGGTGGCAGTATGCTGCTTGGCAAGATAAAAGTCTATTTCCAAATTTCCTGTTAGGAAAGAAGTAGTGAAGCTAGTTCTCATCTGTACTGCATTTGTACAATTGCTTTAATTGGTATTCTGTTTCTCTATAGATCATAATTTGCTACAAAGAGCCTCATCTTGCTAGAAGCGCTCAATACCTCTGAACATGTATTGAAAGGACCTAGTTGCATTCTGTGTACTTTAGGGCAGGAAGGAACCGTTGCATTTAATTTATTCATACTGCAAAAGTGTAGCTCAGAAAAGAACAGTGGGACATCAAGATAGTGAAGCGCCATGTGGTACAGGCAAACAGCGAGAGGCTGGAGTGGTATCACTGCCTACCGACACCGGGAGACTGCCACGTACCTGGCGCCTGATGGAACACTTCTGGGCCCAAAATTGTGGATTCCATAGGAATACTAGTGATATAATTAAACCAATTATATTCAAGGTTTGCAAAAATGTCTAGAATTATTTTATTTTATTAATACATTGTTTTTAAACCTTTCTGAAATGTTTCACTTTTTTAGGTTGTTCATGAGAAAGCTTGGCATCGTTACCATTTCATTAGGAATCAGCGCAGAGTCTTGATATTAAACTGGGCTCAAGCTAGGAAAGCCTTCTTACTTAAGGCAGTGACGACTGCTGCTGAAGCATCTGCTGCTCATGAGACAGAAGCAGTGTTGGCTAACACCAGACAAAAGCAACAGGAGATCTGTGCCAATCTGAAGGCAAAGGTAGGTTCAGTTATAAATCTAACGCATGCAGATCTGTTTTTTGACTGGTAAATTCAACATGAAGTTAGTGTTCAAGTGAAGAAAAACTACCTGAAGCTTGTTGTCATAATCCTGTTTTTACTGCCCTGATTGAATTGTTTTGGGCAGTGAAGGGAAAAAAGCAAACTATAATCTGTTAGCAGAGATCAGTATGTTTGTGAAGCTTGACTTGCAAGTGGTTTTGAAGATGCTTTGTTTCATTACCAGTAAGGATCCTTGTTAGTGTTTCAACCGGCTCTTGAACTTAGTCTTTTTTTTTCATTAAGAATTTGATTACCTAGCACGCTTTAGGCCTTACTATGAATTTCATACTGCAGGTATAATCTCTGTATAAACCGTTACCATGTTTATTTTTATGGATTCTCAGCACCATTGAAGAATTTAAACTGTATCTCAGTATTGGAAGAACAAGATTTGTTGTGCAGTTTACAATACGAGAGACTGTAAGCAAGCTACAGGAGTAAAAGTCTGGCATCATATTCCTTGGGTTCCTTTGTAGCCTTGGCAAATCACAAAATATTTGTGCTTCTGTTTCTTCCCCCCAGCCCAGGGTGCTCCCAGCCCCGTCCAACCTGGCCTTGAACACCTCCAGGGATGGGGCAGCCACAGCTGCTCGGGGCAACCTGCCCCAGGGGCTCACCACCTGCACAGGCAACAATTTCTTCACAATATCGCATCTAAATCTCCCCTCTTTCAGTGTCAAACCATTCCCCCTCGTCCCATGGCTCCCCTCCCTGACCAAGAGTCCCTCCCCAGCTCTCCTGGAGCCGCTTGAGGGACTGGAAGGGGCTCTGAGGTCTCCCCGGAGCCTTCTCTTCTCCAGGCTGAACCCCCCCAACTCTCTCAGCCTGTCTTCATGGGAGAGAAGATATCTATACTGTCTGAGGCTTACTTCATAATTGCTTTTAACACTGTAATCCTCAGAAGTGGAAGCAAAACGTTCCATTCACCATCACTGCCACCAGTTTTTTAGATTAACGCTAGTCTGTTTTCACAGAAGTAATGGATATCTGTTTTCACTTCTGTTTATTTTTAAGAATGCTTTCTAAGACCTGAAGAAACGATCCCATAACTTGTTTGCCCTTGTTATGGAGGTTTCCCAATACTCTGAAAGGTGATTTACTGTGAAAAAAGATAAAAATACCTGGGTTTTTTTTGGTAATAGAATAAAGTGGGAGGAGCCTGGACACAAGAGGAAAGTGTTATGATGTTGATGCCTAAGGCATTCGTAAGGGGAATTGCATTTCTGGGCATGAAAGGCACGTTAAGATTTGTTTAAACTGCTCTTTGTGATTTTTCACTTGCACAGAAATGAACGTCTGAAGGCACACACGGTGTATTATTCTCATTTCACCAATGTTATCTCTGTTGAACCCTTACTTTTCAGTGATATACTAAACACTTGATTTTGTTTTTTTACAAATAGAAAACCACAGTAAAACCTGTACTGTGATTAAGGCTCTTGATGTTGATGCTAGTTTTTCACTATAGTAATAATACAAAACCCTGCTGTCTCCTGTTCCTGGAGCGCTCGGTCGCAGGAAGGTTTGAATGTAAACACTTTCGGGTTAGAAACTGTCTGGGCTTGACTAAGTGGGGAGTACTCCATTTAAACTCCTGTGGCAGGCTTCCCTGGAGCCAAGCGGGGTAAGGAGCGGTTCTCCAGCCTTGGGGGGCGGGGGGCTGGTGTTGTGTTTTTTTTTTAATCCAGGCCTCCCTTTCTGGAATTGCTGCCTGTCTCTTATCTGCACAATTAGAGGTGGAAGGGCTACTTATTCCCGAACTGTGAATTCATGAGTCAGTCTATTTTTTTCTTCTTTTCTTTTTTATTCTTCCCCTCAAAAAGTAACAAGCAAGCGTTGGACTGCTTCTGTTGTCTCCATGTAGCTTAAGATTCTCACGGATGCATTGAACGTTGTCTGAAAGTTTTTTGGATTCTGACCTCCTGTTTCCAGTAACCTGGAACTGTTTGAAACTTAAACCTATTAGGCCTACACTTTTCAAGGGTTGCTTTCAAAGGTGGCTTTGTTAAAACGTTGAACATTTGATCAATAACGATTCACCTGTTTCCCAGAAAAGAGGAATGAAAAAGGTACATTTTCCTTCATTAAAGAAGGATGTCATTGTGACCTTGTTTTGATCAGCTCTACAGCTGAACGGGCCAGAGGACGGAAGTTGAACTTGATCAAGGAGTTAGCTGTGTTTCAAAGCAATTATTCTGAATGTATCCATGGTTTTTGTTTGGATTTGATGGGCATATGCATTTGAAAACTCATACTTTACCCAGTTACAGTTCATTTTACAGACTTGTCTTTCTACGCTTCTGAAGTGTGCAACTACAGAATGTCATCCTGTGGAAAGCGGCTGTTGGCAGCTAGCAGGTAAAAAGTAGTCTAGTGAGTAAATTTACACGGATAAAAACCCATCCTCACGAGGGTCCGTAAGATGGGGCAAAATGCGAATCTGTCTCTAAGGGAATGAGCGCAGAGATGGAAATCAAGGATTAAGGCTGTTCTCCCACTTTTTGGCCATTAATTGACTTATTTTTTTGCATTTCAGTAAGTTTAGCATAAGGAAATCTTAACTCGTATCACTTTGCCAAAGGGAAAATGTAGTTGCTATAATGATTTAGCTGTATAGTAAACTTTAGGTGTGCTTGTGAAGAGTTTGTATCCTGAATGTGAGAGAGAGAGATGTCCTTCATTACACCAGCAGGTTTCAGAGAAAGTCACAGCATTTATATGCCTGTTTACATCAGCTGTACAATGGAGTTAGGACACACACACAGTAAGATGTGTAAGCAGTTTTAGACATGCAAAGGATTGTTAGATGCATTTTGCAGACAGAATATGCAGAAATACATTAAGATCAAAATGGCTGTTTAAAGATAGAGTGGGAAAAGACCAGACTCTGAATATGACACCTTTCATTTAACTTCCAGTCAGTAAAACGTTTAGCCTGGTTTACTGATTTGATTTAAAAGGGGTATCTTTCTGTAAATTTCTATGCTGCTTTGAGTTTGTGGGGCTTTTCAAGAGTTTTTCTTTCTCTGTGTGTGAAAATCAGTCTGTTCCTAATTGTAGTACAGATCGAACAATGCAAAAGAGAAAGAAAATATTAATATGTGACAGGCTATGTGGTTTTTTATTACTGCAATAATCACATGATATCACCTAGCTTTTATATAGTTCTCTTCATCTGTCAACAACAAACCAAAGCCACAGCAAACGGACTAAAGAATGCATTTATTTAAAACTGGTTTAAATGCACTAGAAGCAATTGTGCCATCAGTGAGACTTGTGACTGACAAGAGGTGATAACAATTAAAAAGTAAAGCAGCAGGGAAGTTAAGTTAATGTTTATAACATTTTTTACTTGGGGAAAGGACTTTCAAATTCTTACTCCATGTTCCATCTCACAGAAGATGAATGTGTGTCTTTAACAGAAATCGGAGTCTCTCAGGAGGAGTTTTGAAACAACTCAAGAAGCTCAGGTGAAATAAATCACGGGGCCATATGGTAGTCTGAAATAAAGTGTGAAATGGATAACACTGCTAAGGATATACTGTGCATTCTTAAAGAGGAACTGTTTCTGGTACATATCTGCAACACCCCCGTTTGCCGAAGGAAAACAAACAAAACAAAAACACGGGAGGGTTACACTTTAAATGTGTGATGGAGAATCACTCGTACTTGGTTTGCTTTATTCTGTGTGCATTTAACTGCTTTCAGGTGGTTTACACAGCAGATGCTGTGTACAAAAAAATAATTCTCTTTCTGTGTAAAATTCCTCCTTCTAAGCAACATAGAGAAGCAAATTCTTCCATGTCACAAGGTAGTTAAGTAATGAAGCGAGAGCACGATATTATAGGAGGGATAGTAGGGTGCTGCTTCGCAGTCGGTGTTTGAAGGGTTGAAGTACTTGCTGTAATACATTTAGAAATTCAGTCAAGGTATCCGTATGCATTCAGAACATCATTTTTCTATTGAATTTATCTTAAAATATTTATAATCCATTACTTTCCATCTTCATATATAACAAATTTAAAAAGACACTCAAGGAAGACCTACAACAGTAGACAAAAGGTCAGTTGAATCTCCTGTGTGAACACATTGTGAATTTTTGGAGAGCGACTCTTGCATTCCTTGTCCTGGCAGAAACTAGGATAAATTAATTTCAAAAAGAAAAGAGTTAGGTGGAATTAACTGGGACATTGCAAACCACATAAAGTGTGTTGCAGATCGCCTTCCTTCTCTCTTCATGTATAATAAGGAGAAAAGATGTGTCAGTAAACTCAGAGAAAAAAGTTGTATCTCCCTATTCAGCATATAGTCACATCAGTGATTGGAATGATTTGACTGCCATAGGACATCAGTGTTGAAACATTACAGCTGAATGTGTTTAAAAAAAAAATAAAAAGTCTGGATAGGTATCAAATCTAGTATAGTACTTTGACTATAATCTCATCATTTTGCAGGACACTTTATAAAAAAATATTTTAATAGTGGAGTATTTCAAAAAGTTAACCATTGTCTTTTCACCACTGAGCTGACCCATTCATTTGTTGGATATGAGAAATACGAGGGAGGTTTAATAACCTAAATTTTCAATACAGATACTCATTCAGGAAGTATGTGGTGAACTTATGAGTTGTAGGATGCTGTAATATTTCTTCAAAGTGGACATGAGCAAATAGCTAAGATTTTAAAATTCATCACAGATGAGCCAACTCTGACTCACTAGTATGTTTTTAGTCCAGAGCTAATAAACCTGGATTTATTAGTTTGAGGTCAGCACAGCATTGGTGAGTTACGTGGCTTTTTGGGTCAGATAAAGCTCGGCCGCAGGAAGCCAGAAGCCCACACAGAGATTGTCTCTGCAAATTTTCCTTGCTTTTCCTTTCACCCCTCCTTTTTCCCCCCCTGTTTTCCTATACCGCATGTGTTCTGTCACGTGATGTTGTTATTTCTCTCTATTGAAATCTCCTCCCAATGTGAGGACGCAGCAGATTTAAGGGATTACCATCCCAAATGTTTTTTCTTACCTCCTGGTGCAGGTCACAGCTCCTTGTGGTGGTGATGCAGCTGTAAGGCCAGAAATGTTGTTATAACATCACTCTCTTTCAATACACACACAACAGTAGTAGTTTATAAACCAATTTATGAAGTGTGTAAAAAGCAGACATTCTCTACATTTCAAGCAACAAATGAATAAATGTCCTTTTTGCTAATTAAGAAAAAGCCATTAGCGAATACAAAGATAAATAACCAGATGGTTAACCTTACATGGTTATTTCAGAGAGGTTTAGTAAATACTAATCTGAGAGAAAGTTCAGACTTTAGCTGTTGCCTGTTTCATACACTGTGTTTGCACAGTACTTCATAACCACGCATTCTTTCTGCTTGCAGTGATTGTAGTTGTGTTTTCAGTTGCACGCAGCACACGGTGCGTGGATGGCCGTGCCAGGCGATGCGCAGGTGGTGGCAAGCGAGCAGCTGGACGTACCTACTGAGTGACCAGCTGAGCCACAGCAGCGGCCCCGGCATGGTGCCGGTTGTGTTGAAAGGGTGTTCGTTTAAACTGCCTTCATCGTTTGCTCCAGCATTATAATTAGAATTTATGCTATATGAGACAACATACAAATTTGAAAACGCTTTCTTCGTTGTTTGACCATAATGGATTTGGGAAGGACTAGGAGCACGCGCAGAGCCACGCACACCAGTGAAGTGGGCAGGAGGCAGTTTGTTAAACCATGGCAACGCCATTACATTTGCTTCTTGCTGTTCTTCTGAGGACGCTGTCACGACTGCATGCTTAATCTCATGTACTGGGCATAAATTGCAGGGATTTGGTGACTGGGGGCTGCGGGGGTACCCTGCATGGGAGGAGACCATGCACTGACTTGTCAGCTCTGAGATCCACTTAAACAACCTGTTGCACCCCAAAACTTCAGCCAGTTTGAGGAGCATGGTGCCTCAGCCTGAGACTGATCTTGCTCATTTACCTGGCTGCTAGGTTTACCAAAGCTTGTAGGTTCTTAAGTGTGTTTGAGACATACGCTTATCTGTCAAATTTAGTTGAAATTGTCCAGTGATCCCCGAAATTACTTGAGGATGGGTAGCTGGACAAGCAGACAGCTCACACTAACCTTATTTTCTTAGGAGAATTATTTTCCTTCTTCAGCTAGGGAAGTGGCACCTCAGGCAAGCAAAGTAACTTGCATTAAAATTTTGCAAAAGTAGTAAAGGATGAAAGGAGCTCTTCATAGGACTGCAGAAGGAAGCAGAAGAGATAGTGCTGTATATGAAAGGACAGCAAATTGAGCGAAGTAGTTGTAAATAGAAATGCGGCTTGCTTAAGCTTACGCATGTGTGAATATTTAAACATGTTAATAAAATGTTGACACTCCTGTTGTCAAGAACAGAAGGATGTTCTGAATAATGCTGACTGACAAGAGAGAGGAAATACAAGGACAAGCTGTGAAAAATAAACTGTTCACACACTGTCTTGAGCAAAGTTGTGACGTGCTTTCAGCTCCGGGGAATTAAACCTGTCCTGTATTGGATCAGGCGTTTTATAGGCACCAAGCCTAGCCCTTGTGACTAAGTTTCCTAGCTGAAAGAGATGTATCGTTTTACTCTTCGGGTTATGAGCGAGGATTATGCTCAAATGCGTTTCTCTTATATCCCTTTTTCAGATTTAGACACTCTTGTGGCTGAAGAAAATGTCTACAGTTCTGCTAATGATGAAAACAGTTACTTTTGACCACTTTCTCATTTCCAAATTAAACTTTTTCTCAAGGTGGATATGGATTTTTTTATGTAACAAAATTAATCCTAGTACCAGTAGCCGTGCTTTTCTCCATTATTTCTTGCAGCCCCCTTAGGGGTAGCCTGCAGGGCACAAGCTGCTCAAGGGTACCAGTCAAAAACCTACTAGGGATGTGAACTCTGATTGTTTTTCTCATCACAGCCAGAACCAGGTTATCTTCGGAGGTTAACAAACAAACTTGCAAGTGTATTATTTTCATTCTTTCCAATTATCCCATTGCCAAATGCTCTAATACGGGACTTCTCGTAGCTCTTGTGTAAGTCAGTCGGCAGCAGAATACTGTTAGCTCGTACTGTTTGCTGTTTTGTCGTTCAGGAGGCTGTGGAGGCTGGACGTGATTCCAGGTGCTGTTCAGAAGGTTGCAGAGTAGAAGAATCCCCAGTCTAGAGAAGAAGGAACAGGTGTTTGGAGTTGAAAGTTATTGGAGGCTTCAGACCACCATCTATTACTATCACGATAGTTTCTGTTGTTGATGTCCACCATCTATTACTATCACGATAGTTTCCGTTGTTGACGTCAATAACTGTTGATGTCGTAACTAACTTCATGTATTAACTGTGTTTCTCAGGAGGTGCTGCACTCTGTAAAAGTAACACAGACGAGTTCTTGGCCATGACAGTAGAGCTAAGTCTCGGCCCCAAGGAAAGGGAGCATCACTCACTGCTGCACTGCGAGTGACCTGCTGTTTCAGTGTTCGCTGCCCTGTAACCTCTGACGCGGGGGGGTGTTGCGTTTTTGTATTTAGGATTAGGCGTTAGCGTGGATTTTAAATGCACGGTGTTTGTGGTGAAGGTAAGGGCCAGCAGTATCCTAAGGGCTGTATCACAGAGCGCAGACAGCAGGATGTCCCATCAGCGCGTTGCTTAACCTGCTGCAGCTCTCTGGGCTGCTACCACCAGCATAGGAACCAAAATATGTCAACAGCAATGATTCTTGCTAAATATTTCTACTTGATTGTGGTGTTTAATATGGACCCCCTTGTAAATCTGAACTTCCTTCCACAGTAAACTAGTAACTGACACATTTGCTATTTTAAACATTCATGTCAGTTCGTAAGGTTACTGACACACAAGAAAAGAAAAACAATATGTATCACACTGATAAAAAAGGATTTTCTGGGACTTCCTAAATTTAAAAAATGATGGCCTTTTCACATTGTTTTGACAAACTCCCTCCTGCCCTGTAATATGTTAGACTCCAGGGAACTGTTCTTAATACGCATTTTAATTTCTCCTCTTTTATAAGCTCTAGTATTCACACCCCGAGGCACCCGTCTCATTATCTTTCCATTTAGGAATATATGCATACACTTTCTATTCTTATTTTATTTCCAAGAATAACACTGTTAATATCTTCTATTTCAATGTGTGCTGGGTTCGATTAGTGGAATTTTACTTTTTTTATTTTCTGTTGATAGAATTATATGTCAATAGCAGGCCTACTATACATCCCAGTATCCTTGGAGATGTCAGCTTTGTTGGGGCAAAATTTGCCTGGGACTTCCAAAGTCTTGGCAAACAAGTCGGTAACTGGAAATCTAGAAATCCATGAGATGCCCACTGCGCACGCGTGAATCTACTCTCCAGTACCTGTGCTGTGAGTTCTGCGTCTCTGAGAGCTGTTGAAACTACTGCACATTGGCACATGTGACCAGTAGGTCCAGTGTTTCCAAAATTTCATACTTCTCATGCACGCACAGACCATCTGTAAAGAGCGTATCCAGCCCTTGCTTCCTGGGAGCGTCAGGGTTGCTGTGCAAATACCGCGGAGGCTCACAGCTTTGTCTGGGACAGGCCGTAGCAATTCTGTCCCAGAGAGGCAAATGCTTTGCAACATGCACTCGTTTCCTTCTTCCTAGTCCCTAGCAGAAAGTCTTACAAGTTTGAGAAGTCAAAGTAGGGTTTGGAATAAGAAATTGTGGCTGAAAGCAAGTAAGTCTGAAAATACTTTTTTTTTTTCAAATGAAATCCACTACTTTTTAGTAGTCATTGAATAGACATTTCTGCATAATTAGTGACTTCAAAAAAAAAATCTTTTAATTTTGTAACACAGACTTCTGTTGTCCTGTTCCATTTATAAAATATTTTAGTCTAATGGATTTATTATCCCATTAACCCAAGTGGAATTTATGTGCTTAACTTCTATTAAGCTTAATAGAAATTATGTGGGTGAATCCTTGTTCTTCTATGGGAGATTAGGTCTTTAATTTTTTATTTTCCTCTACATTTCCTTCCCCCCTTTCTTAAAAATCTTTCCTTTTTTTCCACCTTAGAATGGAAGGGAGTTGCTCAGGCAAGAGACATAAATCAACACGCACTACTTTTATCTGAAGTATTAACGACTAAGGTATATTGCAAGTGAAGAGGCTGCACTGCTGGTAATGAAAGTCACCTTTTAATGAGTTTTCCATGTTAATCTTCTAGTGATCTCAGTTTGACTGGGCTCTTTGGCCAGTTCTAGAGTAGATAAAAAGTAATGACCTTCACTTGTGTGGGGAAATAAGAAGTTTGCCAAATTCATTAAATCATCTTCATTGGTTGGCTGATGTGTCCATTAGGAACTGAACTGAGGAGAATATCCTTACCGAAGACCTGATGTTGCAATCCTGTAATTCCTTTAGCCCGTAACTTTTTGTCACTTAATCAACTTTTACATCTGTTTTGCTTAATTCTGTTTTTCAGGACACACTAGAAAAGCATAGCTCTAAAACGGCCTTTTCTCTGTAAACAGAGTTCCTTAGGTCACAGGCTTGTTCGGAGGCTGCAGTCCTTATCTTAAAAATGTGAAGGAAAAATGTCATGGTTGATGTGGTTTGAATCCAAACTTGCAATTAGGAGGCGTTTTTTTCCCCTCCGTGCCTTGTGGCTTCCGTCTGGAAAAATGAAGAGGTATCTCTGACTTACCATAAATGTGGCAACTCGCAGTTCCCTATTCAGCGAGGAGCAGGGCAGAGGAGTTGGGCAGAGAAGATGCCAGTGACGCAGTGAAGTTGGGAAGGAGGGTAAGAAAGGAGAGGAGCTAGTTCTGGCAACAGAAGGAGATCAGTCTGCTTATCCGAATTGTGGACACATCTTGCTGCTCTTTTGGGCTCTGTTCATTCCAAGCTTCCTCCTTCTGTTGACCTCCATACGAGCGCAGTGTCAGTAGCTGTGGGAGGGATGACCGAGAGGACTCTGATCTGAATAATCCTATGGAAAGGGAGCGGATGCGGGTTCCCATGCAATCTGGCGCTCATCCTTTCCAGAGCTATTTCCTCTATCTGGACAAGCCAAAAAGCTGCTGAACTTGTTCTCGGTTGTCAAGGGTACCTTTAGTAGCCTAACATGGAGCTTTGCCACACAATAGGGATTTTACTGCTACTGATACCAATTTTTGGCGCAGATGATGCGTGCCATATAACGCTAAGCCCAGGTAGTCTGTGCTGTCCCAACTGTGAAACATGAAGTAACGCTTCATGTCTGTTACTTGTGGGGATTTCCTGCCCACTTTGCAGAACAACCCGTAAGGACTGTGGGACAAATGTATGTAGATGCGTTCTGTGATTCCTTGCTTTATGCTTAGGATTTTTTTTATACTGAATTCCTTTAAATAGTATTTGAATCTCTAGTCATCTTGTAATCGCATTTCAACATTTCTGACCGTGCAGCCCTGGCTGCTGCAGCTGCTGTAGCTTTCAGTTGCGTGGTGAGGCCACCATGGAAATGCTGGCGCTTTCGCCAGTGCTGGAGTGGCATTCTGCCGTGTGCTTCCTCCTCTTCCTCAGTCCAGTTTTGCAGCACCTCTTTTGCTATGTGGCATCTTCATTTGTGAAGTTATTTTTCTCGAAGGGAACCTGTAACACTTTTTTCCCGGGCGTTCTTAGAATCGGTTGTGAACAGTTTGAAGAAGAAAAAACCTGCCAACCGTAATAAAAATACAGAAATGTGTGCAGAAATGTTTCAGAGATTAATAAAGCTCTGGGAGATTCTGCAAGTGTATCGGGATCGGGTCATTTTATAAGGTTGAAAGAGTGAGCTAGAGAGAATCAGCACGGGGATATCAGAGGATTTTCTTTTTATACCTTTAGTTATGACAACCAGAACTGACTTTATCCCATGATTATTGGGAATTCTTGCTTGGAATTTGAATTCTAGCAGCTTATTATAGCTGCGTAGCCTGGGAGAATACTGATCTGTAGCTCTGCGTAGTCATTTTGTGAGACGGTTCCTCCCGGTCATGTTATGTCCTTTCTGCGTAGCAGTTCTGGTAGTGCGTTCTGGCCCCAGTTTTCAAGGGCCGGTTTTACTGCTTGCATGACCGTCCCCCTGCAGACCCTCTCGACACCCGGCCGTTGTCCTGTGTTCCTAGTTACCTAGCCGTGCGGTGTAGCTGCTAGAAGCCGCTTGGTGCCAGCTCGCTTGTGTCACCCTGGGCAGCTTCAACATCTGTTTATAGCCTAAGTCAGTGTTGCTTGAAGAGAAAACCTTACATGGGGCTGTGTTACCATGTGCTAATTTACTGGGAACTCCCAAGCAAAGTCTCTCAAAAATTGTTCTGTCATTAAAAGAGATGTATCTGTAGCATTAAGTACATGGTAAATACGTTATTACTGTTCACATGTTAGAGTGAAAGAACTAATTTATTACTTTAATTAGTTTGTAGTGTACTTTACGTTATTGTAATATGCAATATTGAAATAATGAACTGAAAATAGCTATGTACACATTCTGTTCAGCGCAGCAATTTAATAACTCACTTGGCAAAAGCTCCTCTAATAATACATGAACTGTGAAATGTACTTGAAACGCTGGTTGTAATTAAAAACTTTCAGAACTTAATGTTGGCAGTGCTTGTGCTGCTAAAATGTAATCTTCTTTGTGAAACAGGCAATAGGGGATCCGGTTTTCAGTGTATTTTTCAATATTAGTTTAACTACTAGGATTTTTTTAATATTTAAACAGAACATTTACTGTTGACACAGTAAACTCTACCCTTCTGATTTTGCACTCATAGGAATGAAAGAATGCAGTCAAGAACACATTATTTTTTTTTGTGCATTCTGTGGTCCCAGATTACTGCCTTAGTGAAGCAGAATTATTGTTTGGGATTTTTTTTTTTTGTTCTTCAGATCTGCACAATACTACCTCTGGAGGAAAATCCTGAGGAATACAGTGGGTTTTCTTGAAAAGCTCAAATTGCAGGAATTCTGGAAATTCAGCATCGGCTGGTCAATTTCAAACAGCAAAATATGAAAAGTGTGGAAATGCACGCCACAGAGATTCTTCAACTATTCCTCTCCATTTCCCTGCCTGCCCTCTGTTGCTCTCTGTTTTGCAGCAGTGCCCAGAGGCTCTCAGAGGACTGGGTTCCCACAGTGCCCCGTGTTGTACGAACTCCCAGCAAAGTGTAGTTTGCAAGGGAAATGCAGATGCCGGCTGGGTTTCCCTAGGAGGCAGTCCGCTCTATCCGTTGTTGCCGTGAGTTAAGATAGTCTAGCTCCTAATTTTTGAACCTGTGACGATACGGAGAGGGGGGTGGTTTGGGAATCTTTTGGTCCTGGCCCCTGCCACTGCTGTGGAGGGTTCTCCCGTGAGAAGTTCCCCTTCATAGGCAGGCTGGCCCACGGGGTCAGTTCAGGCCGTGGGACTAGAACTACCCTCTAGCAGAGAGACGTTTTAATGTTGGAATGTGGTTTAAAAAGTGAAACATTTTGCCATTTGAATCAGCTGTTTAATTCCTAATTTTGTATATTTCTTGCATAATAAAACACTTGAATTTAGCTCAGCTCTGTTAAGAACGTTTTATCCGATATGACTTTAACTCTTCGTGTGGGGAAGACATGGCATAATGCCAACCTGCTGAATCACATTTCATAAATATTTTGCAAACAGTGCTTTTCTGGTTTGTACCAGTTTGTCCTTTTTTTTTTTTCCAATAATGAATCATTTTTTAAATGAGGTGACTCCTCTTTTGCTTTAATGACAAGGCATGGCTTATGTGAACGTGGGAGGGGCAGGGGTAATGTAAACTACCTTCATATGCTGCTTACAGAAAAGAATAAATGGGCATTGTGGGAAAGTATAACACAATGAAACTTTCCTTCCTTCTGTCATGCTGATTACCCATTTTCTGGATCGGCAATGGGCTCATGTATTTAAAAAAAACTAACGAGATAAAAATGTAAAGCAGATTCTACCCACTGAGTAAACAGGTGTGTTTAGCAGTGATTTAGGGCGGTGCAGGTAGCGTTGTAGAGGGTAGTGGAGATGGGCATTGAATTACCGCCGTATCAGTTTTGTCTGAGGAACCTCATTGCGTGATTAATGTTTTGTCAGCCGAGTGAAGTTATATATCCGATGCTTGGTTATGCTCACTTGTTTGTATGAAACCTGTTGAAAATCTAGGCTGTGCCCCAGTAGTGATTTCTGCCCTGAATCAAAAGGCTTTAGCAGAAGAGCTATGCCAAAATAACTAGGGAAAGTGCTTATGGCCTGTCATAGCATATGCCGTGCAAACAACTGCTAATCAAAATGAATGAATAAAGAGGCTTGAGGTGGTTTTAGACTAGATTAGAACCTGTCTCTGCTTACTGCTTTATCGTTGTTTGCTTTCCTTCAGTCAGTTGTGGTCTTGACAGACGCTCTGCTGGGCCACTTCCATTCTCAACATCCATTTCCGGGCAGTAGTTCCCCCGAAGCATCAGCTAACTGCAGCTTTTATTGAGACCAATTTAATGGACTCACCATGCTAACTGATGGCTGCAGTCAAACCGCTAACAAAGATCCCTGGTTACTGGGTAAGTGACTGTCTAGCGAAGACCAGTAAAGGATCAAGAGGGTTCTCAGACTTGGAGGAAACTGAAGCTGCATCGTGTCACGAGCCCATGGCATTACATTGTTGGCACACATCTCAGTATTGAAGACGGTTTGAAGGGAGGGTGAGGCAGGATGTAGGAATATACGAGCTTAAAAAAACCTTTTTTGTTACATAGTTTGGCTGTTACCTCATTTCAGTTCAGAAAATTTCAATGATGTTATTACAGAGGTTTAAAGTTCCTTCAAATGCTTCTGCAATTTGTTGTAGCTCCAATCTGAGTAGACTTTTAGCAGTTTTCATTCATTTTCTATTTGTCGTTAGATTTTAAAGCTTCACCTGTATGTTTTTGCTTTGGTCTGTTTCAAAAGTGAGGTAGAAACAATTGCATGTTCTTCCACATTTATTTTCAAAACATTCCTTTTTAAGTTTATTAGTATAGCAAGTGAAGGGTAACAAACAATTTAGCATTTTATTTTAGATTCTCAAGCTGCTAAAGTGCATGAGCAGACTGCTGTCAAAATTGCTAAATAAAAATTTCTATTTAGACAAAGACCTTGTGCTACAAGTTTCCCAGTGTGGGGGAGGTTTCGTTCAGGTACTACAGCTGAGCTCCAGAAAATAGGGTCTTACGAAAACTGACACCTTCCCTCTAGAAGTCTCTTAGCCGCTAGCATGGTCGTCTCATGTAACCCTCATTCTATTTTTGTTATTGTTCCACGTTTCTGTTTAGATGGGTGGTTTGAAATCCTAACTGGCTGTTTTCATTGGGAATGATAGACATTCTTCTGCTGACACTTCCCTTGGAACTTGCTTGCTTTAGGATGCGGAGCTGCTATGGATTTCTTTGCCCGCTTGATGGTATTCTTATGCTTGTATGGCTTAGAAACACCAACCAGTTTGTCATTCCCTCTGCGTGAGACAGGCCCAGACCCGCTGGCTTCCTCTGTAGGATCCATCTAGTAAACCTCTGCTACGTAGCAATTTTTTGCTTAAGTCCTCATTTACCCATTTTCATTCTTGCCAAGCTAAGCATGCTGGTTAGACCCCCTCTAGTGCTGAGTTTGTCAGTGTCAGAACTATAGAAAACCCTGAAATAAAGGTCTGACTACACCTTGCTCCTTGTACTTGGCTGTTCCTCCCCTTCAGCGGCTCCCCTCAGAACTTGGGAGAGTTCAGACAGCTCTCCCAAGAAAGCGTTAGATGCTCTTACCTGCTGCTTTCCTGCTTTTTTGGTAGTACCCCTATGCTGAGCTCCCTCACAAGAATCCTTGCTTTGCATATTCCTCAACAAAACGCATTTCGGTTATGCCTGCAAACATAGCTTAACGCCTGACTCTTTTTGTTTGAACTTGCTTAAATCTTACAGCTTCTGCTTGTCAACTTGATGTTTTTAACTTGTGAACCAACTTATGGAAATAAGATCGCAGATGACAGGAGAGAAAGGGTTGAGTCCCAGGACTGAGTACGGGAACTGGTACGGGAGATTGATGTGAGGACTGAACTGTAGAGGAAGTGTGTACCTCTCTACACCAGATTAATTCTTTGATGTTAAAGAAAAGACAGGACAGCAGAGAAGACGTTCCCAAGTGAATGTCTGGACAATGGAAGAGAGACAGTCTTCTGCTTCTTGGTGATTTCCAAGTGGAGCAGCTACAGTGTCAGGGAACGAGAAGACCCTGGTTCAAGCCAGTCTAGAAATGAGGATGTTCTTTTTAATTTTGGGGACAGCTCCATACAGGCCCCTGCCTCAAAAAGTGTTGCATTATTGCTTTCTTACTGGAGCCAGTCCAGCAAAGGACCATTAAGATGAAGGGTCTGGAGCACCTCTCCTGTGAGGAAAGGCTGAGAGCTGGGAGTGTTCGTCCCGGAGAGGAGAAGGCTCCGGAGGATCTCAGCAATGTGTGTACGTACCTGCAGGGAGGGTGCCAAGAGGACGGAGCCGGGCTCTTGTCAGAGATGCCCAGTGACAGGACGAGAGGCAACGGGCACACACGGAAACACCTGAAATTCCATTCCATCCATCCACCTTCTATTGAGAGGGTGGATGAACACTAGAACGTGTTGGCCGGAGGGTTGTGGATCCCCCACCCTTGGGAGATATTTAACCCTGGATTCGACGTGGTCCTGGGTAGCCGGCTGCAGCTGACCCTGTGGGCAGGGGATGGCCCAGGCGGTCTTGAGAGGTCCCTTCCAGCCTCAGCTGCTCTCATTCTGTTCTCTGCAACCTGGAATAGGTTTAACCATAAACACGGCTTCATATTCCTTTTCACAGAATAAGCAGTTGAACGCGGATCTCCCACAGGCTGCGTAAAAGGGCTCGAGGTATTTATGCTGTGATACGGCAGTCTTGATTAATCAAGTCATGAGATAAAAATCGGAAACTGGAACATACTGCTTGAATTCATTAATGTGTTTGGGATGACTGAAAGCATGCTATTGCTAGGGGAAAACATACTTCTTAGCAAAAATTTTTGCCCAGGACTTTTTTTAATAACCTGTTTTGAGGAAATTAAGGTAAATGATCCATATGCAGTATATATTCAAGTGGGACCAGTTGTATTGAGTTCTCTTTTCCGAAGAAATGAAATGATTTAATGCAGATGCTTAGAGCTATTTGTATTACAGTACTTCTGTCTAAGGGTTATTCACCTTAATATGTCACTTCTAATGAATGGAAACCGGGGCGGGGGGAGAACGGGTGTTGTGTGTGTCCCACAGGTGCTCAGTGTGCTCTCCAGTTCATAGAGAAACTTAACACACCTGTGACTGCAGGTTAAGGGGGTGGGGGGTGCTTCTTTCTTTTTAGGGATGAAGGGACAGTTTTACCACTGCCAAAGATGCTCTACCAAATGTGACTTTCCTTAACAATTTTATTATTTTTATTATTGTATATGTGAGATCCTATTAAGGGAGTGTTTTCAAAATTCTGAGGAGAAAGATCGTGTATGAAGAGTAATGTCTCTGTTAAAGAACTGCAGTAATATTTTTAGGTTTTTTTCCATACTGTGCAAGTTTGAATTCCAGTTTGAAATAATTTTGTACGAATAGCTGAAAGAAAAATAGCTGTTTCTGTGCTGTCTGCCATTACATTGCTGCACACTCAAATAGATATGGACAAGTGCAGTTTGCATGTGTATATCCTAATTGATCCCTCTTGCATATTTTAAGCATCCATGCCCAACTGCCGTTTCCGTGTGCGCACGTTTATGTTCCCTCCTTGCAAACCATCCCACTACAGTTTTTGACATTCGTTCCGTGCCGTTAATATCTGCTGGCACAGACAAACTTACCTCGGTCTCTGCCCCACTGCCCCATAAAATAATTAGTAGCATTGTCCGAGTAAAGTGGAGAGGGAGGGAAGTAGAGGGGTTTGAGGTTTCAGGATCTTGTCCCTTTTTTCTCCTAGCTGCCTACATTTTCCTAGTGGCAAGGGTAATTTTTGACTCGGGCCTTTGCTCTCTTCCTGTAAAACATCTAATTAGTGAAGATGGCTGTTTCTTAGCTTCTTTTTTTTTTTTCTAGAAAGGAGAGAAAGGAGATTTCAGAAGGTGAAACACAGTTATGAACTGTACTGAGCTGAGAATTAGTTACAAAAATGGAGGAAAAGATGTTAAAAAGAGTTTAATGCTCAGCTAAATCGTAGTTCTTAACTTTGGGGACAGTGTTGAATCTGCAGAAAGTTGCATGTACTGTGGGAGAATAATAGTGTAAATGACAGTTATTTGAAGAACCCCAAAACTTGGTAGGTTTTATTAAAGCATAAAACCACACCAGTTGATGCTTATACTTGAGTGTGGTAGCAAACTGCATTGAACTTTTAAAGATAAACTCAGGTTGCAGGAGGCAGAAGTAACAGTTGGTTCGTCTGTGTACACACAGCGTTCATTACAGGCAGAGTATCTCTTTAATAAGCTATCTTTAAGTCTTTTAATAGAGAGAGTTTACTTTTTCAAGCACTATAGAATTTCATGTTACTTTCATGTTATTACTTTGCCTGCGCTACATGAAAAGTCCTGTCAGTGTTTATTCTATTGGGACGCTTTGAAAAGAACAAAATCTAATTGTTATTTAAGCAAAGAAGCGGGCAAACACGGCATCAATCAAAGATGCAGCTCGCTGAGAGCCTCGGACCACAGGGAGCACTGGATTTCTGAAGAAAAATCTTTCACAAGCACAAACCAGAAGAATTAACGGAGTCTGTGCACACAGCTAATGAAATGCCGTAAAGACGGGAAAAAAAGTAACAAGTGAAGTATTTTAATATCTTAGTATTAAAGTACTTATTGTCGTATAGAAAACCAGATGAATAGTAGCTGTAATGCTTGTTCCTTTGAGGAACAGGGAGTTGTGTTAGCACTTGACAAATGCATTGCAAAAAGAGCTGGCAAGCCAACACAAAGGAGACATCGTTAATCCTGTTGCGGCCAGTGTGAAACAGCTGGGCGTACAACGGCTCGGGCCAACGCCAGGGGACCGGGGAGCCGCGCTGGCCGAGAACAGCGTGCGCCTGAGCACTCAAAAGAAGTCACTACCCATTCCCCGTTACCAGGGACGCGTTCTCTTCTTTGACCAATACAGCGCGTATGTAAGGAGTATGTAAGAGGGGGCTTTTGGCCTGTAGAGCTACGTGGTGCATCCCGTGCGAAGTGCGGCAGGCCCTGCAGGAGCGGTGCGGCGGAGCTGGTCCCTGCCCTGCGGCTGCACGCGCCGAGCAGCGCCCCGGGAGCTGAGCTGCGGCCGGCTCTCTTCCCGCAGGAGAGCGGGCCGTCGGGTGTACGACACCATTACAGGCACCGGTCACAACCCTTGAAGAGGTGTCGGGGGTTCTAGGCTAATTTTGCACAGTTTGAAAGCTGGGAAAAGGTGAAGTCTCTGTTACCGGAGTCTGTTGATTTCCGCAGAGACCTCATTGGGAGCGAGGTGCTGTTGCGGAGACGCCCGAGTGGAAGGGTGCGAGGGCTCTGGTCTGTTAGGGGTGGTCTCCTTTTGTGCATAGGTTTGCTAAGAAATCTATGTGTTACTGAAAGTCTGAGCGCTGAAGGGGAGTTGAATATCTGATGTTACTGAGACGGTTTGGGCAATTTTACCTAAAATCTTGTCATATGTGATTTTATTGGGTATTACGCCAGGCAGTTGCAAACATGAGGAAAGGTGCTTACTAAATGGTTATGTATTGCTGATAAGATTATAAATCTTAGTTTGTAAATGGATTGCATGGGATTCCTTGCTAGTCTCGGGTTGGCAGGATCGGAGTGTTGCACAGCTCTGCTGCAGGAATGTCCTTTCACCCGTTTTCTCCAGGTCCTCCAGTGGAAAGCCCGGCGGGAGGCGGCTGCTAACCTACAGGCTGCTGTGGCTGCCAGGAGAAAAGTCAAGAAAGAGGAGGAAGAAAGGCTACGGAAAGAACGGGAAATGATTCGTAGAGCTCAGGAGAAAGAGAAAGTATGAGAAACTTGTATACATTTTTGCATGTTTTAATGTGTACAGTTGCCTTTAAAATCTTTTAACTGATCTCACTACCTTGTATTCTTGTGAAGTATTAAGCGTTAGCATAGAGATGAGCACATCAGTCTTGCTACTGTCCATTTTAGCTTTAAAGCTGCCCGCTCTTACACATCAGTTACGTTACTTCGTTACGTTTCCAAAAAAAGAAAAGGCACACACAAGTCAGTGTGTGTGACTGTCTCATGTCACAACGAATCAGCGCAGAGGCGCTGCCGGATTTCTAACTCTTACAGGTTTGTGCTTTTTAGCAATGTGGCAGAGACTGTGAAAGCATCCAACGCTGCAGTCAAGTGTGCTGCAATGCAGCAAATGAGCCTTACAGTCCATTGTCTGCAAGACAGCGCGCACTGCACTTTGCAGCACAAGGACCTTAAAACGGGCCTGAAGCACGATGGCCATATTAACCCTTTCAGCGTACTGGAAGTCTGTGTCACGTTATTCTAAGTACTTATGTGGTGACTGCTTGGGAAATGGCTCTGGTGCGTAAGTCTAAACTTCAACTTAATAGAAAATCAGAAATTCGCTAGAGTGAATGTGGTGCTTTGAGAAAATCAAGCTGCATCACATATGTATTTGTGTTGACCTTTGTATTTAAATGATATGGCAAAAATCCAGGAGGTTGTTTTATTAAAATTTTACATCTTTTTCTGATTATTTTTTACGCTGAAATCTGCCTTGCTCAGAGTCCAGCTCAGCTGTGGCATATTTGTTAAGACCGCATAATTATTTCTGGGAAAAGTAAGTCAGAGAATTTCGTAGCTTCTTATTGCTTTGTCTTTCAAACGCTGATGAGCAAATAGTCTCTCTTACTCGTGCTAACACGTTTGCAAGAAGGGTGGCTAAAAGCTGTGCGGTTATACGGAAGAGCGGTTAAAGAGAGCATCTGTCGTTCGTGTAGTGGCCAGTCCAGCCCCAACCATGACATTATAACGTGCCAGTTAGAAGCAGAGTTAAGAAAACAAGGCTAAACTGTTCCAAATAGAGTATTTTCGTGATGCATATTGAAGGCTTCGGTGCCATCAGTATGTGTCACACTAGAGAAAGCTTGTGCAAAAGAAGGAGGAAAACAAGATGTTTATAGATGTTATCACGTTTTCTCTCCAGACTTTATCTGCCACATTTCTGTGTAACGTGTCTTACTGGGAACAAACGTTTGCTGATGGGACTGTAACACGGCCAGTTAGACGCCCTAGAATTTGATGGATTCTCATGTCGGTACACGTGTCTGTTGCAGTGATAATCCACAAAACTATCCATACTTATAGCAATTTGATTAAGTTGTTACTAAAACAATTTACAACACTTACTGGAAGCAGAAAAGAAATTATAGCAGAGCAAAATTAATGACTTTCAGGCGGGTGAAACTGACTGCCTCAGCAGAAGAATGAAAATAAAGTCCCACGCTACTTGGAATTTCCCTATCTGTTTTTATAGCACTCAAATATCTTTTCCTTGCTTTGTCCAAAGAAGCACGTCTTCATGCCATGCCAAAGAGGTCAAGAGCAGAAGCCCTTGCGGCTCATTGTATTCCTGGTGGCAGTTTGCATAACCGTTGGATTTGGTTATAGCAGCAATTCTGCAAAGAAGCACTTGACTGGAAGTGCTACCTGGAGAAAAGAAGTTGAAGCTGCTGCAGCCTTCTTGTCTCCAGGTATCTCCTTGTTACTTCCCATTCCCGCAAGTTCCCAGAGTCC
The DNA here is from genome assembly GCA_013398815.1 of Ibidorhyncha struthersii. Lineage (NCBI taxonomy): Eukaryota > Metazoa > Chordata > Aves > Charadriiformes > Charadriidae > Ibidorhyncha > Ibidorhyncha struthersii. Next base: position 295,431 of record VZSZ01010630.1, on the reverse strand, counting down.
AAATTTGAAAAGCTGCCTAGTTTCAAATTGATTTATTTGTGAGTTCATTGTTCTTGCTCACGACTGCATTTGCATATTGCATGTATCGGTTTCTCCTCTAGCTGAAGAAGTCTCTACTTACATTGGTCTCCTGATTTTATTCTTTTTCTGCAATTTATCTTAAAGATGAAAAATACATTCTTGGCAGGACATAATCTTTCTGTTAAACTGTGCTAAATCATATAGTTAGCAAAATTGCAACTGACTGTCCAAAAGTCAGATTCATGAGATGTTTCTCTTTCCTTCAAAATACACAGAATACTCTCACTTTTCATGGGAATCAGAAAACTTCAGATTGGAAAGGGACCTCAAGAGGTCTCTAGTCCAATCTCCCGCTCAAAGCTGGGTCAGTTATGAGGTCCAACCAGGTAACTCATGGCTTTATCCTTATTTTACTTTGTTTTATTTATCCTTCAATTTATCTCTGGTATTTAAGACTGTCGTTTCAGGTTCAAGAGTTGAGAAAGCCATATTTATGTGCTTGCAAACCGTGCGCTTTCAGAGAGATGCTGGGCTCAGTTGAAATCAGTATTGGTTTACCTTTAATTGTCTTATAATAGATGTTGTTGGTGAACTTTTTAGGCACAAACCTCTATAAAAAGATGGGGGAATTTTTCAAGATTATGGGTATGTGCATTGTGTTACAAAACTGTATTGTGTATGTGATTTTTTTTTTTCACACTGACCCACGTTTCCTGGTGTTTGTTCGTGGTTGTTATGTTGTTACTGTTCTTATATGTGGGGTTTAAAGTTAAAAAATAGCAAGTTAAGGCAGAACTTCTTCATTCAGTGTATGCATTCATCTTCTACAGAAGAGTTTTCAGGGCGAGAGGTGATGAAATTTTGGCTGGTATGGATAACACGTAAATTGTCTCAGGTGGAGCGTGTGATTGTGAGGTTTTGTGGTTTCTCCCCCAGCGCTGGAAACAGGTACGGAGAGCGGGGCAGCCTCTACTGACGGTGGCTGGCTGCTGAGGTTACGAGAAACTTCGCTGCTGCTTTTCTTTCTGTTACAGCTTGTTCTGCGTATCTGTCTTCCCTCTGTGTTTGTGGTGGCAGGTGGCTCTGGAACCGCCGGGGGGGCAGCGGCTGTGTTGCACTCACCCCCAGCAGTCTTCATCTGCCCCGTAAACGCTTTGGCTGTGCAAACTTTCCGCTTGTCTCTGGCCTGTGTGTGATGTCTGTGTAGAGCAGTCCTCTGCCTGTGCACAGATGGAATAGCAGCTGTTTGAGGTCAGCACTCGTGTTTCATTTGAGTATGTTACGTCTTAGACCTTACAAAGGGCTGCTAACCTTATACTGCAGCTGCTTTGCTGGCGAGTGGTCTGTGGCAGCAAGAAGAAAATGTAAAATGCCTGTCATCGGTGTAAAAGAAATGCCCCCGCTCTACCTAGTTTGTCACCTGGGCAGGGTATTTCAAGTACGTCCAAACCTGAGAACGGGTAAAAGGACATTAAATCTTGAATACCAGTGCTACGTTTGCTCTATTCGACTGCAGATCAGATTTTTTCCTGTATATTTAAATATGGAATTTCAGAAATATCCACTGGCCCCTCATTAGAGTTTACGAGAAAGCCTTCAGGCAATGCAGAACACAAAAAGAGAATAATTGCAAAGGAGAGAGTTTTATTTCATAAATTAAGTATTACAAACAATATTGAATAGAAGCATTCTAAGAACTATGGTTATAGCCATCCTTGTTTTCATGCCCTTCATGTGTAAAAAATGGCCTATATAAAGAAATGATTGGCTTATAGGTCGGGAATTCTGAAATACAAGCACTGTTTGGAAGAGCTGTTTTATTCTGAATAATGATAGTTAAAGGATTTTCTGCACAAAGTCAGTCGTATAAAGATGATGGTATTTTGACTGCCATTTCAACTGAAATCTCCAAAAGATTAAATTCCATATAGTAAAGTGGATGATACAGAAGTTATTTTTATCACCATTTTATAAAGCTTTTCCTGTGTGATATGATTCCGTAAGTAATTTTCATTGTAAGAAATTACCTGTATTGTGGGAGGTAGGATAAGGTCTCAGACCTTCACAGGAACTTTATTCATTTAATTGTAAAATCAACAGATTACTGAGGTATAATTTAAATTGCTTACATAATTAATTTTGTAATGAACATTAAACAGTCTTTCAAAAACTCAGTCGTCATTTTCAAGGTAAACGCTATCTTTGTTTTGCTGAAAGCAATATTTTTTAGTGACTTTTGTAGCTTTTCTCATTCTATTTGTCGTAGCAATTGCCAAGAAGTCTGTTAGGTCCAAGGGATTAAGGGGTTTCTCATTCAGCTCTGAGGTAGTATGAAGCACCGTGCCGTTCTCTGGCTGTTCTTTTGGGTCCTGATTTGGAAGTACCTCAGGGTGTGTCATTATTTCTGTGTCCCAGCTTGTCTTTCTCTTCTGGTACCTGCACATGGAATGGAAAAAAGAAGTGGAAATGGAAGAGTGAGAAGTACAACAAAGAGGAATTGCAAGAGCGCTAACCACTGTAGATCTACTGTGTCATCCCAGCTCTTCTTGTTGGGACAGCAGGGTCCTTGGCGTAATGCAGAAAAGACACTACGTGGTACCTCAGAAAACAGAATGCATGATACCTGTTGGAGATGACATGGAATATGAGTTGTATTATTATGTGCTGCTGTTGTTATTATTATGTGTTAATAACTGGAACAGGCAGGATAGGTCAGCTTAGCGTCAGCTGGGGCGAGAGGCTGCAAGATGAGGCCATATGGGAGGTGTTACAGCCAGGAGTGCTGGGGCTTTCCACAGCCAAAAGGGTACGAGGAATGGCTGGAGTGTCATGTTGCCAATAAGCATAATTGATACATTTCGTAGACTGAGTTGAGGAATTATGATCATATCCTGTCACCTTATATAGGCTGAACTGCTTTATGTTATTTGCATAATAAGGAGGAGTGTAGCGCCCTGAATACATTCCTCTGTCTTTGAACTTACGTTCATACTCATGTTCCTATCTACAGACGTCTAAACCCTTCCTGAAAAATAGTTCTCGAAGTTAGGTAAACTAAAGGGCCTTTTGTCCTAATATGTAACTTGTCTATTAGCACTTATTTCAAAATCTTACTTGTGATTATATGTGTCTTCTCCCTCTCTTTTTTTTTTTCTATTCTGGATTAATGGTCATCATTCGCACACATTCTGTATCAGTGTTAATCCTCCAAACAATGCGTGGTTTTCACCAAGCCGTGAGATGAAGCTGTTGAAGTTAGCCCTAGCCCCGAGCACTGAGTTTTGCAGCAAGCAGCTGAGGTCCCATGGGTGGTGGGGAGCTGCCCGGTCTCTCCCGAAACACGTTGAACTTCCTACATCCATCGGCAAGGAGCTCCACCAGCCTCCACCACCGCCCGGAGAGCTGTCTCTTCTCTCTGTTCCAAACCTGGCTCTTCCTAGCTGAAGCCTCCTAGTTCTCATGTTGGAGAGGCAGAAGTGATCTCCACCCCGCCTTTGTGACACTCATGAATTTGTAGGCTTCTTATCAAATCCCCTATAGGGTGTCTCTTCTCCATCTGAATAGCCCTGTCCTGTGCCTTTGGTGCCTGTATGGAAAGTCTACGAGCACAATGAACCTTTGGTCATACTGTTTCTCTCCCCTTTCCATATGAAAAGGTTCCTTTCTGAGAGGGAGGGGTTAGAACTGCATGTGGGACTACGAACATATTTTCTGGTTTTTCCTGTTCTTTTTGTACCAGGTCCTGACACTAGACATGTTTGAGTTGCTTTTCGATGGCTGCGGCTGCGGTGCTCTGAGCTGATGTGTCACAGGAGGGGTGGAGGTGCCCCCTCGGTTGGTGGCACTTGCATTCGGGGTGTAGTGCTCGTTCGGCCACGCTGTTGATGGCACTCTGTGTTTTCTGTTCCCCAGACGATGGTTTCTTGGCCTTAGCGAAACTTGCTGCGTGCCGTCATCAGCTTTACTAAGGCCTGTGGTCACCGGTTCCTGAAAGCCTTGCTTGGTGGCAGCCATGCTCCCTCATTGGCATGTCGCACCCTCAGGAAGTGGTGCTGTGCCGCTGTCGGATTGCAGAGTGAGATTTACAGGAGGACGTTCCCTGCATTTCGCTCTGCAAGCAGTATGGCTTTTTTCTGTTCCAGGAGAGGAATTTGAAGCTCTGTGCCCCCGCCGGGTGCCTGAGGTGCAAGAGGCTTACCTCTGTGACAGCGACAGGCAACAGCTTCTTGTACACGTAGCTGAAAAATAAGAGTTGAGAGTCGTCCGTACTGCAGTCACTGCTCACCTTGTACCGCGTTACAGATATTACACTTTGTACCCAACTGATGGCTAATTAGGAGCAGCGCTGCTGGCAATCCAACTGTGGCACTTGGGACCTGGTGAAAATTCATAGTCATAGTTATCTCAGAAGCAAAGTAAACACATTTGTATTTCAGGGATGTCTTACCTAGACAGGAATGATGTAATTGGTGCTGATCATACCCATAGGTGGGTTAGATGACCTCCTGAGATCCCTACAAACCCTGTGTTGTAGTGGTTCCAGCATTTGTGACCAGTACCTGAGCGGGTTCCCCTAACAGCAGCTTAGGAACGTGGTGCTGGAGTCATGGTGCTGAATCTCAGAGTAAGTCAGATGTTCTTGAAAATTGTATTTTAAAAATTCTGAAGTCAGCACTTCAAAGATGAGAAGGTGATTCTTGTTCCTGTGTCTAAACAAACCTGCTCTATCCACTTTCCGAGCTGGCTGGTGGCTTGTAGTCGCCTTGAGCTGGTAGCTCAAGTCACCATTCGAAACTTTGGGAAGTACAGCACCACAGCAGTTCTCTTCTTAAGGTGGCGTTTGCAACGTATGTCACGGCAAGGTGGGCTTTACAGGCTTGCTGCAAATTCCACCGGTTGTCTTTGAAGAACTGCCCTGGTTTTGGGAATGGATTCCTGTAGAATCTTTTCAAATGAAGAATTCAGAGTTTCACTTCAGTGATATTTACCCTAAATCGCGATTCCTCATTTTGCATCCAGACCCCCTCATCCTTCCCAATAAGCTTCCCTGCTCAGGTTTCAGTCTTGCCTGAGGCCTTTCTTTCTCACTCAGCTCTGGAAAAGCTTCATACTTACATGAGGACCACTCATGCTTCTTCGTCTTCCTCAGCAGGTTCTCCACCTCAGCCAAGACGCACTGGGCTGGCGTGGATCCAGCCCTTTGGGCTAACCGAGGGCATTTTAACTCTCGGAACATCCACTCACTCGAGCAGCACAGTTGAAGGTTTTGATGGCAGAGTGGGAGAGCGAGGAGCAAATGAAAGTGGTAGCCTTCAGGCTGCAGAGTTGAAGGCTATATAAAAATTAAAGTGTCTGCACTCTGATTTTACTATTTCTGTGGCGGGGGCTCCACACCCTCTTCTCCTCCTAGTAAATCTTTCGTTAGCTGTTCTGTTTTGTTTACTGTTCTAAAATAGAAATTTTATTCTAAAAAGACTAACATTGGACTTGTGTTAACTTAATGCTTTTCTCACTTTATTTGCTCTCACTACCTTGCCTTGTGAATGATTATTATTTTGTTTCCTGTATTTGTCCAAACTCTAGGTGAAAAAGTACTGGGCTGAGAAACAGCTCAAGTGGCAAGAACAGGAAGAGAAAGATCTACAACGTCTGGAGGAATTAAGAAAATTAATGGCTGAACGAGCAGTTAAAGACAGAGAAAGGTAAAAGAAATTCAGTGTGAATACCTGTAGTGTCAGTAGGAACTTCTTATAATGTAACTTGCTTTCATCTCCCAACTTTCTAAATTAGAATAAATTGAGATAAGTAATTTTTTTTTTCTTCCTGCTTGGCAGTTACCCCAGTCTATATACCAAGGTTGCATCACGATCGTATCCCGAATGCGATTGGTTTGTTAGTTTGAATTAATTCATATCCATCAAAGTTTTAGGTCTTTGTAAGCGCTAAACTGTTGTAATCACGATAGGGTACACACATTAAAACCAGCTCCCTTTGTGATTTTTTACTTGTAGCTGGGTAATAAGACCTTCTACATTCCCACTTTCCAAAATTATTTATAATCAGCTTTGTTTTTTTGAGGGGCAAGCAAGAGGAGTACGTGAAGCACTTGACAGCCTCAAAGATATTTATTATTCTTTTAGAGGGTCTTAGACTGCACATCTAGTAGTAGATGCTCTTCACCTGCTTGATGTAATGTAGGACTTCAACCTGTTAACATTTGAATCCTTGCCAAGTCTTCATTGCAGAGTATGGCCGTTAATGACCTGTTGAAGAAATACTTGGTTTCACAGAGGAGCATAAAACCCCCCATATGTAGTCTGGTTATAATTGCTTTCAAATCACTGGCTGACTTTATATAGAGGGAGCCACCAAATTGCATGGGCCAGAAATGTAATTAAAATAGGGTTAAAGTACCATTGGCATTAGAATATTAAACTCGATCTTAAGCATTCTGTGGGAAACACTGCTTCAGTCTTATTTTGTTACAGTACCTTGCAGACAGCTAAATTTAAATGTCTGTAGCCTTATGCTACAAATACATCTATACCTTTCCTTAAACATACCTGCAATCATTTTAGCTCATAGCAAAAGAAACACACATACTTGAATTGCTGAGTTTTCAGCAGAACTGATGAGGAAAAAATGACTTTTCTTTAAACCTGTGTACCGCACTGTGCCATACCGTTGGGGAATGATCTTTTCTTATGCTAATAAACGCTGCAGAGTAAAATAGAAGGAAATGGCACCGTTCATTGAGGAATGCAGGAAGGCAATAATCACACCTTCGGGCTGTTATGAATGAAAAGTCAGTAAATGCTTCGCATTATGTTTCCCAGAATCGGCGTACTATACAAAATAAGACAGTTTAAAGAAAAACGCTTGCTGTTTGTGGAGATTAATAATTCTTTGAAATTACTTAATGCTTTTCATCTTCAAAGACTTCAGAAACTTTACTCAAAGAAGGGCAGAGAGATGTTACTGTTATCAGATCCTGTAGTGCCACAAGTATGGTATGAGCATTTTAAAATGCTGTACTGAACTAAGGGAGACACACTACCATAATGGTTTCGCAGTGCAGAGCTGCAGGTCTGCAGAGACTAACACCACTCTGACGTGTTTCACCTGTTGCAGCACGTAACTTGGTCTTGAGTCTTTGCCGAACTGACCATGAAAGATGGCACAGGCCAGTACCACTGTTCTGATCTGACATGTTTTCAGGCTTTTTTGGGAAAGGAGAAGATGTATGGCTTGTGAGCTGACGGACTATTCCAAGTACAAGATACGGCCTGGACAGTGCATAGAGTTTCTAATAGGTACAATAAGATCACACGTTCAGCCATTCTCACCGGCTTAAGTTAGGTCTACGTGTCTGTGGTGTTAGCACACTGAATTATAAGCGCTCTTTTAATGTGGCGTTCAAGAGCTGCGAACCGCATTTAAGTCTTGTTGTGCTTCGAGAACGAGCATCCAAAAGGGCAGATGCTTGTCTGTTGCTGACGGTCCGCTTCTCCCTTTTTTAATCTATGCAGTGAATTTCAGTCAGGTCCTCCATCCGGCCCTTAGGTATGGAATGGACTGAATATAGGGAAAATATTCTAAAAGAATATTGTCCCCCTGAAGCGATAGATTTTGCATTAATGTTGCAGGGTGAGAATTAAATTGGCATGAAATTGTGCAAATATTTTCACTCACTACCTCTGAGGAATAGATGGGTGCAGTCCTGCTCTCCAGTGAGGCAGCGAGTGGGAAACATTCGCGCGCGTTTTAACCCAGCCCCTGCACTGCTGCCGGTCCCGGCCCTGAATTCAAAGGGCAGGGGAGGGAGAGGCGGGAGGAAAGGATTGCTCTTGGCAAGACTTTTATCTGACTAACCATCCGAAACGGAGCCCTGGCAGCCGTTTGCTGTGCAGCTCTGTTCATCGCGTGCAGGGGGTGAAGGGGCTTATGTGCCGTGTCTCTGCCTCCCCTCGTGCTCTTTGCAGCAGTTCCCTGCGGGCCGCGCGTGCGGACAGCCTTCCCTCTCTCCCCTCCTGCCCCACCTCAAGGTTTTCCCCTTCCCGAAGCACAGCTCTCACCGACCGCCCCGGAACCCTCCCGCTCGCTCGTCAGTGCTCCGCGCTGAAGGGACGCAGGACAGAAAGAATCCAGAAAAACCATGGACAAATAATCGGGCGCTAAAGCCATTCATGAGGCTGGGCAGAGGCGAGGGCTGTTGGTGGAGGTGGTGCCCGCAGCAGCTTTGCTTGGAGCTGGGGCTGTCAGGGTTACCCACCTCTGCAGAGCCGGGCCGGGTTGGGCCCTGCGCCCCGACACAGCCGCGGCGCACGTGAGCAAAGGGTCTGGCCCAGCAGGTTGGTCATGGGAACCGGTGGCTACTTCTGAAATGTTCAAAGTAGTGTGTGAAACGCTTCCTGTGCCAGCTGCCTCGCGCCTCGGTGACGCCGCGCATTGATTCAGCCTGTCACGGGCGGGCACACAAGCAGACCTTCTTGGCCGCTAAGATAGTGCTTTCTGCTCTTTATACGAGACTTACTCAACTGACAACAGTAAACGGGATAAGTTGTGATACAGGGCAAAAAACCTGTCTATATTATAACCCAATTTTTTAAAGTTTTGCTAAAGCTTTCATAATAAACACAGCAGTTCTTTTTTTCCTATTGAATATTTATGAGACAGTGTCTGAAAGCAGAGCTGTAATGAAATTATGCTTATCAAAAATTACATAAGCGGGTGCCCACAATACTTCAAAAAGGTAGCTTTACTGAAACTAATCAGCTAAGCTCATTTTTCAGCTGGTGATTTATTAAAATTGTTACTTTCTGTGGTACTTAAAATTGAGTATTAAGACATTTTAATTTTAAGCTTTTCTATAAAATTAAGTTTACTTTGAAGAAATAGTAGCTAAAATATTACTAAGAATAATAGAGTGAAAGAGAATTAACCACTTTATTTGGATGTGGACACTTTAAAATCAAAGCTCAAGTAAACATTTAAAGCCAAGTATAAAAATTATTGGAAGAATGTTCCAAATTAGGAACACAATGTACGGTCGAATATGTTTTCACAAGGTTCTCTGCCTCCCTGGGTGTAGGCTTCATAGCTCTGCCGTCGCCCTCTGACAGTGAAACTTAATCTTTGTTAATCCTGGCCTTGGTCTCTCCAGCGTGAGCGAGATGATGATCTCCTCAGGATAACATAGTCATGAGAACAGGAGCCTTCTCCTTAGGAGCAGCAAAAGCGGCATCGGGATGTGAAGTCCTCGCTGTGCCCTGCTCTGCCTGCCAGTTACTTTGGCAATCGATTGCGCTCACTCACACCTATTCACACCGGGTATGGAAATGCCATAAAATGTTTCCATTTAGCAATGCCTCGCATTCCTATGGATGTGAAAACTCCTGCAGTAGCGGCACTTGAAGTCAGACCTGGAAGAGTGCCCCTCGGTTTTCCTTCCTGGTAACTTGCAGAAGTTCCCGGGGTGCTGAATTTCACCTTTGGTAACACAGGGGGGTGTTAGAACATGTGTCAGTAGTCGGCTCAAGCAGGGTGAAAGGTTTTCAGTATAATATCATTTCTGTCATTTTTTCAGAAGAATATGAGTATCTGCTTCTATTTACATTTTCTTCATCTAAAAAGCAGATTAGGCTTTCTCCCTGGAACAAAGTTACCTCAGAAGATTACTGCTGTAAGCATTCATCTGCCTAAAGTACAGTAAGAAACGGCTACAGTAAGAAACGGCAAGCCTCTCCGGGCATCCTCAGGCAGCTTTGTACCACTCTCTGGGGACAAACTTGTTTGTCCTCATAATTGTTTTGGATTATTGATGCAATGATCTTTTCTAGCTACCAACGTAACTGTATGTTTAGTTCTCATTTTGGCAGTTTCTAGCACAAGTTATATACTCCTCTGAGGTTGCTAAAATTTCGAGAGTAAGAAAATAAAAATGCATGCTTTATGGTAGTTGAAGCAGCTCGCTCTTCTTTTCTCTAGAGGCGAGTTAAAATTTGAAGGGCAAAAGAAGGACAATTCTCTGAACGCAAAGCATGGCAATGGCAGCTCCTCTGTAAGCATTAAAAGTGACATCCCGAAGAACACCCTACAGCTCCATCAGAGTTTGGCGGTGGACTGAGGCTTCTCAGGAAATACTGTCAGGGTAGTGCTGTCGGGGCTGTGGCAGCCTGTTGCGGAAGGTTGACCAGCAAAAATAACGCTGTAGGTAACGTTTCAGGATTATTTGTGCTAACCTCCATTTTTTTTCTTGAAGAAGGTTGTAATTCTCAAGTTTTCTTGCTTTTTCCAGTAACGAGATTCGGAGTGATGTGTTTCTTTTCATGGAAAGGGTTACAGGAAAGAGTTATTCTGCCATACACAGATGTCAGAGAACATTTCTTCTTGGCAAAGAAAAGGGGGAAGAGAAGAGTAGCAGGGCTATATAAAGCATGATAGAGAAAAATCTGCATTCTAGACATGAAATCTGAAAGGTTAGCCAAGTTGTTTAAAAAAAACAAAATAAAACAAAAGCCAAAACCAAATCAAAAATACAACTCCACAAACCTCTCTTCTGCCAAAAAAATGCCAAACAAAAAAACGCCAACAAAAATAACACATTCAAATAAAAAAGCATTTTTTGCATTTTCAGGTGTTTTGATGAACCACTGTATTATTATTAGGTGGATACAGAAAACATCAGACTAGTTTTCAAACTGAAATATCACAACAGAAATTTAAAATTACACCTGACTGACTTTTTTCCATTTGCATGTGTGCTGCTTTGCAGGGTAAAGTTTAGACAAGCATTACTAGAAAGACGGTTGCTGGAGAAAAAGGAACTGGCCCTTCAAGAAGCACGTGAAGAAGAGGAAAAAGAGAAATGCCTCGAAGCACTCCGACAACAGGTGGGGTTTATTTCCTGTATACGGCGTTTTCCTATACAGGAATGATACAAACACATACTGTCATACTACGTGAAAGATAAAAAGAACAATCTATCAAAAGCAAATAATGACAAAGGTAAAATGCATTTCTGGTCTGACTTTACCAGTAATTGTGTCATGTTATGAATCCTTTGTAACTCTGACAACAGGAACAGTATGATGTTAAATTCCACTGTAGAAGCTGGTGATTTCTGAAAACAGGTACTATTTTTTTCTGTGTTGGATGTGATTTCTCTTTTTCTCTGATTTTTTTTTTTTTTGAGAGGTGGTGGTGGGTTTTTTTTAAATAATCTTAAGTCTGCCTTGAGTCTTAGGCGAGATTTATGAGTAATTTAAATTCTTCTTGAATTCTTAAAACTTACAGGCCTTGGACAACTTTTCTTTCGAGAGAGATTTAACTCTCTGTTAAACTTTTGCACGTTATTTTAAAAAGGACATCCCAGAAAATGCTTGCTAATGTTTGTCATAGTAAATGTAGTGTTTGGGGCATTTTTTTCCACTGCTGATTTTTTAAGGATTAATTTTACCTTCACTTATATTTTTTTATCTAATCTCCTTGTTTTTTCCTCCAAAGATTAAAAGGAAAAATCTGGAGTTCACATTTTTTACACTCCAGGAACTGCAGCCTAAGGAAAATAAGGGAGGGAGGAAAGGTGCTCTTTAAACCCTTTTGGTTTTGGATAATTTAAACAGCACTAATGCAGCAGTTTTCTCCCCGGGACTACCCGTGGTTAAAACATGGTATTTGACACAGCCTTGACCTCACCTTCAGCATGTCCTTTGGCCTCAGGATTAACCATCCCAGTACAGAGCGCATGCTGGTGACATTCTTCCTTAGTCCCTCCTGGACTGTTTGTGGCCTTATAAGTGCTTTCGCTTCAGCATTTGGGTTTACAAAGTCAAGAAGAAAGAAAAATATAAGAGAGCTCAAATACTCCAAGCCATGTTCCGTGGGAGAGCTGAGCATAACAGGGATAAGTAAACCCAAGGCATCGTTGGTCTGTTATTTCAGTCATTGTTTAAACTGTTGAACTCAGGCTTATTTCCAGTCAATAGTGCTTTATTTTTAATAATCTGATTCAATTAAATATTCTGCAGCATTAACAGGGTTATTTTAGGTTTTCAGAGCATTTTTCATAATAACAACTCTATTACGCCTTTTCTAAGTTACTGGTTGGATTGAGTTGTCTTTTGCGTCAGATCTTACAAGAGGCTGCTTGAGAGTCACGATGCGTTGATCTCTTCTGACTGACCCAATTCCCTTTACCAAAGCAGAAGGTGCTTCTAGGATGGCAGTTGCCCAGGATGTTAGACTTCCCACTTCATCATGTTTTTCTAACCAATGTTTATTCTCTGTGTTTCACGCAGATGAAATACTGCTTCGTAGAATATTCCCCTTCGTTGTATGTGGAAAAAAATAAGATCTTTAGTAAAGTCATCCAGTCTGTATATTTTGACAGCCTGTAAATACAAAGATGATGTTTTATTGGAGCTGGGAAAAGAAATGATCATACATGATTTTAAATATTTTTTCTGGTTTTAACTATTCAGATGGTGTCCTGACTTTTATTATTTTGCTCATGCATCTTTCTGTATTTTCCAAAGTAGTATTAGCCTATATCTGAATATTTTAACACAAAGAAAATAAGCATTGATAAAAGGATCTTAAATCTGTAGACTCCAAACTTGACTCTTGCATATACTGTCTGACAGACTCTTTGATACTGATCTAGCCACAGGAAATGAAACAGTTAAAACAGACACACCTAAGAAAACACCCAAAGGATTATGTTCCTTGTGGCATATCACACCGTGTCGTTGCCCGTGACTCGGTAAAAATTGTGATGTACCGATCTGAACACCTTTGTTTCCATCAGAAGAAAAGGAAGACAGTTTGGACTCCCAGGAGTGTGGGTATTGCTAAATTAAGAGTCCGTGGGTTCCTGTTGGTTACTGGTTTTGGATGTCAGAGCTGGTGTCGGTCTCTGCTGGAGAGCAGAGGGTGCTACTGCTTCTCTCCCGTAGCATCCCTGGGGAGCCGAGCCCACACCGCGCCCTGCTGCCACGGCCCAAAGACCGGGAGTGCAGATGTTGGGGCAGTGCTGTTTTGTGGTAGCCTGCAGCTTGGCGCAAGCTTATCTCCTGCCAGGGCTCTGACAAGGTAGCAACATAAGCTCTCTCTTTGCAGAAATGCCGTCCAGCTTCCAAGTTTATCTTCTCAAGGACTGGCAACTGGCATGCACAATGCGCAGGTTGTTCTGCGTTAAGCCTGCCGGCGTAGCAGGCAGTTCTCCACTTCACAGCGGTTCTGGGCATGCACAGGGCTGTACTAAGTGCAGCCAATTAAATTGTCTCCATTGGGAAATGGGAAAAAAACCTCTCTGGTTATTATTCTCTGTCAAAGTGGTTTTACTCTGGATTCAAGTTTTAAGCTTTACAACTTTTATATATGGATACAAGGTGGTTTAAGACAACTTTTGAAATTTTTAAACCAGGTAAATGATCGTGTTCTCAAAGGAGGTGGGCTATTGATAATAACCTTTTCTCACCTTAGGCCTACACAGATAGAGTAACTGTTATTTTCATGTAATGTATTTTAGGTGGCCGTTGTTGCAAAATTAGATCCAGCTAGGGTAGTGGCCGATACGGTGGCGTCTAAAGCTCGGATGGGCATTGGAACCAACGAAGAGTTTGATCTTCAGAAGCCACTGTTTCAGTTGCATACATACAGTGAACAGCAGGTAACTGTTATCATACTGTATCGTTTATTGTATGCACATATATCTTGATAGCGATATATGATAGTAGTTTTAATGATATATCCTAAATAGCAATATTCAGGGTAGAATATAGAATATAATGTGTGTAAAAATAAAAACATTAGGAGTAATAGGTGGGGTAATCTCTCTGACCCAGCGTAGATGCTGGAGGAGCACAACAGGAGCAGAGCACAGAGGTCCGTTCGGGGCCAGCTGGGCTCTCTGCCGCTGCTGGGCGCTCCCTCACCGGCACCTCCCACTGCCGCCGCTGGAGAGAGGATACTGGGCTGAACGGGCCGCTGGGCAGCTCCTGTGTTTGCTAGGTGTTCTGACCGATCTGTTTGCTGGGTTTTCATTTCAAAACTCTCCCCTTTTACATTTTTATGCGTTTATTTAAAAGGGTGTCTCTTTTTCACCTACTCCAGTTAGTGTTGTGCTAAGTATGCAAAGTGAATCGACTCAGCATAAAAGTTCTCCTGAGCGTATACAAAAGAGCTATGTCACAGGTAACTTAACTGTGGGGTGTTCTTTTTTCCTTGGAAGATTATGCACGGGACAAATCTCTTCGTAAGCTGAAAATTAGTATCTTGACTATCTTTACACTGTTGCTGGATTGAAGGTCGGTTGGGATGTGGTGTGCAAGGGCTAAAGGAGAGGAAACCAGCGAGGTGTAAATGAAGCAGGAAACCGAAGTAACCGTACTCCTGTTTCCAGGTTACTCAGATTGCTGAGGACAGCGCTAGCTCAATTTCAAATGGAATTAGCAACACAGGGGAGGATTTTTTGATTCCCTTACTGTTCTCCATCTGCTCAGTCTGCATTTGAAATTATTCCCACTCTGGAATCTGAAAATTATGTTTTCCGCAAGAGAAGTGCTGCGATATAATTCTGTGGCATAAAAGCTTTCAGCACTAAGCTGAAATGTAACGATGTCTGTAACTAAGCTCGTCCAGCACATCCCATTTTAAGACATTTTAAAGCTTCTCAGTTTGGTACAAGAGATGTAGTTTTTCTTTGGCTATTAAAATTTACCCAAATCTGACCAACGTAGGAGGTTCTGAAAAGCCTTAGCTTAAAAATGCTCTGAACGTGTGTATCTGGGTTTGATACTGAAGTCTCAGAATATTCTTCCTGTTTCGACTCTAACGAGGTTTGGTACTGCTCAGGCTGCAGTACCTGATTCCTGCCACGCATGCTGGCGTGCTCCGTGCCAGGGCTGCAGTGGTTATGGATAACGGTCTTCCCAGCAGCTCTGGGCACTGGGCAGGTGATGCTAGACCTGAAGGCGACGTGACACCCTCTCTTGTACTCCCCCACTGTAGCCCACGGAAAAGGCATTTGAGAGAGGCTTGCAAATTTTGTCAAATAACCTTTGGACAAATTTTAGAAGTAATTTCCCTGGGCATTAATTGTTGTTATGTAAAATGGAAGTGGTACTGCCATGGAGTTGCTGTGAGACTGTGTAGCTGTGAGAAGAATCATAAATGGGTTTGAAGCACTCAGGTTCCATAGAAACAAACAGGGAGGAGTTACAAGTCTTGTGCTGAGAGCAGGGCTGTGCTGATGGGGAGCGTTAGAGAAGTCAGCAGCTCTTCAGTGAGTAGGCTGAATTAAGTGTCGCTCAGCTTCTCAGCTGCCCCTTGAGTTTTGGGGAGGAATGACAACCAGGGCTCTGTGTTGAAATAGTTTGTGATCATTAATATTAAAAAGGATAATATCAAGATATGTGCAGTGAGATGAGGCTTACTCACTGTAGAGTTTGTCTGCTTTTGAAGGCTTTATTTTATGACCGTAACTTTATGACCGTCTTTTAAAACTTTTCAAATATGTACACCCACAGATAACCTGTAAGATACACTGTGTGTATGAGGAAAGTATTGTTTTGTTTCTATTTATCGTTGCTGTGGTTTGTTTTAACAGATCATTTCTGATCCCAGACTTCGCGTTGAGCTAGCTCTTCGAGAAGCTGGACTTCATAAAACACGTTACGCAAAAGAGATTTTACCCCAAATTCCTCCACTGAAGCTTCCAAGAAGAGATACGGAATCTACAGCTTTTAAAATGTAGAGCACCTCTCCTGTCAGGAGTAGAGAAGGTTCGGGGGTATTGTCTGGCCTGCAACGTGAAAACTTTACATAGATTTCCCGTGGGCTGTGTCATAGAACTGCTTAGTTCTCAGCGTGTGCAATCATTCAAAAAAAGATGGTGCCTTTCTCACGCAGCGCTATACCGCACAGCCACTGCTGTGGGGCAGGGTTTAGAGGTCTGGTGGGTGGAGGCTCTTGTCGTGTAATTTCCCATGTCCCTTTCTACTGGGAGACAGGACACCTGGACGTGAAAGGCTCCTACAGACGTTACGGGCCAGTCTGATATATGGCATCTGGAGTAGGAACTCTGGTTTTTAATTGGAATCATAAATCCAAAATAGCTTTGCAGAACAGTCACTTTAGTTTATATTATGATACAGGAACTCATCCCATAACTTTCATTGCAGGTTGCTTGAGAATTTGATTCTTTTAGTTATAAAATCTCCATTAGCATGAATGTTTCTATTATTCCTTGATTATTATAAGAAGAAACTTAACCTTTGTCTATATTTAGAAACCAATTTGCTGCATCATATTTACTGCAAACCAGTCATGCAATTTCATATTGCAGATTAGTCTTTCAGTATAAATTATAAATTAGAAATAACGTTTCTGATCTGGGATCTTTATTTTGGAGCTGAAACTACTGAATATCTAATAAGATGAGTGTAAAATGTATGTAAGCAAGTTACAATTAGCAGTTTAACCAAAAATTTCTAAGGGTGATGAATATCATAAAGATCTGAATATCCATACTTATGTATCTAGGTAATTATAGGAACTTCATTCATGTAATACTGTAATGCCTTATAGGTGTTAATGGATCACATGCCTACGGTGCCTTGTAAAGCAGACGGTAATTCCTCACTGTCAAAAGGAGGAATTGAGGATGAGGGTAGATGAGGGCCCTGTCTGTCAGCTCCCAGCGGAGCCCACGCCGTGGGTCCAGCAAGCACCAAGAGAGAGGTTTTGCTGCTGGCCACTCTGTGCCACCGCCTTGCCTGGCACCGACAGCCGGCCCTCTTCTCCTGACGTACTACACGACTCTGCACCAAATGTTTTTCAATCAGAGACAAGCACCGTTAAGCTTTCACCCCTCAGACTGATCATAACATTGGCAGAACCTCGTAGCGTAAGCCTGATCTCAGCAGGTGTCTGAGCACCCCGGGGAGGAGGTTTGCTCTGGCCTGGGGTGTTCAAGGGCAAAGCCAGAAGCAGCTGGGGATGCTAAGAAGGGTGCCAGGAAGGCAGGGGGAGAGCTGGTGCGACAGGCTCCCGAGAGCGAGCCAGGAGCAACGTAACCCGAGTATTGAAGCTGAGTGATTTTAATGGGGGGAGAAATGCTACAGAGACGGCTCAAAAGCCGTGGGAGCTCTATGTCTTCTGGATTTAGCTTTTGCATGTCTGTGCTAAAATTACAATTCTGTGTATATTTGTGCATTTTATTTTGGTATCTCATTTGGGGTAACGCATTATTTTTAAAACACACTTGGCCAGCTTCACAACTTGCTGGATGTTCCTGCAGGGGAGACCAGCATCGCTTTTCTTCTCTTTTAGCAGACCAGATTGGCTTCTAGACTGCTTCCCAGAAACAGAAGATCCCAAACTTAAGGCAGCTGATTTTTTTTTCTTGCCTTTAAAAGCAGATCTACAAGATAATTTCAGTGGTGCAAAATCTTTTCAGATTATAGTTGTCTTTTCATCTTTTATACATTTATGACATTTATTAAAAAAGAAATTTTAAATGAAACAGTCAGCTGTTTTTGAAATAAAGGGCACTGATTTTTAGGCAGTGTCTTGTGATTGTCTTCACATCTGTTGTTTCTCAAGGAGTAGACTGAGTTCAAGTCCTCTTACAGCCATGAGTCCGTGCCAGCTCACTGCAGCCATGAATCGGGGCTTGTTATTGATGCGGTGAGCCCAGAATGAGGATTTTTCGAGGGATTTTCCAGTAACAGTGGAGCATGGAAAACATGCAGGTCAGTGAAACTGCCTTCAGGTATTTTGCTGAGCACAAGCAGAGGCTGCTCTTGCCAGGAGAGCTCCTGCAGACCGCCCGGCCATTCTCCCTGGCGTGGCCAAGTGCCTCTCCCGTGCTCCTGCGGGAAGGAGGTGGATGCTTCGCCTTACTTCGTTGTCCTCACCTTAGCACTGTTCCGAGGGATGATCCAAACCCTTCAGGAAATGGGGATGCTTGTTAAGGACATGTGTTTTCATGATAAATGCTTTCTACAATTTTTTAAAAAAATGAAATTTTGCAAGTTATTTTTGTACAAAGATGTATGAAATTACTTGCGCATAAATTTAGAAGATGATAATGGGAAATAGACTTCTCAATCCTGATCTCTTGCAGCCATACTTTGTTGTTGTTGACTCAGGAAGGGTAACAGTTCAGAACTCAGCTATCTTCGATGCCCCTGTGTGAAGTGTATGCAGTCTGACTAACAATCTGATTTTTTAAAGCCTGAGAAAAACTTCTTAATGAAAATTAAGTTATTTGGTTTCAAGATATACTACTTATCTTGAATTTTGGTAGTCAAAAAAGTGGCTTAAATGTTATATAGTGCCTGAAAGTCAAGTATCCAGCTGGTGCAAGATCAGTTGGTGCAGTATCCAGCTGGTGCAAAACACTTAAGGTCTGTGCGAATTTATAGGCATGTAAGCTTATATGCACATTTATGTGTGTATTTATAGAAAAACAAAAACGTAAGCGATTGTGATGCCAGTTCTGACCCCTGTGAAAATCGAGAGGGCTTTGCAGTAATGGTCAGTATTTTGAAAAGGAGCTCACCAAGGACACGTTCTGAGCTCTGTGAACTACCGACTCATCTGAAACCTTAAAGAGTGTCCAACTTAGAATGTGCCGCAGAAAAACCATTTAACAACGTAACCATCAAGCTAAAAGCAAAATAAGAAAAACAAGATTCTCTTCACTGGGCAATGTTCTAGAAAATAGAGAGTTCACTATCTCCTGCAAAGTTAATGACCAGGGCTGTGGTTCTCTAAGCTACAGCAGAGCAAACCTCACCTATGAAATTAGGCTAAATGTTCAAGTATTTATTTTCTTAGAGTGGTTTTAAATTATTTTCACAAAGCACTGAAGGTACCTGTTGCTATTAGTATAGAAGTTTCCTAAGTGGACTTTGGACCTGGCAGAACTGAGTCTGACTGGTAGGTTAGATTGCAGGGTAAGTGCCTGGAGCGATTTTGCTTCCATTCTGGGAGGACACTGGCTCCTGTCCTGGGGTTCCTCCCCCAGTGGGTCAATAATTGAGCCTAAAAACTGCAATCTCGGAATAGAAACTAGGAACCAATCTCCTTTTCTTGTAAGAAGTAGTTTGCTTTTTCATGGCAGTGTACAATGTATCCCAGATGAAAGTTCTGGGAAGTTGTTGGAGTAGCTCAGGGGGACCATGAAAGTGGGGTCCCAGCACCGGGACAGCCCATCGGGGCAGCACCCCGCACGGCCCCACTCCGCCGCCGGCCCCACGCCCAGAAACGAACCTCTGTGGACGGGAGGAGGTGGCGTGACGATGGGCAGTGTGGGGACAGGAGGGACGCCAAGAGAACTGTGCCCATTTGGGAGGCAAATGGAGCTGTACCCACGTGTGTGGGAATATTTCTGGGACTAGAGGGGCCCCGAGGTTGCTGATGAAGCAGATTTTAGGATGCTGACTTGAGAACGAGTACCTCAGGGATGGCCCCCCCTCGGCATCTCTGCAAGTATCTTCAGACTTACACGTTTTGTGCTCTTAATATCTTAAGATCCTCTCCCATGCTTTTTGATATGTTAGAACTGAAGAAGTTCTAACAGTTAGAACTGGAAGTGCTTTTCTGGATTGTTGATGGGTGTTGACTGGCAGATGAATGTGAAAGATGCAGTCCCTGGCAGTTACCTGAAGTAGGGTCAAGGTTATATCAGCAAGGTGTGCTCCCCATGCCTGTCCCTCTCGGGGGTCCCTGTGTGTGACAGGTGCGAAGCTGCTCCTGCAACAGCGGGACAGTCTGTGCAAGGTGGGCTTCCCGCGCACCGACCTCCTGGGCTCAGACACTCCAGTACACCTCGGGTTTTGACAGATCTCCAAATATTATGTGAACGAAAGTCTGAATGGCCTTTGTAACCGCAATGAGTAACAATAATGGTCACAAATGCAGATTAATTTTGCATGTCATTTACTTAGGTTTTGGCTTTATGCCAAATGCAAAGGGATCTCCTTCCTAGAGGATGGCTGTGGACAGGCGGGACCCTAACGGGACAGTCCTTTGCGACCACTGAAGACAAGAGTGAGGAGCATGCTGTTTGGTAACATAGTCTTGATTTCTGTGCAAATTTTGGCCGTAGCTCTGCTTGGGTGTGCAAGTGTGTTGGTGCAATTCAAGCTGTATTGGAGGTCCGCAGCTCCTACACAGTGGTCTTTGCTGGATCCGGCTACACGGCTCTGCCATGGAGGGCACCTGCCCGTGGGAGTGTGTTGTGACCGAGTCTGTCTTCTGTTCCCCAGAGAAAGGTGCCGCGGTGTGCCGGCATGGGTAGGTCCTGCACACCCGCTCCAGTGCGGCAGCACAAACCCGCACCGCACCGCTTGTGACCCGGCGCCCCATTGCTCATGCTGCGTCGTCCATTAGTTGCTGGAGAAAAGCGTATTTCCTGCTGGAGCGCGCAGCCCCAGGCGCTTTCGGATGAAGGTGGCGATCAGGCGCTGCGGCCGCTGCTGGTACTCCCACAGCACCTCGTGGGGCGCCCGGATCTGGTCCCCCTTCAGGCGGTCCAGGAGTGCCACGCAGACGACGGCGGCTGCAGGACAGCCACAGCGCTGCATTACCTCGCGCGTGACAGCAGGCACCCGCTGCCTGAAAGCACTGCCCTGGGGGGAAGGAGGGGAGGCCCTGCCCTCCCTGGGGCACGCTCCCCGACACCCCGAGGGGCCGAAGCAGCAGGACCGCGGGGAGCCGCTGGCCGCAGCACTGCTCCGCAGGCGCCCACCACTTGCCACGTTCCTTTTCCAGCAAAACGGGGAAAGGCAGCAACAGCGGCACGGCCAGGACTTGTGATAAGGCTGGGAGGGGGATGAGGGGGGATTAAGTTTTGTGTTGTCCAACACGCGCTCAGGACTTTTAAAACAAACTTGTTTTTTATTGAGCCACAAAATTTGTTGTGGCGTACTTTTCTAGTGAAAATCATTAGGAAAGCCTTTGTGGCCTTCAGGTTGTCTGAATCTCACACCAAACCGAACCTTTGGGTTGGGTGAAGCCGGGGAGCACGGGGCTGCGGGAAGGAGGCAGAAGCGGCCGCGGGAGGACTCACCTTTCAGGCCACACAGCCCGCACAGGGCAGCGAAGGCCGTGGACTCCATTTCAATGTTTCTCACGCCAGCATCATAAGCTCTTCTTAAGTACTGCAACTTTTTTTCACTGGAAAAAGAGCACAATGCTCCGTCTAATCTCCCCTGACCTTGGAAGGAAGCAGAGAAGTGTCACTGCTGGCCCTGCAAGAGTTTACAGTCGCGGAGAACCCGGTGTCCTTTCAAATGGAAAGTCCAGCAGTGCTTATGTTTGTCTGAAGCTGACTAAGTTTTCCTTTGAATAGTTACTTAATTGGTATTAACCTCAGTGTTTAAAGTCAGTGCACTATGTCTCTGTATAGAGGAGAAAATAGAGGAGAGGTTTTAACATTTGTAAAAAGGACGGGCGAGCCCACAGGCGTTTGGGGCAGGGGTACATTGCACTCTGCAGGGGCAAGTCACTGCAGCTCCTCTGAGGTCCGTGGCGTATGTCTCCTGTCAAGGTCTGCCAGGATAAATCCAAAAATACCAACTTACTGTGGAGGAGGGGCACAGCAAGCTGTGCAGAACTGGAAAACTGGGGAGAGGAAACCCCCCTTAATTTAGGTTTATTTTTTTCTTAAGGGGCTGCCATGGCCGGCAGGCAGCTGGGGCGGCTCACCAGCGGCATTCCCAGCTCAGGGAGCACCGGTGCCGGCTGGGGAGATGCGTGCCACCGGCGCTGGTGCTCCCCCCCGCTCCCACCGCAGCCCTGGGCATCGCCACAGGCAGGACCCGGTGCCGTGCTCGGTGCACCCATGCGCGGGCACCATCCCGACCTTCTCCTCTAACTCCACGGGTGGCTTTGGCTGTCCTGCAGCCACACCGGGGCCCACAGAGTGGACCCGTGCCGGGGGCAGCTACTCCTCTCGCACACTATGTGAAGTTCTTTGTGGCAGAAAAGGTGTACCTGCGGCTGAGCTAACCTGGGCAGAGGGCTTCATTGGATTGCTGTTCCTACTGCTAATCCTCTCAAATGGCTTTTTGTTTAAATAAAACATGGCCTCAAGCAACACACAGATGGTCGCATTTGCAAGCAGATCCAAAGGTTTATGAATAGGCATCAGATTATTAATTCTTCATTTATTACATTTCATTTACTCTGTAATCAGCATTTAATTTTGCAAAGGAAAGGGTTCCAGAGTAACCAGAGTTTCTTTCCGTAAATGTCACATGCTTCCTGACATTTTTCTAGTGTTTGGTAGTTCTGAAGTTACAATCTTGTTGTAGGAAACAATTCAGCGCAACCCATCTGCTGGGCTCGCTACAGGGTGGCGGACGAGGGGCTGTTTTCTTTGCCGGGGTGCAGACACTGGCCTCCTGCTTTTTGGGGTTCTGTGACCCTGCGTGGCTGCCATGTAACAGATGGAGTGGGGGGCAGCAGAGGTCCCCTGGGCACCTGCATTGTCCCGGGGAGCAACCGCTGCCGGGTGCATCTTCCCTCTTGATCCCCCACCAGCTACAGCAGTGCTGGCCTTGCAGCTGGCAGTACAACACTGAACCGTCAGATGCACAAGAGACCAATTAGCAGAGGAGGTCTCGCCCTGGCAAAGTGCCGAAATCGGTATTGCATGTTCTGAAGGTGTACCCCGCTCTGACCTCTGACCAAGCTCTAACGTGTCAGGTGGGTCTGCTCCTGCAGCCCTTCTTAGGCTTTGGTAGCGTGGATAGTTTTGTCTACATAAGAATGTAAAGACTCGGCATTATGTCTGGGGGGAGGAAGGACAGTCAAAGATCCTTTTACCTTCATAGAAGTCATAGGTGCACATGGTATGGCCAATGAGGGTGGGAAAGTCAGGAATCTCCTTGCTGCAGGCGAGTAGTTCCTCCGCAAGGTCCTTGTCCAGCTCAGTGCTCCGCACCACCATGTCATCCAGCACCACCTGCTCAAACTGTGGCTTGAAGGAGGAGTCCACCGCCGTGTCTGTGATCACAACAGACCCAGCCTCAATCCCTGTGAAAATGAAGGCTGAGGCTAAGCCGGAGCTCATAACACTTGTGACCTGCTGCAAAACTTCAGCATGACAGGAAAAACTCTACAGATGTATGTGCGACACTGGGGTGATTCTCTTTACTGAGTAAAACAGACGTGAGAGAATAATTGAAATTCATGCAGTAGCACAGATGTACAAGTAAAATGCACAGAATCCGCACACGACGAGTCATTGTGGGAACGTGCTGAGCAACAGCGTTTTAATTGCTTGCAGAGATCGTGCCCCACCAGCAGCACCGCTGCCCCAGCCGGGGTCCCACCAGCACGGAGGACCACGGGTACTGGGACAGCCGAGAGGATCTCAAAGCATCAGAGTGACTTCCAGTCAAGTGTTTTCTGTTTGGAAAGCGATACCCAATTGTTGTGAATTCGAGGCCTCTGTTCATTGTGAAAATGTGCGCTCTGCTAAGCCAGTCGCTAGAAGTTGGCTGGGTTTTAACCCAAACCAAAATATCATGTTGTTGATATTTGGGGACCTGACAAAATGCTAAAGCTCATAATTGCATCACCTATTGCTGAGAACGTTTTTTATTAATAGCTTTTTTGCTCAGAAGAAAGACCATGGATAGCTTACCTAAGCCTCCAGAAGTCCCGATGCGTATAATAGTAACGTCTCGGCATTTTGCGTGGTGCAGCAGTTTGATTAGTTCGTGAAGCATGATGGAAATGGAAGGGATTCCCATCCCGTGCTGTTGGGAGGAGAGAAAAGAAAAATGTCATTCCCCGTGATGCTGCAGCAGGTGACAAGTACGTGACTGCAACGAGCTCAGGGTTACGCTGTGGCCTCTTTCCACTGAGGCGGCCAACAGCAATTTTTTGAGGGGGGAGAGACATCTCAGGGTCTTTTTAGTTTGTCCAGGTAAAGTGTCTAACCCTCTTCTCCCCTCCACAAGGCTTTTCTTGTAGAGAAATAGAGCTGGCGTTCATCCCTGGGGACCAGAACATTGGGCACGCAGATGGTGTGTCTCCTTCAAGAAAGGTCTCTCCACAAACACATCCCGACAGCTGAATGCTCCAAGAGCTTCCCCTTGTGTTGCCCATCCTTAGGCCACGTGCTGACTTCCATTCTTTGTCGTGTCCCACTCGGACTCTGGGAGTGGTGAATGTCAGTGAGGACAACCTGAGCCTCTGCTTCTCCGGGCACCTCCCAGCCCATCCTTGCCCCACACCGGAGCACCTCTGGCTGCATCGGTGGGCACGAAGGACGACAGATGGGTTTGTGCCCCTCGGTGAGGACCAGTTTTGGGGTGAGGCGTTTGTTGCATGAAGGCTTGTGCCTTGCAGGCCGCCTGTCCTGCTTCCTGGCTCACGTCACCCACCCCAGGGGCACTCCGTCTGCAGCCTGGCTGCCTGCAGGCTCTCCCCTCCACTGGCACCGGCCCGTTCCCCGTCATCTGCCGTGGCACGCGGTGCCCTCCTGCCCCATCTCCGCTGCTGCTCCTCCGGGCTGACAGATGCTCTGCAAACCTCGAGCTGCGGAGGCTGCCTCTGCTTTCTGCCCGGCGCTTCCTCACGCGCTCATCTCAGTTTTCTGCTCCATCACTCAACTGCCGTCCTTTTCTCCGCTTTACCTTTAGAAACAAAAGGCATTTGGTGGTCTGGGGTTCATTTTTTCCCCATGAAAAGTGCCTCACATTTTTTTGTTTCAGCTACCGTGTTCAAAAACCTGAAGGAAGCATATGTAAAGAAGCACAGTTAATTTAACATGCAGTCAGTTTTCCTATTGCTTTGTCTCTTTTCATTTGGCTGTGAGACCGATGGTCTATTAGGCTTGTATCATGTTTTAAATATGAAAACATTTTGCATGTTGTTATTCTGGAACATCAGCCTGACATTTGCCAATGCCTAAAAAATTTATTCTCATTGTAAATATTCAAAGCAGGAAACTGTGCGTTCCTGCCTCTGGTATGTTTATAGAGTTCATTTGTGTTTCTAAGCAACTTGCAGAAATGTGATGTTGGCAGCAGCTCTGCATCAAGCGTTTTGGGGCGGCACGCTGCGTGCTCTGCCCTGCGTCCCCTCACAGGGACAAGCCCGGGGTTCGATGGCTTCTGCATTGGCGCAAAACTGATGCATCGCCCAGAGCTCAGCGTCGGCTCTTCTTCCAGCTGTGTCACAACTGCTGCCAGAATGGGGAGCAGCAAAACTCGTGGGTTTTCCCCCTTGGATCCTGTCAGATTGATCCCCTCAGGCTTTTCCATCGGTCACGTCAGAGGCACCAAACGTGCCTCTGTGGTGTGAGTGACGCTCTTTTGTGAATCGGATTTAAGGCTGATCTTGTGCCTGAAGAACTGACGGCAGGACCAAACCTTGGGCTATGAGCGCTCACCAGCACAGCCTCTGTTTGCTTTTCCCTTTGTGCAGTGCCAAACATACTGTTGCTCTTAAAGAATAATTAATAATAAAGCAAGATTTTCACTTTAGAACTCATGTCAATGTAATACTTCCAGCAATATTTCATAGTTCATGTGCGGTGGGAAGTGGTCTTTGCCTCTCAAATGGCCACACTGCTGAGCTGAGCAAAACGCGTGCATGTTCATTTTTAACACCGCGCTTT
Organism: Ibidorhyncha struthersii; assembly: GCA_013398815.1. NCBI lineage: Eukaryota > Metazoa > Chordata > Aves > Charadriiformes > Charadriidae > Ibidorhyncha > Ibidorhyncha struthersii. The sequence continues at coordinate 269,762 of VZSZ01010630.1, read as the reverse complement.
TTAAACTGAACTTGTCGGGTGCCGAGAAGGAGTATCCAGACAGAAGAGGCTTTACCATGGCTGAAGGTTGCACTGGTGGTAATGGCTGAAAACTGAAAAGCGGAAAAAAATCTGCCAGTGGGTGTTGCGGGAGGCGGAGGCGTGGGAGGGAGCGCTCATGCCGGACACCCTCCCTGCCGCCGGGGGAGACGGGCCCCCATGCCAGCCCACGGTGGGACCACGCCGGCAGCAGCAGACCCTGCGGCAGGGGCTGCCGTGAGTGGCCGCCATGGAAAACGCGTGCAGTGCGGTGCAGCGCGGCGCAGTACTTACGCTGATGGAGAGCACCGGCCCAGCCCGGTACATGGCGTACCGGTCCGTCCCCGCACAGATGTCTACCAGGTCCTCCCCGTCGCCCGCCAGTCCCAGCTCCTTGTGCATGAACTGGGCAAATGCCCTCATCCTGTTTGGGCTGCCGCCAACGCAGACAAACTGGATGTAAAATATGAATGTATTGGTACTTTTTAGCTAAAATAGGTACCAAGATTCAGTCTTAATGTGTCAGTGGCGGGCTGCAACGGGCACATCTCCCTGGAGAGCGCAGCAGGATGCTGCTTCCTCGCGGGCAGTCAAGGGACATCAGAACAACTGAGGGTCTCAAGCCCAGGAGTTAACATTAAACCCAAGCTGTTACTCCTTTTAGGGTTGTGACTACAGTCAGTCCAGACAGCTGTACAGCTGCACATACTTTGGGTATCAGTCCCAGGCCAAGAAAATCTAAAATAATTTCACTGTAATACATTCAGCAAATTCAAGCTGTTAGTATTCCTACTGACAGCAAAGCAAAACCAGATGTTAGAGTAGCTTGTCGCTTAATTTATTCTATCAACAGTGCCAACTGCAATTAGTGAGCACTGCTGATGACACAGAGGCCATAAAGTCAGGGAAGAAAAAGGACAAATTTTACATATTAAAGGAAAAAATGCTCCCTGAATGTATCCCTGAACGTAGGAGGGGGACCAGCATGCGGCTGCAAGGGCAGCGCTGCTGACCCGGCTGCCAACGGCGCAGGGGAGCGGGAGCCCGTGCGTGGCAGAGCTGTGCCGGGCTGCTCCGGCCCCGGGGCCCCGGGGCACCACGGCTCTTCCCCAGTGCTGCTGGGGAAATGCTCCGATTTAAAATGGAGGAGGATGCAGTCGTGACAGGCTGGTTTTGACAGCAGTTCTCAGCCAAAAATAGGACATCCTCTTTCCCTGTCTCTAGTAGATGATGATCAGATGCTTTGGACAAATGCTTCCTCCGTCTGTCCTCCAACATGGGGGCCAATATAAAATCAGCTTTTATGGAACGACAGGTTTTTAAAAGGATAATTTTCTGTTGGGATTTCTGCCCAAAACAAGCAAGGACAGATGACCTCCCTGCCCGGGCTGCCCCACGTCGCTGAGTCCCTTTGCCGAGCAGCCGGACCCCATTCCCGGCAGGAGCATCCGCAGCAGTGGGGCCTGGCATGGGACGGCAGAGCTGCGGGACCAGGGGCTGGAGAGCCCTGCGGGGCTGGGGGCTGCCGCCTGGCTATCGCGCCTGCTGGTTACCTTTATGTCCCCAAACATTGCCGGCAGGTTGTGCGTCTTTGTTCCCAAGTCCAGGTGATACAGAACATCCTCCTCCATCGAGTCCAAGTGCGGGTTTTTAATGTGGACGAGCCCACCGCTGCGGGGAGACAGGAGGGTGACGGTGGGTCAGGGGCACCGGGCAGTGCCCGCAGGAACGGGGACAGGGCAGGACGGGCCGCAGGGTGGCCTGGGGGCCCCGCGGGGGGCACGCACGGCCCTGGTGTCAGGGAAGGGACGGGGACGAGCCAGCTCTGCGTGGTGCCCGGGACGTTTGCCTTTCTGTCAGAGCCCTGCTGTCACACGAGCTGTCCTCCTCCTCACATCCATCGCTACTGGTAACCTCTTCGACACCTCTTTTATTATGTCTATTGGTCAAAAAATGTTTCTGAATATTTATCATCAATTTTGTCAATGGCAACCTTAGCTCTTTCATATAATTATGCCAGAAATATCTAGTGGGTAATGTACTGTGCTATTTTGTATGTGACAGCTTATTAAGCTCCGAGCAAATCGGGATTTTATATTTATATTGTCCCAAATAACTGCCTAGCAGTACAAGTACAAATTAAATTCAGATTCTGCAGCCAGCGGGAGGCCAGTTTGCCTTCCTTTCCACGTGCTTTAATAGATGGAAAGCAACTGAGTAACAATACAGGTCAATTTTATAAATAAGGCTTAAACAAAACCCAGAGAACGTTTTTCTTGTCTTATTAAAACAAATTCAAGCCCTCCCCTGTTACTCACCCAGAGTAACCTGTTGTTTCAGTCATATTGGCTCTACCAGAGTCAGCTGAAAGCGATACTCTGCAGAAAGGTAAGGAAAACACCCCGCTATTTCCTCAGCTGTTGGGGTTTGGAGCTCCGAAGAGGTTTTAAGGGGCTCTGCAGGGGGTTAAATACCCTCTCTGGCTTTGTGCGGCTCCCAAGATCAACAGTGGCCGGTCCCCCTCCGCCCGCCCCCCTTTGCCCGTCGGGTGCCAGAGGTTCCTCCCGGGGCCGCGCCGCGGTTCGTCCCAGATTGGCTGTTTTTGCAGGTGTGTCACCGTCCACCCCGAGGCGCCGGGGCCGGGGCCGGTGACCCGCTTGCCCTCTGGCCGGCGGGGCGGCCCGGGGCGCGTGGCAGGCACACGTGCGGGTCGCAGGCCTGCCCGGCTCTGGCCACGGCTTCGTGCCAAGGCTTTGCCGGAGTTTGCCGCCGTGGCGCTCATCGCCGGGGCTGTGCTTCCTCTGGGCCACGAGGCCTGAAACGATGCTCCCGCCCCGGCTGCCAGGTTCAGGCCGTGCCTTTCTCTGGCCCCGTTCAGAGCAAGTTTGACACCACCCTGTGTTCTTCTCCAGTGCACAAAGAAAGAGTTAACACTGTAGTGAACCCCGGTGGGCTCTGCTCTGCGGAGGGGTGGCTGTGCCACCGCCCCCGGCTCTGCACCAGGGCTGGCGGCTGCAGCAGCCCGGGCTGTGCCATGCGGATCAGCCCGTGCCGGCGGAGCAGCTGCCTGGTGCCCGGTGCTTGCCAGTGCTTGCAGGCCCCGGTGTCCTCTGCGCGGTGTTGGCCTGCCACGGGGCTGGGAGGGACACAGGGCTCGCCGCGGGGTCGGGGGTCCCCACCCCCGGCCAGCCGACCTGAGCGCGGGGTCGCCGGAGGCCGGGACGCCTTTCACACTTGGAACTGCTGTGGGGTCTCCTGGGCGGCCCAGAAAATTGAGACAAAAAACACTCGACAGGTAAACGGCAGGAGATGGATGTGCCCATTGCCACTCATCCCCACCTTCACCCTTGTGGCTCTTAACACAAAGAAGTGGCTCGCAGTAGATTTGTTTCGGTCATTGGCCCAGCTGCGCAGGAGGCAGCACGGCCGATCCCCACCGCGGCGCCCGGGTACGGCGGCGGACAGGGGCGGGCTGCTGCCCTTCACAAACAGGTCGCGCAGCGGCCCGGAGGGGCTGATTTTATTCTCAGCAATGTCCAGACGATGATTTTTGTTCTCGCTGCCCGCACCCGGCTCCGTCTCAGCCTGGCGGCCCTTCAGGACGGTCTGTGGTCGGGGTGCCAGCGGCCGGCCTGCCCTGCTCGCGGGGCTGCTGCCTCCCCCCCCGGCCTGTCCCCGCACAGCCCTTCCCTCCGCTCCCTCGGCCCCAGAGACGCCTTCGCTGCCGCTGTGCCCCACGCGGGGCCACTGCTCCGAAGGACACCGGGGACTCTGTGCCGCAGCCCGTCCCACCGAAGCGCCCCATGTCAGCCACGGGTGCCACAGCAGGACTCCATGACTGTCCTCACGCGGGACAGGCCCTGGCGTGGCTCCGTGGGGCGCACATGGCTGCCTGCTGTCCCCAGGGCCGCGGAGCACGCGGTGGGACGTGGGGCACGCCTCGGGGTGCTGGAGGGGCAGTGGGCAGCAGTGCCGGGGCGGCCCCCACAGCCCCGCGCGCGGCTCAGACCACGGGGCAGCATGGAGGCAGCTCTGCACTGGCCAGGCCAGGTCCCCTCTGCCGGACGCCGAGGAAGGCTGCGGGCGCTCGGCATCTGCCTCAGTGCTTCTCGGGTTCGTCTTGCCAGCAACGAGCCGCCATTTGAGACAGATGTGCACAAGCGTCCTGTGCTTCAGGAGCGGGAGGAGACTGGAGATACCGGTCCTGCTGCCCGTCCTGACACGCTGTGAGACGTTGCCCAGGAAGATATTTTAGGCAGCGGCTGGAGGGGCAGAATCTGGCATTCGCCATTGGCTTCTAGGAATGGTAGATGAAAGCTCTGGGTAATTAGATAAGTGCTAGGTAATTAATTACCATGGTGAACTGAACCAATAAGCACGTCTGATTTCAGCGCAGATTTCATCAGCCAATGCTTTTGATCTGCTGCGGTCTCGGATCACTTCGCTGTGATTTATGTGATTGCTGTCGCAGGTCCCCCGGCGGTTACGGCAAATGCTCGTCCTAGCCGTGAACTGCAGAGAAGAGCCTGCAGAAGCAGCCGGCATGTCCTCATTACAGCCCCTGGGCAACCATAATTGCCTGCATAAGTTTTTATTATTTTCTTTTTTTAGCTTTGGCAACTTTCGTAATTGGAGCCGTGTGAACACGGCAGGGCCTGGCCGGGTGTGGATTTTGCAGACTGAACGGCTTCAGATCTGGGGTGAGGGGCTGGGTGTCCTTGGGTGCTGGTGGGACCCTGGCCTGACCACCCCTCTGCCTGGCCAGGGACGGCCGAACAGCCCGGGTTGCCTCCCCCAGGGGAGCTGATGCCCCGCCTGCCCCTGGTGCAGTAGGGGGTCCCCCGCCGTCCCGCCTGCACCTGGTCACTGGCCGTGCCTGCACCTCGGGGCCCTGGGCTGCGTGCGGGGCTCAGACACAGGGCGACCGGCAGTCCAGAGTCAGCCCAAAATCAGCACAAAATCCCGACACTGGCCGGGTGCTCGGCTACGGCAGATGGGTCTTCTGCGTCCTGGGCTGCGGGGTGCCATGCGAGGCCGGGTGAGGGGGCTGCCGGGCTCGCCACCCTGTGACTGCCCACCTCCTCTCCTGCTGCCACGGCGTCCTCCCATCTGTAGGACTGGTATTTAACAACGCTTTGTCTTCTTTCAAAGTGATTTGCGAGGCCCCCTCCATCCAGATGCCTTTACCCTTTGTGCATGGTGGTTTTCTTCCTTGCCGTTTAGCTGGTTAATAAGCGCTGAAAATAAATGAAAGAACATCAAAGCACGATCGCCACCCATTCAAAGGTGCAGCCCTAGTTAAAAACATATTGTGTGTGGCCCGCTTGCAGCACAGCATCCAGGCAGTAACGAGGTCCAGTTTCGCTAACGGGGTGGGGAAGGCAATTGCTGTAACTGCGGCAGCCTTGTGCTGGGCAAATACATGTCCAAACCCTTAAAATTGCAGAACACTGCACAAAACCAAATAAGCGTAACAAAACGGTGGTGTAAATTGGGTATCTTGCTCAAGGCAGGGTCAGGATGGATCCGAGGAGGGATGGGAGCAGAGCCCTTACGGATATTTCAGACTTGCTGGAACCGTACCAAAGTCAGGCTGGAATGGTTTCTCTGCTCTGATGAAGTTCTCCCCTCCCTGGATGCTGTTAACGTATGCCTGCCAAGGATGACTTATTACTGACGCTCCACAGCACTCCTGAAGAATAAGAATCTGGAGTCTCTTTTTCCTTTTAGAGTACACCAGATTGCACCACGAGGTACAGAGAAAAAACTTTCCTTAGGGGTACACACATCTTCCTCCTGCAGCCTTGAACTGCCTAAGTGACTCGGTGCAATTGCTGTATTTTTAAGCATAAAACTCAATGATTCAGGCACCTTGCAGTTAAGGCGGTGATTGTCACGCAGATCTTTACAGTTTTGTCCAATTAGCATTACTTGATGCAGAGAGTTCAGCAGGGAGGTTTGCTACTCACAGATGGCAGCTGTGAACACCGTGTGAGGTGAGATCACGGCTGACGCTTCCCGCGGGTTCGTCTGCTTCCCAGGGCATGAGCTGGTTTGGCGGAGGGAAACGGGGTTGCTCTGCCCTGTGCCCACCTTCAGCATCCCTCGCTCCCCGACGGAAGCGCCTTCCCTCCTGGGGGCTCCGGCCCCTCGGGGGCGCAGAGCTGGGAGGGAGCCCCGGCCCCGGCCCCTGCCTGCGAGCGCTGAGCCGGGCTCGCCTCGTCCCCGCCGCCCGCACGAGCGCAGAGGGGCTGAAGCCGGGGCAGTTACCCAGCCACCGTTACGAGGCTAATTTGACACACAGGGCCTGTATTATTGTTGATGATGCACAAAGGAGAGGGAACAGCTTGTGCATTGAGCCCAGATGAGTCTGTGGGATGAGTGGGCACAAAAATCACCTGCTTGGGAAGGGAGCGCGGCTGATAGGGGAGGAACGGCACAAGTCCCTCACCCCGCTCCATCGTTTCCCAGTGGCTCAAACGCTGACTTGCAGTCCACAGCCTCGAGGGGGTTGGGAGGAGGAGGGACCTTGGTCTCCCTCTGGCACCGTGGCGTCTCGGCTGCTGTGGAACTCCGGCTCTGCGGCGGGCTGAGCCCACCCGCGGGCACTCTGCAACCAGTAAGGCACGGCCGGGCAGGGGCTTCATGGGGGACCGAGTAGTCAGCGACGCTGGAGGGAAAGGCAGGAGCTGTCTGAATGGTGGATGGACAGATGGACAGACAGATGTCGTCACAGGAGTGACCCTGCTGGCTCAGGGCCATATGCGCTCCTGTGGGCAGAGGCTGCTGCCTTGGTCCGTTACACGCAACGCTTCCATCTCTCCACCTTCTCCAGGTTTTGTGGCAGAGTATTTTTGGGCACGCCTGGCAAGGTCTGCACCTGCGCAATTATAAACTGTCTCACGATAAAGTCATTTCCCGGAGCACATGGAAAGCTTCTTAAGTTAAATATTTACTGATGAACTAAAAATAATATTCGTATGCACCCAGCTGCCATTCGTGACATCCTTGCCTGCTGGTCAGTGAAACCCCGTCCCCGACCCGCCGCAGCCCTCTGCCCCCCGTCTGCGCAGCCCCGGGCACGGAGCCCCCCCGTGCCCTGCCTGTGGCTAAGGGGCGTGATTTTGGAGGGTGGCCCCGCTGCGTGAGCAGAGAGAAATCTTCTGGAGCCATAGCTTTGCCCGGAAAGGTAGGCTGAGAAATCGTGAGTAAGCACTGTTCCTGGTGGTGTTTGTCCCTGCTGTGTTCAAGGTAAAAGGAACAAGCATGTTCTTTTTAAGCAAACACGATTGCACCAAGGGAAACAGTTGACTTGTGCTTTTGGCTCCCCAGAACTGCTGTTGAAGGGACGGACTGGGGCTGCACAGGTTTCGGCACTTGCCTCTGCGCAGGTCGGCTTGCTGCTGGCCCGTACAAAAAGTCCCTCACGTTTGGTTTCCCCCTTTGTGGATGTCTTTAAATAACATTCCGAACTGAAGTGTTCCTGTTCTTCTCTCACCAACTGTAGGGCAATTTGTGCGTGGCAGGCACGGTTTGCCCTCCTGCTTCCACGGCGGACTGCTTGCCGGCCTGCAGGAGTGGAATGGAGTGGAATGGAGTGGAATAGAATAGAATAGAATAGAATAGAATAGAATAGAATAGAATAGAATAGAATAGAATTGAATTTCAGTTGAAAGGGACCTACAATGATCATCCAGTCATGTTTTCTTTTGTGAGGCAGGGTCGGGAAGTGAGGATGGTGAGCAGCTGAGATCATTGCCCCGAGTGAGTGTTTGTTTGTGACTGATTCAGAGCTAAATTCAGACTTTCTGAGTGCCAGGCAGTAGAGCTGTAAGCATATGTGCTAAAGGATGACAAATAAAGCACGATGAAGTATACGGCAGAATAACATATGGTAATCTAGACGGGCTCTCAGCAAGAGAAGAGCTCGGGAGAGCCAGCGCTCCTGCACCCATCCAACACCTCTAGTCATGTTAAATGCTGTTTTAAAATAGGCAGCCGCATGTCAGCCTTTGCACGGCAGAAAGATGTTGCGTCCTGCCCGAGCTGCTCTAATGTTTGCTCCCAACAAGCCTGAGCACTTTTTTCCCACGTCAGCTCATTTCTGACTTCTCCCCTGCGGTACCTCTGTTGCAACGCGGCGCTCCCTGAAGCTGCTGATAAACGAGATGTTCCAGCGGTTTGGAGGGCAGCCCTGGTCTGCCCGCGAAGGCGGGTGGCCCCGGTGGCCCCGGTGGCCCCAGCGGCAGCGGGTCCCGGGGCTGGGCAGGAGGGGACAGATTGCGCTCGTGGCGGGAGCAGGCTCTCCCAGCGCCGTCGCAGCCGGCTGCTCCATCCCATGCGCACACGAGTGCATCAGTGTCAGCTTTTAAATTAGCAGTTCTGGTTCGTTAGCAGAGAGTTTATGAAAATTCACAAACTAGGAGATGTCTGGTGTATTCCTCTAGCAACGATTTCTGGCAATGCGCATGAAAGAGCAGAAAAAGCACCGGGGGGAGTTTGTACCTGACAGGAACAAGGCTACGTGCCAACAGCACAGAGCCTTCCCTCTCCCCGGCCCCTGCCCCTTCCCCTCCCTGGGTCGCACATCCAGAATAGCAAACAGGGTGGGCAAAATGTAGATTTTTATCAACCGTTTGCTCCGGTTCTTCGTTTTGCCTTGTTTATTATTGGTATAAATCTGTTCCTGGCTTTTGGAGAAGTCAGTAAAATGCTCTCTGAAGAAACCAGGCACCACAAATCCTCAGGGCACGCGCGCAACTACAGCTTGTCAGGACATGTTTTCCCTGAGGTGAAACATTGCCATAAGCCCATTTATTTCAGGCAGGAATCAGCTGCCTGACGCGTGTAGCTATTGGAGGAGCTGCTGATCCGCCGGTCCCTGTGTTGTAGTGCGGTCCCCATTTGCTGCGCCGGAGGGGCTGAGCACCGCTGTTTCGTTGCAGGAATGTCTCTTAAGAGTTGCGGGCAAGGTTGAGTCGCTTTTCCCTCTGTCCCCACTCTGGAGCTCTCTCCCAGGGCCAGGCAGGGAGTCTGCCCGCTCTGCAGACACCTTTCTGCCCAAACCCTGCCCCGGCAGATGGAGGAGCCGTGCCCTGGCACCGGGGCACCCTGCCCGCCGGGCTCACCAAGAGCAGCAGCCACACGTGCTCGGGGAGCTGCTCGGGACAAGCTGCTCGGGTTGGGTTTAAACCCGCTGGTTTCTGGCCAGAGTCGGCGCTGACTTGCTGTGGCAGTGCGGGGCGCTGCCCCAGCCCTGCCCCGCTCCACCGGCCCCGGTGGTGTTTCCCTCCGGCGCCTGACACGGTCTGCCCGCTGCTTCTTCACCGTGGGATTGCTGTATCGCTGCAGCCCGTCCGTGCCCGTCCCGGACAACCTCCTTCCTGGCGGGGACAGAGGATCACTTCATCAGCAAATATTGCTTTTGGCATATCGCTTCTCCAAACGCAGAGTCCCTTCCGTGCCTTCAGGCAGGATGGCGCTCAGGGACGCTCCGCAGCGGGATGGTTTGGAGGCAGGGAGCCCGCGCCCAGCCTGGGTTAGGTTCCACCTTGCCTTCCTTTCTCCTGCCTTTTGCTCCCGCTCACTGCAGCCACAACATCTGTTTTGAAAACACGAGGGCAGTGCAGCACGTCCCCAGGACGGTGCGGGAAAGCCGCGGGGAGCCCACGTTTGGGGATGGGTGCTGTGGTCCCAGCGGGCCCCTCTGCGCAGGGCTGCCCATGGGGACTGGATGGGGGGAGCTGCACGGCCTCTGCCGGGGGCACGGGGCACGGGGACCCCCGGGCTGACGCCAGGCTGGGGACTGGCGCGAGGCCACGCTGCTGCACCGCGGCTGGCACTGTGGGGTCAGAGCCTCGAGGACTTCAGCAGATGCCAGAACAGCCGGTGGCAAGCAGAAGCCTTCCCGTCGGCTCTGCTGTCCCCACGCGGTGTCACCAGCAGAGCTCTGGGCAAGGAGCTGCCGTCCTGTCTTGGCACTACCACGGTCCCCTTCTGGTGTCTGGGGCTGCCGCAGCCCCGTCCCGCATGTCCCCGTGGTGCCCATCAGGGCACCCTGAGCCAGGTGCCGTCCCCGCAGCCCGGCAGAGCCCCAACGGGACCGCAGGGACCAGCAGGGTCGGCAGCGCCGAGCCACTCGCTGCCGGAGCACACAACACGGTGACGCATGGTGAGGTCAGTCCCACTCTCTCCTGTGTTGTGGTCGCACCGTCAGCTGGGCTGGTCTCCCCCCACCCCGAAATAACCCCCGGCTCCTGCCAGACTTCTGCCATCGCCCTGCGGGTCATTCGTTGGCCTGACCCTGCCTCAGCCGGTAGCATGGAGAATAAGCATACTTTATCCCGTGAGGCATTGTTGTTCCAAAAAGGTAATTTTCTTAAGTGCTTTGCAAACACGGTGGTGGTGGTGTGATGCTGTACGGTTGTTGCTGGAACTGTCACTGCTGCCAGTCTCCATCCCATAGCTGGGCTCTCACGCTGGCAGGCGCAGGGTGCCCGGATCCAGTCATCCCTTTGTCCCCACCTGCCTCGTCCCCCTCTGTGCAAATGCGGCTCCGGCCCCGGCTGCCCCTGCTGCCGCACTGGTGGCAGCTGCGCACTGCGTGGCCTTCGCGAGGGGAGTGAGGGAAGACAGCGCCGCGGTGGATGGAGAGCCACACTTACGGCCGCGTGGGAACGGCCCCCGCTCTGGCCGTGTCCCCGCTCCCTGCTGCAGGCTTTGGGCAGACAGGGCATGGCTGGGGGAATGCGAGGAAGAGGGCGACCTTGGATCGGAGCGCTTTGCCACCAGCCGTCACAAATTGGTTCAGCGGTGTGCCCGGGCAGAGACGTGAAGGCGAGCACAAAGTGGAGGTGGCAGCAGGTTCTCCGCTCAGCGGAGCAGAGTCCCACACGTTCCTTTCTTCAGCCCTCGCAAGCGGAAAGCCTGCTGCAGGGTCAGGAGAGACCTCTTTTCCTTCCAAAAGCACAGATGCTTGTAGATGATAAAATGGTGGTTTGTACTCGGAAGCAGGGCTGGAGAAACAGCCTCGGGACATAGTTTCGTTAATCGGTACAGTCGGCTCTCTTAGGTCCCTGCTTAGGAATTGTCTTGTATGACCTGACTCCAGCGGGGGCTGTTCTGGGGGTTGGTGTGCCTGCCCGGCCCCGGGGCGTGTACCCCCCCCGGGCACGCAGGGCTGGCGCGGGCGGCGTGTCTGCACGGCCGGGCCGGGAGCGGGGCATGAGCACTGGGGACGGTGGGCGTCAGTGCGCCCACCAGAACCTACGGCCGCAGGCAAGGCCGGCAGCAGAGAGGCAAGGATGGCAGAAGAGTCAAGGCTTGTGGAACGCTTCTGGGTGCAATACTGGTGGGAAACAGAGACATTTGAATTTTTATCAAGAAAACTGTCTCCTGCAGTATGTGCAGAAAAGAAAAGAATGTGAGATATGTATTTTTTTGTTAAATGAACAGATTGCAAGAACTTAATACCTTTGTTACGGATTTCTGTTCTTAACAGGAACAATCTGCAAGACCCTAACTAAGGGCTTCATTTAACCCAATCCTGCAAAAAGAAAGGATCTCCATGATATTCTCAGCTTAATTGTTAATATTTTCTGCATTGCTCTGTGCGATGGTGCCTACCCACAGAGGGTATGTCTGCATAGGTTTGCGTTGTTTATGCAGTGACAGGGAGGGTAGTGCTGGGGACGGTAGCTCAGGACCCCGCGGTGGAGGTGCTCCTGCAGCAGAGGGAGGACCGGCTGGAAGCATTTGCCCCAGGATGGGTGTGAGACATGGGGGGAGCACTAAGGGCCTGGGGACCACCAGGTGTCTCCTGGCCAACCCGTGTTTGCTTGGCACAGTGCATGTGCCCATGGTCAGGCTCATCCCTTTCCTTTTCCATCCTCTGCTCTCCTGTGGAGGACCTCATAGAATCATGGAATGGTTTGGGTTGGAAGGGACCTTAAAGACCATGTGCCACCCCCTGCCCTGGGCAGGGACACCTCCCCCCAGCCCAGGTTGCTCCAAGCCCC
>VZSZ01010630.1:240816-257595 GCA_013398815.1 Ibidorhyncha struthersii | reverse complement strand
TCTCCCCGGAGCCTTCTCTTCTCCAGGCTGACCCCCCCCCCAACTCTCCCAGCCTGTCTTCAAAGGACAGGGCTCCTCTGCTTTAAGAAGAGCCGGGGACCAGGCTGTTCCTGGGCACTGTGTACTGTGACATCTGAGTTTCATCCATCTCCACAGCCCTGCTCCAACTGCCCTGTCAGTGCTCCCCCCGACATGAGTGTCCAACCACCGTCCCTGTCCTATGCAACAAGAAACTGATGCAAGATTTTGTCATTAGCTGTCTGCTCCCCTGTGCCTCTCTCTATTAGCGTTAGCTGCTCCAGTCCTTCACAAACCGTGGGGGTGTCATTGCCAGCAAGCTCTCCGCGTGCTCCATCCGCAGCCCGAGCACCCTTTCCCCAGGGGCTGCCCACCTCCTGTGGAGCCACCAGCCCTCCCCGGGGACCCCACGTCCCCTGGTCATCTGCTGAGAGCATCCACAGAGGCGTATGCAAAATGCAGATGGATGAAACGCTGCCCGCTCTGCTGAGGCGGAGCAGGGAAGCGGCTGTCCCTCAGCAGAGAGACCCGCTGCGCTGAGAGCGTGCATGGGCTCGGCGGTGCGCCCCGACTCTCGGCACCGGTAAACGCGCTCCTCTCTGCTCGCTCCCCTCCTGCCCAGCACCTTCCTGCTCTCCAGGCTCTGAGACCAGGCGGTGCCTGCTTTTTATTTTTTCTTTTTTTTAACGCGGGTATTTTTACCCCTTTGTCCTTCCCTCTCTGGGCTTGCGGGTGCGCGTTACAGCCGGTGGTGCCTGTGGGTGCGGGCAGAAGGAAGGAGGGCTGGGAGGTGATTTCGACCGCAATAAGGCAAACGACGCAGGGCCTGAGCACAGTTCATAAAGCCACTGTGCCCGTCGAGCCCAATCACAGCTCCAAAAAAGAACGAGAAACAATTTTTCTTCAGGCGACGTATGGGGGTTTGGCTGACCGTGCCCCAGCCCTGTGCCCTGCAAAGCCGCCTGCTCCTGCCCGTGCGCCCCACGCTGATGGGTGCCCGCGGCTGGAGCACGGGCGGCGAGCTGGTCCCCAGCCCCGGGCAGCGCGGCTGGGCTCGGTGGTAGCTGCTGTATCTCTCTGCATGCTAAATGTGTTAGGATCCGAGTTTTCTCTTTGCACGGCTGCTCGGGCAGTTTCCTACACCCCGTGGAGGAAGAGGGGCTTCCAGGCAACGACAAACCTATGCTGACGGCATTACTTTAAAATGAGGTGTCCAGACCTCACCTTATCCAAGTTTATCGATATGGAAACACATAAAGGGAGTAAATACTGCTTTCAGAGGAGGCGTCCTGGTCCTGCCGGTGCTGGCTCTGCGTTTCAGTGCCTCGTGGATGCACATGCAGGAGTATTGCAGAACCATCCCTGCCCTTCCTCCCTCTTCCCCTCACCCAGTCCAACCAAGCAGGCTTGAAATGTGCTTTTTTCTTTTTCAGACAGTTCCTTTCCTTCTTGCTGTATTTGTCATCATGTGTCCCTTTTTACACGTCTCCTTTCTCAGCCTTGGCCGTGTGTCCCCATGGCCTTCCCCTTCTCCTCCGGGGAGCTGGAGAAGGAGGGTTTGTCCTGCACTCCTGCCCGACCTGCCGTCCCACGCCACGGCCGTGGGAGCCCCCAGCCACTGCGCCAGCACCAGGCAGGCGGAGACCATGGAGCTGGAAACGTGAGAGAAGCATGAGCGGGTTCAAAAATAAGAACATGAAAATCAAACTGGTTTCTTGCAGCCTTCAGGACGCATCCTTGCCTTTGTCTGCAACTCAGAGGAGCAGGGACCTCAATGCAAGTAAGCGATCTTGCAGCTTCACAGCTCTTTAAGGTTTTTAAGGTTTAAGACCACGAAACATTGCAAAGCTTCTGCTGAAACCTCAGAGTCCATGAAGGCAGGGATTTAGAAAGCCACAGGCTAAGACTGGAGGCTGGAAGGGGGTAGAAATAAATGGGCATGGGGCCGTGAAGGTCCCCACAGCCGCGTGAGCTGGGTTTGGAAAACGCATGTGAAAGGGGTGCTGTGGCGGTCCTGCGTGCACTGCACGCCCTGGCGCAGGGCCGGGTGGAAACCGGGCTGTTGGCAGTGCTGCCAGAGGAGATGCTCGTCCCCGCGCCCATGCCGGAGCCCGGCGGTGGCGGGTCGTGGGGTGCCCAGCAGGGTCTGTGCAGGCAGGGTGGCACGGTGCCAGAGGACAGCCCTGCTCCTTCCTTACCCTCAGAGAGGCTTTTTGTTAGCGCGACTCTCCTGCATAAACCCAAATTACCTACAGGTGGATGTAAATGGGCCGGATGACCCCTAAGGCCCCTTCCTCATCCAACCCCGCTGTCGCTGGTGGCTGCAGGTTGGAGGCACTGTTCGCGCCTCGTTGGCACGCTGAGGCAAGGGATTCCCGGACTCACTTCTGGTGCTGTGGGAGAGGTGGGACCGCAGGGCAAGTGGCTTTTTAGTCATTCAAGAAGTGCAATAACCCTCTGAAAGTACACGTTTGGCATGTCCCATTTAATTTTTTAAGTGTTTGTGCCAAGCACTTACTGGATGCAGATGAGAAGTGCACAATAAAGCATATAAATATCCGGGAAGATTCACAGTTTATCTTAAAACTGTTCCAGATTTTCTAAGCGTGGATTATGGTGCAGTCCTGTTACAGTCCCTGTTGCGTGATGTTCCTCTGGTGGTCAGTTCAGGTAGGAGTAGGCTGATCGGTTCATCACCCTGGAAGTCATCCACAAAATTGACCTTCCAAGTTTTTTTGTTTTCCAGCCTAAGAGATGAGAACCTCTGTGTTCTGTTGTTCTTGTACTAAACAGAGGGGACTAGAAGTGCTTCAAACCAGTTTATTTTTGTAAAATTGAGCATTTTAAACAGCTGAGGTACTTAGCCATTCAAATTAGAAACTCATTAGTAAACTGAATGACCAGCACATGAAGCCAGGGCAGAGAGAAGTGGGTTAATAATTTGCCCTGGACAACTCAGAAAAATAGAAGGTCATATATTTTCATAATTGCAGAGCTGAGAGCTCTGTGACTTTGCCTCTTTCTCAGCCTGCATGTGATGTGCTGGATGGGGAAAATAGAGGCTTTAGAAGAAAACAAAAAAAAAAGCAGGAAAAAGTCTTGTGAAGGAGTCAATACGTGGCCGGGTTTGGGGCGCTTCCCTGCCGGCACAGAGGAGCCCGTTTCGGTTCTTCTGTTTACCGTTCATGGTATTTGCATCAGCGCCTTCTGGAAACCCACTGGGGCGCAGAAAGAAAAGTCAGTTTTAGCTGCAGAAAGAGCACTCTTTTGTGCATTTCTTCATGCTGTATCCAAATCCATTTGCAGTGCAAGGATTCTGTTTCCTGCAACTTGGGAACGTGAAAATTCACTGTACGGCAGCAGCAGCATTTGGTAAGTATTGGTGTGATTTTTCTGATGATTTTGAAATGGGACGTTTAACAGTAGCTACATTTCATGGGGCAAGAATTTAGATAAATTACTTCTCAGACCCAGATTACATGGGTTTACATCTGAACTGATTCAGCTGAATTAAGTGCAATTCCAGTGCAGTAACTCCCTGCCAGTGTTCGTGCGGTCTGAAACCAACCTTTCACAGCTGTGTGTGCTGAAATGGCGCATCAGCAATAATGCCACCCCTGAAAACTCGGGGGCGTGAGCACGGGAGAGCACGGGGCGCCCGCAGCGACACTTGCCCTCTGCCCCAGCCTGAGCTCAGGCTCCCACGTGCTGCCCCGCACGCACCGGCGCCGACCCCAGCTCCACAGATAAGCGACGAAAGAACCAAACTGGGCAGAGTTGGTGCACTGAGACAAAACCCGCCCATCTAACAGTACAACAGAAACTGGGCTTTTCTAGTTGCAGTACATCACAGCAGGGTGCAGCAGACATCACCGTCAGAGTTAATGGTTAATCTCTGAAACAATCAGTGCCGACACATCCCCAAAGCCAAGGAATTTGGGGCTGTCCCACGGGAACCCCGGCGCTGGCGAAAGCGCAGTGGCACGGGTGAGTGTGTCCCGGCTGCAGCCACCAGCCCTCGCGTCTGGAAGGGAAAAGGGGCTCGATAGCACCCTGTCGGCTGGGGCTGTTGGCAATTTTCGCACAGACCATTTTCCCGTTGTAAAAGGCCAGTTCGTCAAAAGCAAATCCATTCCAGTGAAGACAGTCCATTTTGATGAATTTCCAGGTCAGTAAAATACCCAAACGAAAAATGATTCATTAATGTCATCCAAACTGACATTTTCAGAACGTGATACCTAGATTGCCACAGAGGAACTTCATTACTTTGAAATATATATCCTCTTATATTAGAAAAGGCCATTTCTAAAAAGTTGAAATTGGAGCACAGTGCTTGGAGGCACTAAAACATCTACCCCTGCCCCAACCCAGCTCTGATTTTAGGAGAAACACTGAAACTTTAACTCCCACTCCGTATTGGGACAGACGTTAACTGGTGCTGCTGGCAAGAGTGGCATTTTGTCCCCTGCAACGTGAGCGATGAGTGGAACAGCAGTTCTGCACTGCAGCACACCCACGGGGCTGTGCGTGCGCGGGGCTCGGTGCCGATGGCGGTGCCATGCCCGCGCCACGCTGCCCAGGGCGGCTGTGCCATGGCCGGGGCCAAGCTGTGCCGAGGTCGCTCCAGGGACAGCCGCGCAGCAGCCGCTCCCCGCCTTCGGTGACGTGCTCGTTGCATTTTGAGAGGAGTCTCAAGAATGGGAAGCATCTGTCCATGAATGGAGCCTCCTCGCCAAGGCCACATAATCCAGGATCCTTCATTTCTTACAGAAAACGCGACAGAGGCACCATCTTTGGAATTCCTTCGTAACGCTGCTGTTCTCTGAAGTCTGCTAACCTAGACAGATCCTGCAGAAAATTAACTCCCTGAGTTTACCAGCCATGGGAGCAGCTCGAGCACAGCTCTGGGATGGACCCGGGGATGAGCGTGGGCACACCGGGCTGTCGGACCCCGGCCACCCCGCTGGCCTGGGCGGTGAACACCTCACCCGTCGCAGCCCGGTCACCTCAGCTGGGCTACAACGGTGTTACTGTCCGCTGCTTGACGCAAGAGGCTGTTTCTAGCCATACTGTATTCCTAATATGTAATAATATTTTGCATTTTCTTTGTGTGGAAAGGTCAGGATCAAAAGAAAAAGCCTGCAGTGGAAGGCAGATCTCTTCAGCATCCTGCATGCGAATGCAGAAGCATGTCATACGTCAGCAGAGCTATAACCGGTCTGCACTGTGTATGAGAAAACATTCTAAAATACCTTAATTGTGATTTAAAATTATAGAGGCAAGACATTAAGCTTCATCAGATAAAGTGCAGGGCAGATCTGATGGGAGCACGTAAACCTCTTTCCCCACCTGCAGCAGGAGGTGCGGTGCCCCCACGCCGGGGGCCGGGGGCTATTTAGCTCCTCGCTGCTAAATACCACTGTTGATCACGGCAAAATTTACGTGTGTTCCTGATTGTTAGTGCCTAGGAAAGAAATGGTCGCTAATGAGTGAGTTAAGGATGAAGTATGCATCCTATTTGCTAGGAGTTAATTTTCAGAGAATATTTCCAGATGCCTTTTAGCTCCTGCGGATCGAGGCTGGAAGGGAAGGAGACAGGTGCCACCTTGTGTGGAAATGCTTCTTCCTGCAGCAGGCACAGAGAGAATCTCTCTCTTTATTTTTTTTTTTGGTCATGTCTTTGGTAAACTCTTCACTTATCACCGAAATGCAGCCAGCTCTTTATTAGCCCATGCCAGCTATTTAAAAATGCACGGTGGCACAGAACCACTTTCACAGGCACAGCGATGCGGTTTGCATTTTTAAGTACTTTGCCTCGTTTCTCCATTTGCTGCTCTGTCCCTGCCCGCTGCCTGTCCCTGTTCCCCTGCTCCAGATGGGGTGAGCCCTAAGGCGCCGGGCTGGAGGGGGGCACGGTGAATAAAACCCCCATCCCCAGGGAGAAGCAAAGTGCCCGGTGCCAGACGCCGAGCACGCTCTCGGTGGGACTGCACCCGCGGAGCCCCCGCTACCCTCACGGGCACCCGAATCCCCTGCGGCATCCTGCAGGGTCTGTGCAGCGTGCACATCAGCTGGCGTGGAAACAAACAGGTCCATCAGCCACGGCCCGCGGGGGCATTTGCAGGGCTGCGAACGCCTCCGTCAGCCGTGGCTGATGGACCTCTTCCTTTCTGCTCAAAGCTTGCAACGCCGCATTAAAGCAAGCTGAAAAACCAAGTGCCAGGAGGAGCGTGAGATGGGGACACTTGCAGGGTCAGACGAAGCTGTCACATTTTTCATCGGCCGTTTCTGCCTCCAGCAAAAAATCAGCCCCACTGTGGTCCCTAAACAAGGGTGTGTGAGAGCCAGTCAACACACCGAGTCGAGGTATTTGGTTTTATTTCAGTTCTGCATTTAACAACAGCCAGCACCCCTCACGTTTCAAACCACCCAGTATTTATAGCGATAAAATACAGCTGATTGGTTAATAGTGATTCATTCGCCACGCCTAACTATACACGTGCATCTAAGCTCATGTTTAAAACATTTAGGGAGGTTACCTGATTAGCATCTCATTATTCACAAAGGGGTGTGTATTGGAGAGTTATAACTGACCAAGGTTACTATGGGATTCACTCTTCTCTTGACTTTGGTCCAGAAGTTACGTTTTTTGCTATCTCATGTCTAAGTCAGCACCTGCAAAAGAGCACGTAAGACACTGTTTGGTTTCACATCCTGTTCAAGGTCAGGTACGTTCCTTGACGTCTCAACCGAAACTTCTTGATAAACTTTTAACTCTGCTCTTTCGACATCCCCGTGATGGCTTTCTGTGCAGAGTAGCTGCAGGTGTCGGGGCAGGATCATTTTCTGTGGAGACTGGCTTGCTCAGATCTGTGGCGACAAGCCCAAATCTGCCCCGTGGCCAGTAATCCCCACGCCGTGCGCAGCCCTGTGGAAGTGGAGACTGGTATCGCGCGCTCCTGCCAGGGCAGCCGGCCGTCTGCAGCACGCACGGGCGACACGCGTGTTTTCACGTGTCGGGGGTCTCGGGTGGGAGGTGCTGTGGGGTGTCGTGTTGCTCGCGGCCAGCAGAGGCTGTGCAGTGCGCACGCTGCTCGCTGCTGTCAAAGGCCTTTGAGTGAGGGCAGGAAAATAAAGAGTAAAAGCAAATCAACGAACGTGCTGAAGAGTGTCGGCAGAACTAATGTGCTGTAGCCAATCTATTAACAACCACCTGAGGAACCATCACGTAAAACAGAGGAACTGAGGAAAACGCGGCCATTTGGTGCTTTCTGAGCAGGAGCAGGAGCAGGAGCAGGAGCAGGAGCAGGAGCAGGCTGTCCTCCCTGGCACTGTGCCACTGAACATGAAGCAAACTGACCGAAACAGGACAAATCGTAAGGGATAAAAGTGGACAGCGCTGCCACCTCTGCCGTTCCCAGCGCTGCTGGGAGGGAGGAGCGGTGTGGAGCCGCTGGCGGGAGGACGGGTCGTCTGGCTGGGCAACTCGGCGCTTTGGCAGAGCCGAGCCCGGAGCACCGTGCTCTGCCTTCTCTCCCTGCTGTTCATCTGCTTGGGTTATTAACTACTTGAACGAGCTGGGGGGGCCTCCCTGTGCTACGGTGCCTTTGCCCTGTAACAGGCACTGCTGCTCTGGAAGCCTTACCTTGTTTGTGCTGCAGCCGCTGCGCAAACTCCTGTGACACCAAATCCAGGTCCCGATGCAATTACGTATGTGCTGGCCAGCAGAGCCGGCAGGCCGGGCAGCAGCGCTGATGAAACGGCAGTCCTCGCCCGAGCCGGCAGTGCATCTCCGTACCTGCGCACAGACCCACTAATAAATATTTACATCCCTGCGCTCACCTCCAGCTCTAGCAGTAGTTATTCGGTCAAGGTGATAAAAATAGCAGCCTTTAAGACAGCAGTAGCAGTTGACTCTGAGCTGCGTATCCCAAGCCTTTATGAAAAATTAATTCAAAAATCGATGTCCTCAGCCCAAAGGCAGAGGTCACGCCGGCCACACAGGCAGCGCCGCTGGCCTGGCACCACGAGTGGGACCCACCGTTGTGGTGCTGGACGAAGGAGACACTGGCACAGCCCATCACGGCAGTGGGCTGCTCGAGGGGGGAGCACAGCTCCCGGCAGCCTGAGCGCCACTGAAACGCGCGGAGGGCGGTGGGCACTGGCACATCACTGGGGATGGGCTGGGAGACTCACCCCTCTAAAAGAAACTGCTGCTTTTTCCAATTAAGCAGGAGTTCGAGCCAGGTGGCTGGAAAGAAGGGATGGAGTAATTGAAGCTGGCAAGGACAGCGGTGTGCAGGACGCTCCGGGCTGCTCACGCCCCAGGCCAAAGTGGGCAGCTGGGGGGCACTGACCCCACCGCCGCGTCAGGGATGTGCCAGGCTGTGGGGCACAAGATGCCCCGGGGCGCTGCCACTGCTCGCCAGGGATTGTGCCCCCCGAGGGCAGGACACAAGCAGTTCAGCCGCTCGTGGCAGATTCGGAGCTGTGCTGCCTTGCCATGAAGTTTTTTGCCCTCTGAAGATCCTTCCATGGCTGTCATCCGCAGGAGCCCAGTGCTGAGCAGGGGATCCACCGGGCAGTGAAACGCATGGAGTGCTGCTGCAGCTCCAGCAGAAGAGAGCCCGAGCGCACGAGGGACCTGCTCCTGCGCGGGAACGTCCACTGCCAGGGAGACGCGGGGACAGTGGTGTGGGGACGCTGCTGCGCAGGGGCATTTCACATCTCCAGTAGCAAGACAAAGGCAATTTAATTAAGTATGGCGGGGTGGACAGCCTACCAACCCATCCATAGAGGAGTGTGATTTCAGCACTCACAACTTCAGGACAATTTATGTATGATCTGTTAACTCCTCTGTTTCCCAAATATGCAACTATACAGGGTTGTAATGTGGCAAGAGAGTCAGGTGTGCAAGTAGTGTTTTTTCTGTGTAGCTGTTCTTTGTTTTCACATACCTCTCACTTCGCTATATTCTGAAAGCTCTTTCTTTATTTGTCCAGCAGTTGTGATTCTGCCTTTTAGATGAGTCTCAGATTATTGCCAAATCTATAAAGTTTCCTTATTGCTTTGCAAAAAGAAGCCTAAACCAAATAAATCACATTAAGGCCAGTAGAGCAAAGCATCCTTTTTACAGCGACGACCTGGCTTATTTCACGCTGACACTCCCATCTGCTGAAAGCAGCGGCCCTGGGGAGATTTCTATAGCTCCCATAACTGCTCCCATCCCCTCCACCCAGTCACCCACGCACTGGTTGGAGCTGAGCTATGGCAGCGGCACTTTGCTGTGCACCACAGTATATTCCATCCGTGTTTTAACACGCACGCGACAACTGTGCTGCCCAGAAAGGACCCTGCAGATTACCGTCCAGCTGGATCGCTTTGAGCTTGTCCAAGAGAGGCGGAGGTAAGTCGGGCTGTAGCCTCATCCACGCCAGTCACGGAAGATCTGAGGAAATCTGGGACCTTCTGAAGTGCTTTATTTAAAATATAATGGTATCTTGCAGCACACGCTGCCCTTCACTGCGTTAGGCTGTCTGCCCTCTGATACATTGCCGGGTTATTTCTGTCATGTCAGTGTTAACAGACATTCTCCCTCTTTCCCTTTCCAGCTGTTCAGAAGCATCACAGTGAGCAGACTTTGGTTCCTTGTCCTGAGTCAGACGATGAATTACACGTCTTCCCTTCACCAGCTACTTAATCAGCTGTTGGAGAGGAAAATAAAAATGGTGTCTGGCTTGATGAGAATGGATTTATGAGAACTATCTTCACACTGAGGCTGCCACCGCTTTTAGCCTTCACTTCAAAGGGGCTGCGAAGGACCTGTCCTTTGCTGCTCTGACCTCATGCCCTGTGCTTTGGAGGCATTTGAATCGCGGGCTCTGCTTGGCAGATGTAAAAGGGTGGGCCAAGACCTCACATCCGACACCTCCTCTCACTCCCAGGTATAAATTTGGCGACTGCAGTCCACTTCTCTTTCCTTTGTCTGCTCTTCGAACAGAAGAGCTTCTCTGAAATACTTGGCATGGTTTTCCAGCACAGAGCCTGGCCACACCATCCAAGCAGAAGGCTGAAGAAACCTGGCACGCAGTGGGTCTGTCCGGGGTGGTGCAGGCGACGAGACCTTTGAGGCATATCTCAGCCCACGGCGAGGTGGAAAGTCCTGAAAGAGGTGAGTGGGAGAAGAGGATGCGGGCGGCCAAGATGGCAGCTGTCCGCCTGTTTCGCCCCTGCAGAGGCGAGGGCTCCCTTCATTCGCCCCCAGAGCTTCGGACCGCAAGGAGACAGATCTGGAGATTGGCTCAAAAATCTGGAGGCTTAAAAATTTTTTTTTTTTTTTCTGTATTGTCTGACTGAGAGTTTGGAGTTTACATGTCACGCTCCTTGCTGTGACCATAAGGACCAGAAGTCCCTCTTCTTACTCTTCGCAACCCCTGAGGTCCTCAGGGTGTCCAGGAACTGCGGCTTTGGGACAACCCCAAACCACTGCCGGAACGGGCTGGTGAGCAATGGCCAGGGGCAACCATCCTCCCTGGCCCACTGCAGAGCGGCGGTGCCGAGCAGCACCTGCACGCGAAGGAGAGACACCCGCAGACGCAGCACCCGGGTGCAGACTGCTGGAGACCACCTTTCAAAGCTCAGAGGTCACCGTAACAAGGCGTAAAACAGGAGCTGGAAAAAGAGACTCTTTGGTAATGTTTGATGTCGCTTTAGGCTTCTTCAAAAGCCAGGAACATCTTTATTAGACTTGAGGCACGGCTTTCTGTGTGCCTTGGTCCTTCTGCCCAGCTCCGCTCCTGCAGCGCCCGGCGCAGGGGGACAGGAGCATCGTGCCGGGCAGTGCGGTGCTGCGGGCTCCATGGAGGGGCGAGGGACAGGAGGCCACGTGCTGACTCCACGCGTGCAGACCGTGCCATGCTTGCTCTCTGCCTTGCCTTGCCTTTTCAGGCGGCTTTTGCAGACTGACTGGCCGGGCTGCAGGGGGAGCATTTAAATACATGCCCTGGCACACGCATTACTAGATCAGGCACATTAAACCACTTTCTCTCTTTAATTACTGCCTTTGATTGAAGTCGTGGCAGGCTGATGACCGTAGCTTGCCCTTCTCACGCTTCCTCCTCAGCCCACTGCATGGATCCATTGGACAAACCCTACCTTGCCCGTCACGTGCCGGCACTTTCCGGCTGTGGTGTGGAGCTGGCCCCGGCAGTGAGCCGAGGCTGTGGCCAGAGACAGAGGCGACGCGGCCGTCACTGCCCTGAGCTCGCCGCCACCTCCCGCCCAGCCGGCACACAGCGGTGCTGTGAGCTGGATGCCCACCGGCCGCGGGTGGGGGCAGCGCTGCGAGGAGGTGTTACCTGGGGTGGTGCACGTGGTCTTTTCTTCTCCCTGCCAGTGCTGCCAGTGCGCTCGGGGCTCCAGCGCCGCCTCGGGGTGTGCTGGTGCTGGTGGTGCTCGCTGGTCACCCCCGGCAGCTCCCGCTTACCCGCTGCCGCACAGCCAGGGACGATGTCCGTTTGCTGGCACGGACCCGAAGGGAGCGCAGAGAAGGGTTTGGGGAGCCTTCAGCTGGGCTTGGCAACGGGACATTAATAACATGTGTTACAAGCCCTGGAACTTAAATATTTTGCCGCTATAAATGTTAGCAACGAGAGATCTCGTTACATTTAAATGCCAGATGATAGAAGAAGAGGCCAAAAAAAGCACCGTCCCCAGCCAAGCAGGAGGAGAAGGGGGCGACTGCCCCAGCGGGGCCGTCGGGGTGCAGGGCCGGCACCGGGCGCGCTGGGGACGCCCACGCCGGGCAGGAGCGGGCAGGGGGCACAGCCTGGCCCCGGTGTCCCGGGCCGGGGGAGGAAGGGGCCGGTGTGTCGCTCAGCAGAACCCACCGAGCAGAGGCGAGGCAGCGTCCAGCGCCTGCAGGGACGTGCCGGGGAGAGCTCGCCCACGTTATGGTCTTGGCGTTTGAAACGGTGAAGAGCTTGCCGGCTTTTCCACCCCGAGCTCCCGCGCTCAGCTGTGTGCCCCGTGACTCCGTTGCGAGAGTTCTCATGGGCTGAAACTTGGCACGCGAGGTCTCCCACCCAGCTGGGGAGCAATTTTAATCCTTTATTTTTCGACATAATTTCAATAAATTCCAGTTGGCTGTTCCTAAATAACATCCAGAGCCGAAAGAAGCTGCAGAGCCGTGTGAAGTGAATCTCTGCAATTAGAGAACCTGAAAGCTTTTTGGTGGGTGTTTTGGTAAAAACAAAGTGTTGCATGTGATCGGTTTGGAAAGCAAAGAGGACTAATTACAAGCGCTATTTTAAAAAATGGAATGAAAATGAGTTATGGTGCTAATGCTCAGATGCAAGAACACGGTCTGCTTAATTTAATAATACTGTGTAATTTGTGTAAAACTGAATTAGTAGCAATTATATGTTATTGTTAATTACTTGGAGTTGGGTTCTCCCCGCCGTGCTCATACTGACTCGCACCTGGCTCCCCGCACCGCCGGAGCCCGTGGGATCTACCACGTAAAGGTGCGTGTGCGACGCAAGGACTTGAACAAGGAGGAACACAGAAGGTGCTGGGGTCAGGCCCTTCCCAGAGCAGCTGGGACAGCACGCATGTCCTCAGCCCTGTCCTCACACTAATTAAATCTCCTCAGAGGAATTAATGGGAGTTTTGCACGCACGCACTGGAACTGTTAGGACAGGCCTCGCCGGCTGTCTTCAGCAGCCCGAGCGCGGCTCCTTTTGTGACTCACGCGCCTGACTCACAGACGCCTGATGAAATACATGTACTCTCAGTCAAATTTATCACAGCTAAATATTAAAACAAGCTCTTTAATTTCAAACCCAAGTACTTCCCGGGGTTTTCTCAGCAGCTGTACTCAGAACGACGCTGTGCTGTACACTTGGGAAGGGGCAGTGATGTAACCGTCGCTGCATTACAAATGAAAGGTTTGCTTATTTGCATGTATATATATATATTTAGAAATTTCCCCAAGGCAAAAGAAAATGATTCATGACAAGCAGCAGCTTGGAAGGTCATCTGGATTATTATTTCTGTACTGCAGCTCACCTCCAACACATAAGCAAAGTCTTTACGGACTGATTTCAATAATGCTAAAAGAGTTTAAAACCTTAGCAATACTCCAAGTAATTATTAGGTAGGCTTTTTCATGTACAGCCTCATTTCACGTACTTTAACAAAAATATCCTTTACTGTGTATTTTAGAAGGAATAATAGCATTGGTTTGTGGGGGGGTTCTTGAGCCACCCCACCGTGCCCGTCCCACCAGCCCTGCCCGCTCCTCTCCTGCGGCGGGAGGGCAATGGTGCTCACCACGCCACAGCATCACTGCCACGCTGCCCGACGAAGCCTCCCGTGCCTCTCCCGCCTGCGCCAGGGGGTCTCGTGGAGCTGGGTCGGCACAGGAAAATTCCCACAAACTTTCTTGAAGCAGATACGCTTCCAGAGTGCCGAGTGACCTGGCTAATTGCTGCGTGCACCACGTCGGGTCCGCGTTCACGAGAATGGCCAACCTCCTATTCAGCTGAAAAGACACAGAGTCTAAAGGGAGATTATTTCACTAAATGAGGTGACTGGTCTGGGGTCCGACAACTCCTTAGTCTTCCAAAAATTTCCTCTATGTCATCTTTGAACTGCGTGAGCTGTTTCTACACCCACAGAGCATTGCAAAGTGGTCTTACTTGAAATAACAGCTGCTCCAGAGAGAGGCAGAATTTACGAAGTACAAAGGGTTTTCAGGTTACCATGGTAATAATTTCAAAACAGAGAAGCCTGATTTTGCTATACTTGCTGTCTTGTTGGGAGAGTTTTTATGTGGAAGGACGACAGGGTGAACCTGCTCTACAGCAAAAGGTGTGCTCTGCTTGCAATTGTTTTCTGGGGCCCACACACTTCTAAAGAGCATGATATTTGCATTGACATTAATGGGTTTATTCTAATGTCTGTGCATGGCAATTCATGTGCATAGTACTCCTTCCACATGGACATGCCATTATTACACTATGATTAATACAAACATTATCCAGGAAAAAGTTACAAACTGCACACTGGCGTGGAAAGAGTAGCTACAAGAGGTACTCTGCCATGAACTGGAAGACCCCGAAGTTAATCATGCTCCGCTCCTCGTACAGCTGTGCAAAGTCAGCTATGTATGAATACACCCATTAAATCCGTAACCCCTTTCCTTGGGGGACTGTAAAATACTTGAAAAGCCAGGCGTTTTACTGCCCTCCCTGTGCCGTCACAGCAACTGAGGCACAGAGAGACGGCCCCGTGATCCTCCCCAAGTCACTGGCCAGCGGCAGAACCAGCAGTGCAAACGAAACGCCTTGTCATGATATTCATCTTAGACTTCAAGCCCTGTTTTTCTCCCCAGATAACTTTATTACAGATCAAGTTCTACTTAGAGCTGGAATTTCCTACCAACACTTGTGATACTGATAGAAAAAATAACTGAAAAAACCCTGCACCTTTTGGAAAGCAAATGTATTTGTAAGGATGTTTATGATGATGAATAAGCGGTATTCAAAAGGACAGAATAGTAACGTTTACAGATTATGCTGAGATTACTTCACTAACCTAATTCTTCCCTCATCTTCACTATTAATTAAAAATCAGCTGCATGTAAACTGTACGTGATCCAGTTTTATTAGTCTGTGGGCAAGAGCTGCTGAGCCCTAATTTCAGTTTCTAGCACTGGCTCCTTCTGTGGCTTTCAATGAGCACTTAGCAACAGCTGTCCCTTAGCAAGCGATGTGTGGGATAGTTCGAAAATGACAGTTTCCAAAGTTCATGTTGTTCTAGCAGAAGTAAAGTAGAAACTTTTTCATGCAAAGTGTTTCTAACCCATGCAGTTTCTCATGTTGCCTGGAAATCCTGCAACCTGTCATTAGTTAGAGATGGCTTTTAACCCAACAGTGTCACCCTTTGTTACGAGCTCTATTAACCACGTGGGCTACTAGTTTCAAAAGTCCTTTAGGCTGCAAATAAGCAGCTAGATTTTCAGAAGTGTTGGCTGTCAGCACCACCTGTGGAGCCTCAAGGAAAGCTTGGCATTTCTGGAAATGTAGCTCTTTACTTAGATTCTGTAAAGTCGTACTTAGATACCCAACCTTTAGTCTTCTCTTTTGGAAAATGGTTCTTGTTAGAGCTTTATTTTTTCCGGAGGGACACCTACACATGAGCTACTTGAATGTCACGCTCAGTCATTTGGCAGTACGCTGCGGAAAATTACTGGCCTTCTACTGTTGAGCCAAATGTAGACCTATCTGTATTTTTAAAGGAATTAGTATTCTTTTCTGTTTAAAACATTCCAGTTACTCATAATGAGTCAAATCCTGGCCCCATTTGGAGAGTGGTGCATAAATGGGCTGTACGCACAAAGAAGCTTCTGAGGGAGCACTTCCCAAACTCTCTGCGCACCTGCCTTTTCCCAAGGGAACCAGCATTCACTTCTCACCCTGACACCACCGCGGTGATTACTACACATATTGTCCCAGCCTGACTCATGCTACATCTCAGTGTCTTCTGTTTTCACTCCTCTTAGTCCTTCACCTCCTGTCTCACAGATGCTAGTGTCACTGCTTGGAAAGTGCCGTATGTGTTGAGAAAAAGAACCAAATATGTTCTCCATCATAGAGGAGAAATGACGAGCACAGCATGCCTCTTCTCTGGCCTGAAATCTTTCCCTGCCACCTCTACAGCTGCAGGAGGCGGTTTAGCCAGCCTCGGGGTCTTGTCACCATCACAAGAACACGGTTTGCCATTGTCCTTGTGCACACCCCTGGAGTCTGCCTCCCACTGGTATGTCCTGCGGGCTGCTAAAGCCTGTGGGGCTCCGCATCCATCAGCAGCAGAGCTGTGCGTGGCAGTGTTGCCTGGGAAAACAAACACAGTCTAGCTCAGCTGTAAGCACAGAACGATGCTCCTGGGCAGGCGAGAGCGTACCATGGGGCGATGATGGCGATTGCAGAGGGACATGTAATAGCTGATAAAATCCGAAGTCTCTGGGAACAAAATTATTGTTTCAGACAGGGCTTGACAAACAAGTCCTGACAGAATGGTTTCACGCAGCCTGAGCTGCTGGTGTCATGGGACTTGCCTTCCTCACTGAGCACTCTGCCATCATGTCACCGTCTTGAGGAAACATGGAGCACTGCAGGGAAGCCCTGTATCATGGGACTGAAGTCAGGAAGGTGTGCAGAGCATCAGAAGGTCACTATCATTTCCTAGAATCATAGGATGGTTTGAGTTGGAAGGGTCCTTAAAGATCATAGAATCGTCTAGGTTTGAAGTGACCTTTAAAATCATCGAGTCCAACCATCAACCTGACACTGCCAAACCCACCGCTAACCCATGTCCCTCAGCACCACGTCTGCCCGGCTGTTAAATCCCTCCAGGGATGGCGACACCACTGCCCTGGGCAGCCTGTGCCAGTGCTTGACAACACTTTTGGGGAAGAAATGTTTCCTAATACACATCCTAAACCTCCCCTGGCGCAACTTGAGGCCATTTCCTCTTGTCCTATCGCTTGTTCCTTGGGAGCAGAGACCGACCCCCCCTCGCTACCCCCTCCTCTCAGGGAGCTGTAGAGAGTGATAAGGTCTCCCCTCAGCCTCCTCTTCTCCAGGCTGAACACCCCCAGCTCCCTCAGCCGCTCCTCACAGGACTTGTGCTCCAGACCCCTCACCAGCTCCGTTGCCCTTCTCCGGACACGCTCCAGCACCCCAATGTCTTTCTTGT
>VZSZ01010630.1:161729-240154 GCA_013398815.1 Ibidorhyncha struthersii | reverse complement strand
CCGGTGCCTTCACCCGGGGGAGCGTGGTGAAATCCGGGAGGGGAGCATTCCCGCGGGCTGATTGCTGAGGGGCAGTGATTCGGGTGGCTTCCTCTCTTTCTTTCTCTCTTTATTCAAAACTACACAAACTTATCCCCATTGGGGACGGGGCTGTGAGCAGCCTGGTCTAGTGGAAGGTGTCCCTGCCCCACGGGCGGGTGTGTGTGTTGGAAGTAGGTGAGCTTTAAGGTCCCTTCCGACCCACGCCGTTCTGTGAAATGGGAGGCGCAGGGTTGTGCTGTTATTTTTGTTGAGGACAGAGTTGTGCTGTTAATGCTGTTATTTGCAGGCATGCGGCTTTGAACCTGAGGAGGAAACAAAGGGGTTTGTTGCCCGAACTCCTGTCACGGCTCTCGCCGGTGATGTAGGACGGGATCTGGAAGCCGGCAGGCATTTCAGCCTGCCCAGATCTGCCAGTTAACCTCGGGGCTTTTAAAACCGCATGCTGGTCTGTGAAATCTGGGGCATGAATATAGTAGGGAAAGCTGCCTGGGCAGTCTTTCCAACTCTGGTAGCCTATAAAAATGTCTTAAAAAGAACTTGTTTCCAGCAGTACTTTTGCAGTAAACTGGGACTAAACCACTTTATTTCCCCGAAATTGCAAGAGAACCTCATCTTCAGCAGGTTTTGAAAGAGTAGGGGTTTATGTAGGTGTGCTGGAGGGACAAATTAATCACAACAGTGTTGTTAATTGTGACCTCATGAAGTGAAAACTTTTAGATTGTGGATTGAGCTGCAGAACTGGCACTTTTTGTATTAAAACACTTTAGAAATGATGCATTGAGCTTTCAGAAGAGAACGCGTTCTCTTCCCAAGTCGTGTTTTTATGGTATGCATTGGAGTTCATCTGTCATGGTTCTCAGCCTTTCATTTAAAAAAACTCCTATGGCTCTACCAGTTTGCTGTGGGCAGTGACAGGTGTATTTTTAAATCTTCGGTTTTCTTTTGTTCCTTGTAATAGGATCTTTACTGTGATCCTTATGCTTCATCTTCAGAGAAACGGTAGTGACCTGGAATGCAGCAGACACTTTGTAAATACTCTGCAAGTTCTGTCCTTGAAGGTCTAGTACTGTTTGAAGAGTACCGGGTTGCCTTGAAATTGAAATCTGAAAAAGCTGAAATCCTGGATGTGGAAAGCTCTCAAGTGCGTGTCTGGTTGCTTTGATGACTGTAACTTTTTTTTGGAGGAGGCGTTACAGATCTATTTTAGGGGAACAAAAAGTTCCTGTATGCACTGTGCTCTCCCTCAGAGGTGTTAAGTGTGTGCAATGTTTTGAGTGGTTTGCCTTCCCTCTCAGTATTTTGTTTGCTGGGATAAGACCTGCATTCCTCTGCTTCGTTTCAGGGGGTGGGGGTGCCGCTCCTTGCCTGATGGCACAGGACTTGGGAGTAGTTACTGATTGTAAATCTGCTTATTTGTCTTCTCAGGCTGTAGTGACAGGTGTGTTTCATTTTGTTTCTGTTTCAGGACAAACTTTAAGGTCTGTTGCTGTGGCTTAGATCACCCATCAACCATTTCAGTTTGTAAATAATCAGCTTTTACAGCCCTAAATCATAGGCCAAAACTAAAGGGAGCCTACGGGAAAGCTGGGGAGGGACTCTTTATCAAGAAGTGTAGTGATAGGACGAGGGATGGTGGTTTTAAACTGGAAGAGTGTAGATTTATATGAGATACGAGGAAGAAATCCTTGCCTGTGCGGGTGGTGAGCCCCTGGGGCAGGTTGCCCAGAGCAGCTGTGGCTGCCCCATCCCTGGAGGTGTTCAAGGCCAGGTTGGACGGGGCTGGGAGCACCCTGGGCTGGGGGGAGGTGTCCCTGCCCAGGGCAGGAGGGTGGAACGAGATGGTCTTTAAGGTCCCTCCCAACCCAAACCATTCTGTGATTTAAACGAAACCGCCTGAGGGAAGAAAACTCTGTTATATATTTTTAGTTTTAAGTCTTACAACACATTTCAAAGTTGCAAGCTAAGAAAGGGAAATCCTACTGACCTGGCACTGATGATGTTTCCAGAGACATCCTTCACAGTCTCTGCATACGTTCCACTGCACAGTTACTGTTGCTAGCTTGTTTTCTCATGACTTATTTTTATATGTACATTAGGAAATTGGAAATGTTTTGGTTGCGTAGCTGTTGAGGTTGTTACTTAATGTGTATACTCTCTGTAGAGAATTCTATGGCTGCATTAGTTACTTACAAAAGTATTTGTGAAGACCTGAATGGTGCAGGCAGGAGTTCAGGCTCACCCTCCGTGGACTTAACTCATGAAGTAACTTTGGCCGTGTTATGTTCTTGAAGCTTGCAATTTAACATGCTTTGAGACGTGAGAATTTTTTTTATGCCTTGGTAGCTGGATATTTGATGTTGTGATGCTTGTTTGCACTATTCTGTATTCGCGTATATTAAGTTGGTTGCCTCTTTTCTGCTCAGGGGACCTGCTAAAGCTCACCTCTAATACCATTTAGAAAGATTCTTCCACAGGAGAATGCAAATGTGTTGAGGAGCTGAGGTGAAAGGGGAGGGCTAAATATAGCCATTTCCTGCAAAACTTATCTATTTTTGAGGCCAACTCTCCAAATGAAAGTGATGTCTTCCCAAGCCTACAGAGAAGGTTTCTTTTGCTGTTTTACTCTTCACAGATAATGTTGTAGTTGTCTGCAGCCTGACTGCTGTGGGTGAGTCCCAGTGCAGGTGTGAGGGAAAACAAAGGGATTGGTGGGCAGGGCTGGGGGAGATGGGAAGGCACATGGGAACGTAACTTGACATGGTATCGTTTGCCTATCTTCAGTCTGTGTACAGCAGGGACGGAATGGAGACTTGCATCATCTTGCCAAAACTGCCAGACACAGCAACAG
Source organism: Ibidorhyncha struthersii (assembly GCA_013398815.1). Classification (NCBI taxonomy): domain Eukaryota; kingdom Metazoa; phylum Chordata; class Aves; order Charadriiformes; family Charadriidae; genus Ibidorhyncha; species Ibidorhyncha struthersii. The sequence continues at coordinate 237,264 of VZSZ01010630.1, read as the reverse complement.
CAGAGGCATCAAATAGCTTATTTGGGAGGGCTGCAAATGAGTCTGAGAGAGGGATAAAAATCGTTTAGAGAAACACCCTCTCTCAACCCCTGCTCTGTCCTTGCATTGCTCTTTCACAAGCTGCATGCTTCTTGGGAAGGGAGAAGGCAGCGAGCTTTTGGGGTAGGAAGATAACATAGGCGGGAGAAAGAACACCAGTGGGGTGTTGTGGGTGGGTTGTGTTTGTGTTTTTTGTTGGTTTTTCATTATTTTTTTTGGCCAGCTGGTACTCTGAAGGCATGCTTAAATTTAATGAAAGCCTGGTGCTAAAATAGGATCTAGGGACAGCCGTTGTAAAATAATTAGGCACCTTCTTAGCCCCCTCATCCCTGCCAAAAAAAAAAAAAAGCTGCTTGAATTCACTTGCATTCTTAGGTATTTGAACTCGGAAATGGGAATCTCAATATCTGTATGTCGTATCTCTTCTGCTGTGTATAAACAGGTTAAAAACTTAGCCCACTCACCTGTGCAGCTCTGTTGAGCTACAGGAGATTACAGTGGCGGTGCTGAATGCAGTAGACTTCTGAGTGATAATTTCTCTCTTCCAGCCTCTCTGTGTATTAGAATTCACGGAGATAGACTGGGGTGGGTTGAAGGCTGGCGGTGACAAGGGTGTGCACGTGTATTAGGGGATAGTTTATTTGCTCTGAGTCCTGAGGGTAGTCAAGCCTGAGACAGTTTAAAAGCATATTAGTTACAAAGGTATCCAATGCTGTCTAAAAATGCACCTTTTAAATCCTGCTGTAGATAAGTTCAGCGACTACACATTAAAGCTGTAAGTCATTTACTTCTTTTACATACCTGTACGTATGTAAAATAAGGAATGATAGTGTTTCTTAGCAGTGTTGGAAAGCTGAATTCACTTAAGTTTACAAAGTGTTTTGAGATCATGAATTTAGAAAATGCTATTGATTATGAAATGTATGGAATTCCATGGAAATGCTTTTGAGAAATTCCTTTTTTCTTCACCATGTTTGCGGCCAAAACACAGTTTTAGGCTAATGCTTTCAAAAGCATAAAAGTGTAGGTGAATAGCAGTAAGAAGTTGTAATGAAATAGTTTTCTTTGTTATATTGGACCATGAGTATACACGTGACCCAGTTTCAGCTGATGGGTAATCCCTTCCTTAAAACGTGGTCTTTTGCAATTACCTGTATACAGCTCAGTGTTCGCAGGTTCCTATTTCAAAGTGATTTGCATTTGTAAGTCTTACTGGTATTCAGTACGTGCTCTTAAATTTGGACTCTCATAACAATATCTGCAGTGAACTAACTGATTATAAAGTAGCACTTAATCTAGCCTTTAACATTAATTCCGTGGGATGCTAACTGTTTTCTAGAAGGAACATCAAGAGTGCGCCGATACTTCTAGCGAAGTAAGTACATGATTGCTTCTTTACATGAAAGAAAGTAGTAATGTATTTTAGAAATATGATGGTGTTCCTTGCTAGCCGTTCAGATGCTGACTATGCCCGGGAAGGCCAGAACGGACCTTGTGATTCATCTGCTGGTGAATACTCAACATCAGGTGCTGCATCATGGTCTTTGCCAGTTATTATACGATCCCGACTTTAGACAGGGTTCTTTTGATCTGCTATTTCATTTCATGCTGAATTCATCCTGGTTGTCGCTGCTCCACCTTGTTTGCTGAACCCGTACTGGCTGTGAATATTGCTCCGTGGCTTGGTGGCTATGCCTGGCAGGCCGGGCAGTGTGGTGGATCCCAGGGCCTGTTGGACGGAGGATTCTGCCCAGTTCTGGTTAGAACATGTTTGCATTATTTGAGCCTGCAAATTAGTGCGCCACCAGCTCTTAAACACCTCTAAAGCCCCCAAGATCAATGTCCCTCATCTCAAGTGATCGTGCTCTGTTCTGTTTGAGGACAAAGGCAGCATAAGTCTGTAAATGATTAGGATAACTCATAGTCCTTCAGATTGGCAGTTGCTTTATGCTCAGGACCTGTCGTTTTAGTTTTACATGGGGTTGGCTCAGTCTTAGAATCATAGAATTGTTAAGGTTGGAAGGGACCTTTAAGATCATCGAGTCCAACCATTAACCCAACCTGACAAAACCACTTCTAAACCATATCCCCAAGTACCACGTCTACCCTTTTTTTAAACACCTCCAGGGATGGTGAATCCACCACCTCCCTGGGCAGCCTATTCCAATGCTGGATAACCCTTTCAGTGAAAAAACTTTTCCTAATATGCAACCTAAACCTCCCCTGGCTTAACTTGAACCCATTTCTTCTCGTCCTCTCACTTGTCACCAGGGAGAAGAGGTCAGTCCCCATCTCTCTACCCCCTCCTTTCAGGTACTTGTAGAGAGTGATAAGGTCTCCCCTCAGCCTCCTCTTCTCCAGGCTGAACACCCCCAGGTCCCTCAGTTGTTCCTCATCAGACTTGTCCCCCAGACCCCTCACCAGTTTTGTTGCCCTTCTCTGGACATGCTCCAGCACCTCAATGTCTTTCTTGTAGTGAGGGGCCCAGAACGGAACACAGTCTTGTTCTACAAAGATTTGTGAGATGGTGTAGATGCAGCGTGTCTAAATAAACTGACTTTTGCTGAGGAGAGAAATGTTTCAAAGGAAATATAGAGGTCTTAAAGTCACGATTGAAATGCGAGTAAATGGGAAGTAATGATTTTACATTATTTCTTATGAGATAAGAAATAGGGAATACCATGTGTAGTCAATGGTCAGCAGTTTTAAAATTAAAAAAATGGGGGGGTTTGTGTGGTGCCTGTTTAAGTTACAGAATGCGTGCAGTGGGACGTTCAAGAGAGTTTTGGGATTTTTTTTTTTTAAGAAATGAACTGGTTATGTTCATAGGTCCGTGGGTGGACCATTAAATGCAGTGGTCCAGAGGCAGTCCTGGGCTTGGGAATTTACTTCTGGCTGGGAAGTGTGGGGTCGGGGGGCAGAGGAGGGTATGAGCATGGCCTTTGCATGCTACATCCTTATGTGTCTTCCTAAGCATCTGCTACTAGCCTCTTCTGGAGTCAGCAGGTTATTGTTGAGTTAGGTGTATGTTTTGTTGTTCTTCTGTTTCTCCTGTTGACCTGATGGTTACTTATCCTCAGAAGATATTTTTGTCCGTGCGTCTCCCCCTTTTGAAATGTTCCTGGCAGTGTCAAGCCGTGTGTTTCTGAAAAGATGCATATACAAGTGTCTGTAGCTTGTTGTAAGTTAATTCAAGCCTGTTTTAGGAAGACTATGGCTTGATTAGGGAAAGCTTATTAAAACAGAAGACCTCCAGTTTGGTGATTGTCCAAGGCAGGCTTTGGACTTTTCATTTGCCTTGACTGAAATGAACAAAGATGGAGGTAGGAGATGGTGGCTCAGCATGCTGGAGCCACAGAGTTGAATAGAAACTGGTAGGAGGACCTTTTCCTCGTCTTACAGAGCAGTTGTAACTAGTTATGCTCACTGGAGGTCAGGCATTTCTTGTTCTGACTACAAACCTTACCTCTCTGCTAATAAGCTGCAGAAGAGAGGCCAACAAACACCTCTTCTAATTGCAGGTCTGCTGTTTGTCTGGCAAGTATCCTGTAACAGTAGGAGCAGGTTGGCAGCTTTTCGACAGCTGCCTTTGGCTGGGCGGATAGCTTGGAGGCTAGAAGTGGCTTCCTTTTGAAGTCCTGCAAGCTGCTGATCTCTGCTTTCATGAGTCGGTGTGCCTCAGCAGGCCCCTCCAACCTTCCCCTCTGAATGGCCTGGGGTTCCTGGCTGAGCAGTTTTAGGCAGTTGGTGCTGTGGTTGTGCAAGCCTTTTCACGGGCTTCTAATGCCAGGGAAGTAAGTAGTCGTGTTTGTCCCCCTCCATGTGCTGTTCTTTCTTCTGTGCTGGCATTTCTGTGGCCGTGTGGTGAGCTGGATAAGGCATTAACTTGGTTAAAACTTAGTTTGTCTTTGCCAGATTAGTTCTAACCCAGATTAATTTCTGATTCTTTTTTGTTTTTAATGTGCTGGTGCTAAGGAGGGATCTCTGAGGGTATGAGTGGTTGGGCAGACATGGAGGACTGTGTGTGCTCTCTCCATGTGTTTGTGAAAACCATTGTCTTACCTGAGTGTGTCATGGGTGTGTTGAGTCTGCTGGCTGTGATCAAGGCTGTTTGCAGGGTCCCTTGGCCCGCTTTGTTGGTGCCAGAGTGGACCTGGTGTGGTCCACTCCCCTGGAGCAGTTCCTGCTGCCTGCATGCTCTTGGGCCTGGTTGTTAGACTGGGGCGTGCTCAAACACACATTTTTGGAAGTTCTGCACATCATGGCTTCTGTGCCACAGCTCTAATGCCTGCCTGTCCTTCCTTCTTGCAAGGATTGTGATGAGCGTGGCGGCCAGCCTGTCCTTTGTGAGACGCTGTGTGCGATGGTAGATCTGTTACCCCTCCCTTTAGGGGTGGGTAGTTTCCTACGATGTCCGTTAGTATTGAATTGGAGGTAGAAGAGATGAGATCTAAATCTCCCTAGGAACAAATGTAAAATTAAACAAAATGCGTGTTTGTATTAGTCAGTCTAAAACAGACTGTGCTATTTAGGGCTCTCCCCTGCAATAAAGTTGTCTCTTGTGTTTGTGTGGGTGGACTGCAACAATTAAGTCGTTTTAAGGCTGAATCTTAAAAGAGAAAATAAAATGAAAAGATAATGGTTTGGTTTAAGAGAATAAATTAATTGTATCGTGTTACATTAGAGAAAAGATAGATGGTACCTTGCAGGTTGTTTATTACTGGTAAAAATCATGTCCGTGTTGCATGTTGAAACTCTTCTTGCCTTCATAAAGAGTAATATTTTTTGTTTTTTATCTGTTAAATTACACTCTTTACTGATGTTTGAGCGTAACTGCCTGTTGAAGCTGCAGTTCTGTGTAGCAGCCTGATGAAACATTGATTTTGATTGCATGGGCTGGACAAATCCCAAGCTGTAGGATGATTTGGCAATGGATTTTATGTGGCAATCTTGTAGCATTACAATGTGTGCGACTCCTTATTTTCTGTTGTCAGAATGAAAAGATATACAACACGTAGTGCACTAGTCTGAGTATTAAATTGGCTAATTCATACCTACTTGTGAGTGGAATTAAAAGAAGCGCATTTTAAAAAAGAAAAGCTATTTTCAATTTGACTTTTAAATACTGGCTCAAGTTAATAAGTGTTTTAGATGTACTCTTAGCTCATGAAAAAAGTGCTGATGCTTGTGAATTAAAGAAAAACAAACACAGCCAAATGAGGGTGTTATGCTTTTGGTGATTGTGATTACAGTAGGAAAAAAAAAAAAAAAGTAAATATTTGGAAAACTTAGGCTGAAGTTCTTTTCCAGACATTCGTTTCTTACTTATTGGGCATTGATCTAAGTAATTTTTATTTCACTTGACCTGTATTTTTGGACTGAATTGTAAAACCTGTGTGCATCCTGAGTCTAAATGAAATGATGATAAAAAGATGCTTTTGCATGGCAATTTTCACTCTGCCTGCTTTTCATCTCAAGGGTAACTAGGCGTAAGTGTGTGGAACCATCCCTGCTCATCTTGATTCAGGAGCTGTCCTCACTGAAGAGGTAGCACAGGGTCTTACTTTGTAGTTCTTCCTCTTTCTTGGGCAGAATCCTTTTGCTGCAGTTTAGAATCCTTTTCTGTCCAGACTAGCTAACCAAACACAAGTCTGTGTAAGAGCAGAGGTACGTCTTTACTTTGTGGTTATGATGAAGGCTAAATCATTTGTGTATTGGCTATACTCCAACATCTTTGCATAATTTCAACCCTTCTCTGTCCAGAAAGAAACATGCAAGTTATTTCAAGTCACTGGGATTAGAAGAAAAAGCACCACCTAAAAGATTGCAAAGAAATCTGGGATATTTTGCCCCTACCTGCACATTCCCGCATCATGCATGTGCGGCACCAGTGAAGGTGCAGCTTGGAGTACGGCTGGTGGCTTCCTATTTTTCAGATGTGTCATAACTTGGTCTTTCCTCCATGTCTGTTCTTGTGGATCCTGCCCTTTCGCTTTTGTTGTCGGGACTGTGCACGTAAAAATTCTTGAACAACTCCTTGCTTTTGCTATCTCTCTGAACCTTGTATTAGTTGATTGTCAGTTAGGCCTTTACAAATGTGCCAGAAATGCCACACAGACACTTTTGTGTGTGTCTTTGTGGACCCAGCATGTCTGCATCAGCCTTTAGTAGAGAATAATCTAAATGAGTAACATGTTCCAACTTGCCTAAACAATAGGTTTTTTTCTGTCTTTGTGTAGGCATTTTACACGTTTTTAAGACTCATGTCCATACCTCTGAAGCAAACTTGTGCATAATTGTTCTGCAAAACCTCTTCTAAAATCTGAAGCTATTTAGACCCTTCCCTCCAAACATCTTCCTTACGACACAAATAATACTTCGAAGAATGAGTGCATCAGTATGACTGTTCCTAAATTGTGGAAATAAAAACCTAAGCACCGTTAAAATACTGTTTGAAAGAAATACGGTATTTCTACGCCTTGTGCAAAAGTGGCATTTTTTTAATGAGTGGAAAAGGTTTTTTTTAGTTGGGATTTGATCCTGGTTGTTGGGTAGACATTCAAATAAAACATTTATTGGACTCTAATGTACAACAAAGTCCAGGATTTTGAGGGAACTTTATCTTGTTTCTCCATTAGGAAGGCCAAAATGACACGCAGTTATGAGCCAGAAGAGCAAGCTCGCTTTTAAAAGAAGCTGTCAGTTTTCTTACACAGTTACTGAAGTCTCTGGTGAGAAATTGGTATTTCTGAGTCTGCACTGCAGTTTTATGCCTTCCTTAACAAAGGGTCTGCTAGGAGTAAAACTTGCTTTATTCCCAGTCTGGGGATTTGTAAAACTTTGACGTGTAGACCAATTAGAATTATGTTGGTTTCGTTCCCAAAGTGGATGCTCTTTATTCTAAAAGAGGCCCTACTGCATGCAGAGTATTGAAGGCCCTGAAATGGTAGCATTTGAATGGTTTTGGCTTAGCTTTAAAATAAATATCTACTGGGTATAGAGCTCTGGGGGGTGGACTAAAGCAAATAAAAATGGCGAAATAACTTGAAGTTGTTCTGCAAGGCTGGGTTAATAGAGCCACAGCACATCAACACAGTGTCAGAGGAAGACAAAAGAAAGGGATTTTGAGAGCTTGTTTATATTTTGAGGCTATTGAGAAGTGAAGTAGATGCAATTCAGAGGCTACTGTTCTTCTGCACAGAGCCCTCTTGTCATTCTTACTCTGCAGCATCAGTCCTTGTATGGCGTAAGTGAGTTTCCTGCGAGCACCTGCACTGGTCCCACAAGGAATAGTGAGCACTGTTCCTGGCGGTTTTCTGATGTAGGGAAGCCTTTAACATGCAGCTAGTGAGAGGCTACAGTGTTTGTCTCTTGGTACTCGATGGTTCTTTTGAAACCTGGTTGAAGTCCCTCTTTAAAGAGGGAGAGTTACGATTGTCCTGGTCATGATGGAAAATCTGGAAAGAGAAGCAAGTGCGCTTCTTCAGGCATGTGTGTGCCATAAGATGACTGAAAGCAAAACAAATTGGCAAAACCCCTTTTTCTGGGGAGGGAAGGAGCCTAACTCGTAGCTTTCGGCTGCCTTTTTGATGCTGCCTACTCTGAAGTAGCACATGGTCCTTTCCCTCTGTACTCTTTTTGCTCCTGAAAGATTCATAACAGGGTGGACATCTTTGTAAGATTATGTGATTGTGGGACTTCACAGCAGTTGGGGAAACGCGAGGACTTTATGGGGAATCTGGGAGAGCAAAGGAGCCTCCTTCAACAAGCTTTGGAGGAGACCTGGAGGAATATGAAACAAGGAGAACCGCAGAATTTGAGTGTAGGTAACTGCCTGTAGAAGTGAGACCGGACACCCCTGGAATGTGGAGAACCGATGCGACCTGCTTTGTGTAGGGTCTTCAGCTTGGAATTCAATGCCTGCAAACTGGAAGTGACCCTGGCACAGGGGTGACAAGGTTTACCGTGTGAAGAACCCACGTGCTGCGAGCAAAGGTCTCCTCTGCTGTCAGGCCTCTTAAAGAAGAGTTCTGGAGAACTGAGGTGGAGTTTGGCTCTCATTACAGATAGGAGTAATTGGTGGGGGTAGAGGTGAAAGAGAGACACTCGGGCAGGTTTCATGGGACTCTTATGTGTCACTGTGAGAGGGGTTAATGGCAGAAGGCCAGGTATGTGGCTGAGTATCCATAACAAAATAAGTTATTGCTTATCAGCTGTTAATTGGCGCTGTTCAGCCCTGTGTGCACACTTAGTGTTTCGTGAATATGGGTAAAAAGTAGCTGAAGATACTTCATGGAGATTTCTGATGGTGTCACGTTAGTATAATCATCAAAGGGCAAAGTAAACTTTTCCAAGGTAAACCGAAAGTGTAATTAGTAACAAAATCCATCACACGATGCCCACTAAAGGCATGATATAACATTTCATTTAAGAACGACATGATCTGAGCTGTCTGTTCTAATCTCTGAACAAGCTGGAATTCAAACTATTTGGGCAATCTATCACAGCTCTGGTCAAGCCCTGCTCATGCCCCATGTTAGGTGCCAATTAATCTGTTGTGGTTTAGGCTGAATCGGCCACTGGGGTTGTGGGGACCGCAGATGGGACGGACAGATGCTCCCCTCTACCTCTCTTCTAAGAGAGAGGCAGAGGGGGGAAAAAGAGACTAGTTTAGAAGGAACTAAACTACTTTAATGAAATATTATTAATAACATAAAAAGGAAATAATGAAATATATACAAAACTGTATCAAGCTCCCAGGATGACGATCTTGTCACCAGTGGCACTGGGGAAGTCCCAGACTGGACTCAGTAATGGATGGGAACGGGATTCCGGATCTGGATTCAGGATTGGGACCAAAGGCAGACGAACAGACAGAATCCTCCTCAGACATCGGCCATTGAAGAAAGAGAGCTGACCCTTTGTTCCCTCGGCTTTTACACTGAGCATGAGCAGATGGGGTGGAATACCCCCTCGGTCAGGTTTGGGTCACCCGTCCCGTGCGCTCCTCCCGGCAGGTGGGACCCCTCTGCGCTTTTCCGCTGCCGACCCTCCAGCGGGGCATGAACGGAGTGAGCTGGGCTGGGGGTTAGAGCAACGAGGATACGCAGAGCCTCTCCGCGTACCGTTCCTTGGCATAAATGATAAATAATCAGCTCTGATTGCTCTGGGAGCGAACAGTGTCTCCACAATATGCTGTTAATTTCAGTAGTGAGAAGAGGCCCAGCTAAGAAGCAAAGTTACTGAACAAAATTGGTCCTGTTTCACCTCAAACCAGGACATGTGTCTTGCTGTTTACCTTGCAGTTTGTGTCCTAGTTGATGCACTCACTGCAATGCTGTAGTGCCGTGGCACCATGGGAAGGTTCTTACCGAGGTCGAGGTGGAAGAAATGTGACGGCACCAGGTTGCATGTTTGACTCAGGCTTGTCTTGAAGTAGCACAGGTGACATCTGGCAGGGTGAGGACTGTGGTTTTGGACAGCTTTTTGTCGGCGGGCAGTGTGAGAGAACCGCTCTGCAGGGTGCGGAGGCTGGGGTCCTTGCTGTCCTCCTCCCGCCGGTTGCACTGTCAGTGACCCTCTGCAGGCTGAACTTCAGCGTCCCTCAAGGGAGTAGGGCTCAGCGAGCATCTGCTGAATTCTTGCATGGCAGTTAAGCGTGCACAGAAGAGTTTTCTTTCTAAAATGCTGACCAATGTGAGCATGAAGAAGAAAAACGAAAAAGCCCAAAACAAATCTGCAAACAGAAGTGAACAATTAGCTGTAAAATGAAATCTCTGAGGGTTTGGTGTGCCAATAGTATGACAGGAAATGAAATGTTTTTTTTTTTTTCTTTGAAGTTTTGAAATATTCTTCCAAAAATGTTAAGGCTTTTTTGAGAGGATTGATCTTGTCTCAGTCCCACGGGTGTGTTTGGTTGTATGTGAAGTGAGGGATTCTTCTGAAAATGAACACAGTGAAGTTCTAAAAGCTGGTACGTAGAGATGTAGTGTACTGAAAATGTGCCTGCTTATCCTTAGCTCTTGAAAGTGCTTTGAACAGTTCTTCCACTTTCTCTGTAGCTCATCTTTTGGAGTTACATCCTTCCTGTAACAAGTGCATAAATAACAGTCCATTTTTAGTGTCCTGTTTGTCTTAGCTCTACACTGAATGTTTGCTCGGCCTTTGTGTTGTGCTCCCGGTGAGTCTGCGCAGAGCTGTGGAAGTGCCTTAGGGTGGCTTGTGTCTGCTGTGTCAGCACTGCTGAACATCCCAGGAGGGCAAAGAACGTCCCAGATTCAGTTCGTATTGGTATATTAATTAAAAAAATGAATGTTGGTCAGGCCAAAAATGTCTGATTTGTCACTCAATTTGCATATCACAATTGTATGAAAAAGATACCTGTTAAATGTGTTAGCTGACGACTCAGTGCAGCTTACAGTTTTCACCTAAATCGTTCCTAGGATTACAACCAATATGCAATCATCTTTGGTTCTAACAACTGATGAAAAAAGTACGCTTAATATGTTGTTATCTTTTTGGTAACAATTATTGGTCAAGAGGCTACCGTAGCTAATGTGTCAAGAAGCAAACCAACGCCAAAAGAAAGAAATTAGGGTTGTATGGCTAACCATGAGTTATAGCTTAGTATTAAAGTGGGTTTTCTCACATAGTAAGGAAAAAAGTACAGTGGGTTTTCTGACATAGTGTTCGATCAGTTTCTTGAGACACTGAGGATATATTTAAGTATATAAATGTTAAAAGGAGATTCTGTTGATTCTCTGATCTTGAAAGGCCGCTTATAAAACAAACAAACCCGCAAAAACATGTTTTCTCTGTTGCAAGTAATTGAAAATCTTTAAATAAAATAAATGAACAGAGTAAAGATTTTCCATATAAAGCATGCAAAAAAAATAGCATTTGATTTTACTTTGCGTAATTGAGTTAAAATCTAGAAAGCTAAAACTTAGACCTCTGTGGAAGAATTTGAGGAAATAATGAGATTTTAATCCCTGAGCTGACCGGCCCCTGAAATGATACTGATGCTGAGGCCCTGAAGAAATAGACTTCACCTCTGCTGTTGTGTGTTTGAAGTACAAAAGTTAAAATTAACCTAAATGGTTGAACTGTTTGGGGTTTAATTTAATTTGTATTTTTGTTTGCTTGTTGTTTTTCATAAAAACACAGTAAATGCTAAATAAAGTTTATTAAATGCTCGCCCCAGCTGTATAATGAAGGTGATTTAAAGGTGATTAAACACTCCCTCCCAATTCAAGACACTTCAGAGATTCCTAAGAAGTTCTTTAAATCTGTCACTTCCAGTTGGTACGCAGGCTGGTGGGTGCTCGCCGCCCAAGGGGATGGGCGGGCAGGCAGCCGAGCACCCACAGCCAGGGATGGTGGCCAGCGGGCTGTGGCACTGGTCCTGCCTCCTGGCCAGGAGGGCGGCACTTCCACCTGCACCCTGCTGGTCGTGGTGCGGAGCTGGGAAGGCAGCTGGGACCTCTGAAAGCAGAAAAGTGTGTGTCCATCTGATCTATGAACTGAGAAACAACACGATCTTATCCCCCCCCCCGGGTCTCCCAGACATCGAGGTCAGCTGGCTGGTTTTGGTTAATTTAGTTCAGTAACTGCAGGTATGGCGTCCTTCATTTAATAAATGGGCTTTAACAGCAAAATGTTTTGATAATTTTTCTTGTGTAATTAGTACAGTCAAGCTTTTGCAATTAAAAGTAAAATTTTGAAATACTCTATTTGTAAGACAGTAAATAATAAAAAGAAATGTATTGCTTTTTATTACAGTAAAACATGAAGTATAAAAAATAGGAACTTGGGTTCCTGGATATTAAAGTAGAAGCTGCTTTTGTTAAGGCTTGGTTAATGACCAAGCTCTCTCTACTCCCCCTCTACTCGGCCCGGGTGAGGCCGCATCTGGAATACTGCATCCAGTTCTGGGCTCCCCAGTTCAAGAAGGACAGGGATCTGCTGGAGAGGGTCCAGCAAAGGGCTACAAAGATGATTAGGGGATTGGAACATCTTTCATATGAGGAGAGGCTGAGGGATTTGGGTCTCTTTAGTCTGGAGAAAAGAAGATTGAGGGGGGATCTTGTTAATGCTTTCACATACTTGAAGGGAGGATGCCAGGGGGATGGGAGCAGTCTTTTTTCAGTGGTGCCCATTGATAGGACGAGGGGTAATGGGCACAAGCTTGAACATAGGAAGTTCCATCCTAACATGAGGAGGAACTTCTTTACTTTGAGGGTGGTGGAGCACTGGCACAGGCTGCCCAGAGAAGTTGTGGAGTCTCCCACTCTGGAGACATTCCAAACCCGCCTGGACGCTGTCCTGTGCAACCTGTTGTAGGTGACCCTGCTCTGGCGGGGGGGTTGGACTAGATGATCTCCAGAGGTCCCTTCCAACCCTGACCATTCTGTGATTCTGTGTAATGAAATAAGCCGAATGCAGTGTAAAGCAGACCTTCCTAAACATCTGTGACTTACGCTGCCCTGGCGTGTGGGCTGCCGTTTGTGCCCCCCTCCTTCCCGTGCTGTATGCTTCCCTCGCAGCATGCCTGCTCTATTTGTCTCCCACCGTCTATTACTCCATGAGCTGTTTGTGTCTCTGCCTGAATTCTTGGTTGGGGTAAGCAAAGATTTGCAGCAGTAACTTTGGGGACTGTCCTTCCCCATTACTGCAAGCCAGCGCAGCATGTGCTCAATAACAGTTAAGTCGTCTTCTTCCCTTCCATCCCTTGTTATTCTTAATGACACTGCCTTTTTCCTGGGGAAATGGTCTTTAAAGTCCATATTTAGTTAGTCTTAACAATATGTTCATTTGTGTTGGACAATAATTAACCTTTCCTTAGAAAAGAACAAAGATAAGTGCAAAATCAGATATAAAATTGGTTGTTTAAATTGTGACTCAACTTGGTAATTTAAATCACTTTGATCAACTTGGAAGTATTTAAATACATACCAAAACCTGAAATGAATATTCCAGCTATGCAAATGTAAAATGCTATTTTGAAAATTTCAGAAAACCAGGTAAAATTCCAAATGGTGTAGGGGTGTGGGTTTTTTTTTTGTTTTTTTTTTGTTTTTTTTTTTTTTACCTTGAATTTTGCTTAGCTTTTCTTTGAATCATTATGCTCACACAGTTACTGAGTAGGGTTTATTTTGCGTTTCTGTTGCTATTTTTCTCCTGGTACTAGTCCAATGAAACTTCCATCCCATGCATCCGTCCTGAGTATAGAATTCCCTGTTCAAGTGGCTGTGGCAGAAGAGGCAGTGTGGCTGTGTTCAGGGGTGTTGGGTATTCATTATCCAGCGTGAGCTGAGAAGGGTTGGGGGTATGAAGTGCTTTGAAATAATGTCACTGTCATTTCATGCATTTCCATAAATAAGATTTTGAATTTGAGGGAGGAGACAGGAGGAAGGGGATGAAGATGGAGTGAAGTTTTAAAGCAAGTGTGGGAGGTCCAAAGAAACCTTTACCCTTCTATTAGAGAAATTTCTCTGATGCCATGTGGCATAACACAGCCCCCAGAGCTGTGGTGCAGAGAACGGGAGCAGTCTAGGAAGGATGGAAATACTCTATATAGTGCTAAAGTAATTCTGGGCAGTGTTACTTGCCTGAAGCAGCTTGTGCAGACTGGCTGGATTTTCAGGTGCCCGGGGATTGTTTTCTCCTGGGGAGCAGTGCAGACCTGCAAATATCCCTAGCTTGTACAGCCCTCCCCAGAATTGCTAGTTTGGCAACCCTGCCCCTAGCAAGTTTACCACAAAATTATTTTGAAGCTGTTTGATTTTTTTTTTTTTTTTTTCAGTCCTGCTTGTGGGAACGTCGGTGTTTTGGGGCTTTGTCCCGTGGCTCGGTCTGCCTGCACTGAGCTGGCATTGCGGCTGGTGCTGTGTTGAGGTGTGATGGCAGCACAGGCTTTTGCAGGGGCAATGACAGAGCTGTTCAAACACCTCTTACCCTTTCCTCCCCAGCTGGTGACAGAGGAGCTCAGGCTGTGTCAGTATGGTCAAACACAGCCTGTGGAGCGGAGCCTTTGCTCAGAATTCATGTGCCCAGCAGTTTGTAGGCAAGAACTGCCGTACGCTCTCTGGCTTGCATGTGGTGCTAATGTGAGATTGTCTACCTCTGGTCATACAGAGGTGTAACAGTTGCAGGACTTTAAAGAAAGAAAACAGACTGATGAGTGCAGCAGTGAGAAGTACAGCTGAATTGCTGCTTGAGGAGATCTGGAAGGTAATGTACAGTTACAGCTCCAGAAATGCAAGGCCCTTGAAACAGCTGCAGGTAAGAAGACATCTCTTACACAGGCTGTTATTTAAAGATCTGTTGTTAGTAGTTATGTTTCTTGCAGCAGTGTTTTTATATCTGTGGATCAGTGTTAACTTGTGTCCAGCAACACTTGTCTTCACCAAACCCCAGATGCTGTGGTGTTGAAGGTTTAGTGTCGTGAAAGATCACAGCTGACTGGCACCCTGGCTGCGCCTTCAGAACCTGACAGGAAAAAAGGGAACAAAAAAGGTGTTGATCCCAGCTAGAAAAAAGTAGTTTGAGATCATGCACTGGATTCAGTTATAAAAGCTACTTTAAAAAAAGAAAAAAAAAGACAAAAAAACCCAAACAGAAAAAAAACCCACAAACAACAAAAGCGTGAGGGTGGAAGAGGCAGGCGGTTGCCTTCTGCTGCTGAGGAGCCTGAATAAGGCTCCACATTCCCGTCAGCTACACGGCTGAAGGAGGAAGTATTTCACGCACTGTTTGTTATTGCCTCCCTTGACTTCTTTCTTTGACATCAGCACAAGTTCAATCTAATCCTTTTGTAAGCAAGGTGACAATGTTTGAAAATTATCTGCTATGTAGTATATGTGAAGTTCCTCTGGAGCAGAAGATAACCGGAAGAGATGGTGGCCAAAAGGAGAGTGCGTGGACGGGAAGGCAGATGCAAAGGTAAAGGATACGGGAGGTTCCAGAAAACAGAGTGAAAATGATCGCTTTGGAGGACTTGGAGAGTGAAAATGAGCACGGTGTTAGTAAGGGAAGAGAAAAAGGAGAAATCAAAGTGCTTTTCTTAGTTAAATGATTTATGCCATATAACTTTTGTAGGTAGCTAAACTTCAGTTTACTGCATTGTCATGAGCTAGGTATTAAGAAAATGCTGCATCACTCTTCTAATTCAGGAAAATTCTAAGCAGAGAGATTTTGTTTGATTGTATAAATGGCTCTTCATGAAAAACAAACCGGACCAGCAAACAACTTCATGCAGTAGCAGTTCGTTGGTTTGTTAGTTTCAAACTTTGCTAGCCCTGGTCTTGATCATCTTTGCTCTCGGGATCCATGAGGGATATTAGATGATCTTTTCAGAAAACTGGGAGCGGGTCAAGAAGGAAGTCCCTTCCATCAGACAACAGTATGACAGTTTGAGCCCAAAGCTGTAGTACAAATAAATGCAGTCTTATCCATGTCCATGGTGAATGTTACACAAACAAAAGGCAAATGACTGTTGCACAGATCAGTAGGGATGACTTTTATTTTTACGAGCTCAAATTGTCAAGTAAGTTTGCATTATTCAATCAATTCTGGGAGTCTTGGAGATGTTTTAGTAATTTCTGTGTATATTCAGCCAACTGACATAGAAAAATAATGTATTAAAAGCATTGATAGCGAATTCATTTATTCAGCTCTTGTGCTTGTTTGCTGCCGGTGCTTGGCTGTATTTGGGGTGCCAGGCTGCCTGCCATGTGGGCTGGGGACCTGCGGTGGCAGGCTGTGTCTGTGGCACTGGCTGATGGCAGAGTCCTGTCGTTAGAGTTGGGTGTGCAGGGAAGCCGTTGCGATGTCAGTGCTTCTGAGTGCTATTGCTTTCAGTTAATCCTTCTTTTCATAAAGGAAATAGCTAATAAGTTAGTAGATGCTTTGGGAATAGGCAACAGCTGGGTGCAAAGCAAAAATCTGCTAAAACAGTAGTAATTCCTGAAGTGTTACGTCAAGGTTTTTTGTATGTATTCAGTAGCAAATCACCATTTGAGCGTATGCTGCTGTTGCTTCCCCAGAGTTGGCTGAAGTTGGCATGAGATGTCTATTGAAGCTGATCGTCATTGCTGTGAGACTTTGTTAAAAGGGTTGTACAATGTAGTGGTTGGCACTCTGTCCTTCCACTTACAGCACGATGGATTCTGTTCAACGGCAGCTATTTTAATTGGCTTCCACTCTGCGTGATGTTAAAACTGCTGCTAGATGTAGAAATCTGTGACATACATTTTGTTCCTGAAAACATACACTTTATTCTGCTTTGGTCATTCAAATTCATGTTATGTGATTGTCAGCTGAAAAAAATAGTGTGTTTGGCAGCACTTCAGCAGCAAGGCAGCTTCCTGTGGCCTAGGACTATAAACCGTATAATTTGTCGGGGGGGGGGCTATGTGTTACAGAAGTGAAAATTCCTTCTCTGACAGCATTCATTGCTTAGCACACAGCAGCGTGGCTGTCGGAAAGGGCTGGCATCGTGGGGAGGGATGGGCGGCAGTGCCGGCGCAACGCGCCCGGCTGCTGCAAGGACCGAGGATGGGTTTCACAGCCGGTTGGCAGGGGCAGGCAGCACTGTGCTCCAGGAGCCCTGGGCTTGGGTGGTGGGTGCTGCCGGTGAGCGCCGGGTGGAAAATATCTCTGCCATGATGGCCCGGCTTCGCTTTGCCGGAGCGCCCAGTTGGGCTGAACGCGTGCCCGTGGCGGGGAGCGGTGTGTGGGGCTGGGAGCCAGCTCTGCGTCAAGGCTAGGTGTGCCGTCTGGCGGGGGGGGGAAAGGCAGGCAGACAAGTGGGAGAGTGTTTCTTTGGTGGTAAGCCTGAAGTTCATAATTCTCTCCAGTGTGATAGCTGGTTAGAAAATAACCAGTAGTCATGACTTCTGTTAATTAACTACTAAGAGTTAAAAAAATGTTGTTGGGAAAACTAGTCTGTGTTTATTTGGCACGTCTTTCTCCAGAAAAGGCTGGTGCTAGTTGGTACATGCTCGATTTCTGTGCATGTCTGCAGCGTGGTTTTATGTTTTTTCTCTGTATTGATTTTCATGATTCATTGAACGTGATCTAAGCAAAAAGCATACTTAAACGACACTGGAGACAGCTGTCTGTTAAAGTGGGACATTTATATGTGCTGAAATGGCGCCAGTTTTTTCCCATTACTTTATCAAGTAACACACACCAGTAATATTTCTTTGTTTAATTTCCTTTTCTAGGGCACTGATATGTCACCTTTGTTTTGTTGAAAGAGCTGTGGTAAATTCTTATTCTAAACTTGAGTATCAGTTTTGTTCCTGTTATTTTTCTGATAATCCTTTTTGAGGTTATTTTGAAGTGGAAAGGGCTTTCTTTACATTGTGTTTGGGAGTCTGTATGAGAGACTCGGTTTTTCTCTCAGTAGAGCTGTTTTGGAAGGTACGTGTGGGAAATTTGGATAAAAGCAGAAACCTATAAAGCTCTGGAAGCTGACGTGTAGCTTTTTCCAGTTTTAATCTGTCTCTCTTCTTTGTGTGGCAAGCTGAAGTTCCAGATGTTGTTTTGGCTTGGAGATAGTGAATGAGGGAAAAATAAGCGTTCTTAATGTTAACAGAGTCAGACTGGCTGGTTCTCTACTGACAGGAAAATGGAGAGATAAAAACTCCATTAATGGTGCATGCGCTGCCTAAGTAGCCAATAAAACAATGCAGTCTTCACTGGAAATAAGTCCCGGATTGGCAATGATCAGTGCCAACTGCAAGAGCAGACAGCTGCAGAGGCTGAGAAGTATTAACGTAAAACTAAACATTAACTTACTTGGATAGCAGTGGGGTTTTGTTCGGGTGTGCAAATCCCCCCCTTTTTCTCAGTTAAAAGTTAATTCTTAGTGCCATTTCTTCCCTCTCCCCATCTTAGGGTCCTGCCTGCTTACCTTCAGTGCTGCCTGTGGATGTTGGGGGATGCAGAGCTGGGGTGAAGGGGTGTCACTAAAACCTGCTTTCAGGGTCGGATGGCTTTATGGCTCTTAACTCGTCAGAGTTTTGTCTTGGAGCACCAGTGTGGTTTTTGAAGCTCATCCGCCTGATGAGCTCCATTTATTGCGAGTTGCATAGTGGTTTGGGCATGTACGTGCTGGATTCCTTCTGGAGGAAACTAAGCTGCTGTTTCTGGTGTGTACCAAATGTGCTCCATCCTGAAACGTGGGTGTAAAGGTCTTGGCCTCTTCTGGACAGCTTTGAGCCACATGTGGTAGCAGCAACTTCCAGTAAAGGGACCAGGCTAAATCCACTCTGAAGGAAAACTGCTGGAATTCTTGTTAGGAGTGTGTATTGTGGCCTGGAATGCAGTTTCCTGTACGACTCTGTAGGTTATATATATAATAGTCTATCCATTTTCCATATTATGTTATATTAAATACATAAATATGCTGTGTCCTGTGTCTCTTCCTGACCTGTTCCTCCTGTCATGCTTATTTCTAAAAATGTATGAGCAGCTTATTTTTAAATGATCACTGCAGTTCTGCTTATTTCCTCCTTAATCTTCTTGGTTTTTCTCTTTTTCCATTGTTGAAACGAGGAAATTGCAGTTTCTGGTCAGTGGCTTGCTTCCCCCACCGCTTGTCCCCTCTCGTGTGGCATAGTTGTCCCTCAGGGTTTTTTGACCTCGATGAGCAGTTCTTGTAAGAATGCTCAGTTCACTCGTCTTGTTTAATACTATAAAGCTAAAAGTTAATAGTGCTGACATTGACTCGTCTAAGTTGCAGAGGCGCCAAGCTGTTCAGCTTTTCTGGTATCTGAAGTCTTGTCTGTTTGCTGCTTGGAGTTGGGATAAACTTGTCCAACTCACAGTTTGTCTACTTTATTGAAACAAGGGTTTGGCTCTGTGTTTTGGGTGGGTGGGAGGGAACTGGTGCCTGTTGGTGTAACAGAGTAAGAGATACTTGGAGTGTGTACAGTCCTAGCCAGTTGGACATGCATGTTGATATAGACTAGGATTGTAACCATTTAACCCTTTTTGCCTTTTTTTTTTGCCACAGAGGAGGGAGTACGTGCCTGGAGCCGTCTGGCTGACCAGCTGTGCTTGTGTAAGCGTTGCCTGACACCCCAGAAACGCCATCCTTAAAAATCCTACGGGACTGGGCTGTAGGAGAAGCTTCAGAGTAAACGGGCTGTTGCACATGTTTGCTGGAGGAGGATACAGAAAGTGTAGGAGACTCCTGCTGCCTACCTTTGTGCTGCTCTGCATTCCTTCGCTCGGCTGCCCGGAGGCAGCAGTGGGGTGTCTTGCTCATGTGGTTCATGATTCAAGCCAAGCCCAGATGTTTTCGTGCCTGGTTTGGCCTATTTTCTGAGAATAATTTTGGATGCCTCAGACCATTTTATTGTGGTTTCCTTAGCGTCTAGTCCAGCTGAAGCTAGGATGATTCCTGGCCTAATTGAATGCTCATAGGCAGACATGGCAGGTACTGCTTTATCTCTGCAACTGTGTTCCTGCAAACTTCAGAGGGCTTAGAGTTAGATCCACACTGGTGAGAACCTGAGTTTGTTTTCTGTTGCTGTTTTTCTTTGAGTGGAAAGTTTTGCAGCATGAAACTCAGAATGTGGCCAGGAGATAGGTGAAAACTCAACAGGTTCCTGTGGAGGTGGAGCTGGCCTTGCTGACCAATCTGGCTTTCCATTTCCACTGAGCAGCAATAAGGACACGGAAACCTTTTCATGCTGACTGTTGGGCTGCTTCATCAGTATTCTCATCTATGCTGACTGGTTGATGACAGTAACTATCCAGGGCATCCAAAATTTAGTTCCTTGTGCCTTTGACAATGCTTTTTGCCCCTTTTGTAGGAACGGTTTCCATAAAAGGTTATTTGTGGGAAGTATATTCACTCCTCTGACTTGGGCATTCTCATCTCAAAGGAAAATGGCTTTATGCCAAATACTTCCTGACACTGGAAAAAAAAAAGCGCGGTGTGGTCACCTACAAGTGACCTACAAGTGTGAACAAGTGCTGTCTTGTCTTGTATCCTATTTGGAGTGGTCTCTTACTCCATCACTTCCCACTAGTGAGGAGGGCTGTTGACCCAAAGCATGTTTGGGTGCTTCCTTTTTCAGAAGCAGTTGGTGAAGGTTATGTTTGACTTGTTGTCTTCAGTCTTTTATATTAACAATCATGGCTGGATGCTCTCTGTGGAGATGCTGAACCTTGGAAATCACCAGCGGATGTATGTCATAAGCTCACTTTAATCAAGAGAGTATGGCTTCATTTCTGCGTGGTCATAGGTGAGTTGCTCTTAGGCAGTCCTTTATTCGGAGATCCAAAGCTAGACTTGTCTGTAAAGAGAATATTGGCTTGTATTTTACTACACATTTGCAGCTGGGAGTATGTGTGAGGTCAGCCATGGTAATTTAGCTGTTAAATAGTAATTTGATTGATTGCTTTTGGCGTCTGTAACAGCAATTAAAACAAAAGTCTGGGTAAATATATGGAACAATTTTCTGAAGATACACAAGTACAGTCAGGTTTGGCAAGGCCATGTGAGATGTTTGAATTTGAAAGCTTACAGCTAAATGGGTGGAAAGGGGACGCTTATAACAGCTCTGGGGAGAAGTGTCAGAATTGTATATATTTAGAGTAAATTTGACATAGGGAGAGGTGACAAGATGCCCGATTATTAGACGGAGGGTTGCGTAGTGTGGCAATGATGAACGTCAGTTGTGGCTGTGAAAGGGCAGTTCTGTTACCAGGAGGGACACAGATGTTTGCCTGTGAGATCAAGATGGACATGGCTAAAACAACAACTAAGGAGTGTCAGGACAGAGTAATTTGGAAAGAAAGATCTCAAGCTGTTTTAGCGTACAGGTTTGAATGTTAGCTGGCTTAGTGTTGGTAGGTGAGGCTGCTACAGGTAAGACGTGAGCGGAACAGAGACCTGTGCTGGAGGTTGCGGAGCCCTATGAAGCCTCAGGGTGAGCAAGGAGGACAGCTTGCAGGATGCACGGACAGAGTGGGAGCAGGGCAAGGGGAAAGGACCGTGGTGGAGGGTGAGAACAGAGGGTAAAGCTGTGGTGTGAACAGCGGCACAAGTAACTTTGAGGTTAATGTCGCTGATGGAGGGGGACAGAAATATCACTGGAGAGGTCTAGGAGGGAGGGAAAACCCCAGCTGTTCTGTACCTTACTAGATCCTTAAACTCAGCTTTGAGTTAGATTCATCTTAAAGCAATGACTGACCTTCCAATATTATGTTTCTAGATTTAATGAGATTCTGTATGCCTCTGCGCAGTAGTCTCCAATTTGCATAACGTCAGTGGAAGAAGAAGGGTTGTGGACCACCATGCCTGTAATATAACTTGGTTTTGTCTGTACTTTGTATTTAAGAACAGAATAATATGGCTTTGGCCTGTCCAAACAGGCAAGACCAAACTGTAGAGCAATATTGTTAAAATTCTGTGGTGGTGTAATATAATCTCTGAAGAATTTTACTTTCTCGTGCAGCAGGGTGTTTCCTTCTTTTCTGGATTGCTAATTGCATTCAGCTTTTTGGACTCCAAAGTAATACTTAATGAAGGAATCTGATGAGATGAAAGGTTGTGCAGCGACACGTGCCTACGGAGTGTTAGGAACTTCTGTTCTCAGTCTGATTGTTCTAAAAATACTTTGTTAATTTGTATTTGGCTTCCTTTGGCTGGCTGACATTGGGGAGCGGTTAAGCTCTAAGCTGTGCGCAAAACGAAGATGACTTTTTCGTGTCCCTTAGCCTTTCCTACTTTGTGGCAACCCATCGCTGCTGCAGACTGCAGTTCTGATGCCGACGTGGGTGGTGGGCGTTTGGCTGGGAGCGTGAAGCCTGGCTCTCCCCGTGCTGGTAGCCCTGCGCTGCCCCGCTCCCCACCGCACAGCTGCCCCAGCGGTCCCTCTGTACGTCTCCTTCCTCTCTCCTGCCCCTCTTGATGGATTTGGTGGCTTTATTGTAACCAGTGGCTGTGTGTTTGCTGTGTCATGCTGCAGTTCTGTTATTCTGCCTATGCAACGACATGGATTAAAAACATTTCTTTTTTTAGCTAATTTGTATCAAAATACCACAAGTTGCATTCCGGTTAGGATGCTTGGGCTAAGGGACATAAGTAGAGTATTCTAGTGGTAACGACCCTGGGAAAATAGTTGCAGAGGTTCAGATTTACCCAAGCAGGCAAAATCCCGCTGGGATTAGAGATGTGCGAATGAGGGTCCTCACTGATGGTGGAATTCTGGTGCAGATAAGGGCTAGCCTGGAGAGTCTTGTGGCAGGGAGGGAGCTGCCAGCAGCTCCTTGGGCTCACTGAGCTGGGCTTGGAGTGACTGGGCCTGATCACATCAGAGGCTGAAAATAAAAAACATTTCCACTTCTTAAGGTCCCTGCATAGGTGAAACCACAGAACTAGGCTGTAGCGAGACACTGCTTAATTAATGCATTTGTAGGAACTAGACTATGTTTTTATCTTTCAGCAGGGCTTGCCAGAGAGATGGTCTTTAAATGCTGTTCACATCCTGTAATCAGACCCTAGCTTCTCTATGAAAAGAAAAAAAACCCAAACCCACAGAAACAACCCAAGGTGAAGAAGTGAATATTTAAAATTTGTGTAAAGAAAATAGAGGGGAAAACCAGAAAAAAATGAGCTTTTTTGAGGAAAAATCAGGACTTTTGTTGGTGAGACTGAAGCTAAACGTTTGTTTTCAGCCAACGCAAAGCCAAACATTTCTGAAGTGTTCCATGAGAAACTTTTAACAGGCGATCTATATAATATTTAAATAGTTAAGAAAAAGAATTTAAAAATACCGATATTCGATCAATAGTCATTGATCTCATTTAGACTGTAACTTCAGCCGTCTCATTTTTTTGATAAGATTATAATGCAGTTCTCTGGAAGAGTTAAACTGTAGGACAGGGCTGTGGGGGGATATTTGGTATCTCAGTAGTGTGCACAAACCCTGACACAACCTTGGACTTCTGTAGGGTGTGAGGTAGGTGCAGCGTTTTTGATCCCTGGTTTCAGTCCAATGTGATGGTGTAACGCATTTGACCATCTGGGAAAACTGCAGTGCAGAGATATCTTCTGTCATCCTGTCTCGCAGGCCTTCGGAAACTTTGCCGAGGTCGATCGGATGTTTAGCTTTCCAAGAGCAAAATATTATTTGAGGCCATACCAGCAGTTTCCCTTAAGTGATCTCGCGAAATGGCAAGGACCAGCCTGCCAGGAGAGCTCTTTGCTGAACCAAGCCTGTGTCAGGAGCGGGAGCTGGCAATTGCTTCGTGAAAGAAAAGTGAAAGTGAGTAAGAAAAATGGGAGCTTTGTTTTAGACTAAAAACAAAACAAAGAAACCCTAGAGGAGTGTTTTGATGGAAATATTTCTTTACTTGGCAGATTGTTAGGATTTGACTTTAAAAGCTGGAGAGATGGGGGGCAATTGTTAAGACCCTGCTGTCTGTCTTGCTAATTCCCTTGTAGGGACTGGAAGTGTGTTTCCACTGTGATTTTTTTTTTTTTCTTTTGTTTGGGATTTTTTTTTCTTTTGAATCGACCTAAGACTTTGCTGCCATCAAAGGTATGCCTGTCTCTGAGATCAGCTGTGTTCCCACCACCTCTCCTGCGCTAGCTCTGGCAAGGTTGCACCGCTGGGCTGAGCCTGTCACAGTGCAGACGGAGCAGTGTGTGGTCTGAGCAGTGGCCTGATCCGGCTTACGCCATGGCCTTGCGATGCCCAGCCGAGAGGAGGGGTGAGAGCCTGCTTAGAGTGACGCCAGCGAGCTGAGGACGTGGTTGGACAGCCGGTTTGGACACTGCTGTGTCTTAGATTGGTTCACACTGGTTGTGAAACCATACCCTAATAAAACTTGACTGATTCTGTGGCAGACTATATGCCCTTTCGGTGCAGATATGAATTAAGCTCAGTGCCCATACTTGTTTTCGTCACCTGTCAGGACGGACGCACCCAGGATGTGATATAAGCAGTGTTTTATAGGTAATTTTGAAACGCCTGCAAGCCAGGAAAGTTTGTTCCTCCCTAACTCCTTCGTCACATAGTGCGCAGATAAAATCTTTAATAAATAAAGTATTACTAGCTGGATGAAAGAAGGCCAAGCCTCAAAGAGGTAGACTTTGAGTAAGTTAGAAGTAGCTGTTACTGTGTGCATATTGGGTTTGTGTGGTTATTTTCTTTTTCCTAAAGAATGCAGAAACAGCTTTTACGGAAAATTTCTGATAACGTGTCAGTTGAAAATATTTGTGTTTGGGCCTTATTCACAGCTGGTGGATAAATGTTTTCTGTTTAGATTAGAGGGAGTCTATATCTTCATTGGGAGTTCTGTGCTAAAATCTGGCAGCAGATACTGGCTTCTGAGAGAGAACAATTCTAGGGGAAAAAGTACTGTGTCTTGCAGCAGGATTTGAAAGGGTATTTCACTTGCCTCTTATGCCCAAGGCCCCAGCACAAATGAAGTCACCAGATGTTAATGGAGATTGTTTCCACTTTGTGTGGGCTCTTGGAATTGCCTTAGCAGAGTGAGTGGTACCCAAGGTTGTCTACAACCCTGAGTTGTTTCTGACAGGGAGAATGCCCAAGAACCTTTATGTTGCAGCTGTGCAGTGGAGCCGTTTTCATGGCAGTTACAGAATTCAGGGTTCCCCTCTGGTAGGAACTGTCTGTGTGCCGTGTGATAATACCTGTGTAGCAATAAAATGTATGTACTATAATAAAATAACATCTTTGTTTATATGTGAGATATGTGAGAAGCCACAATAATTCGTGTATATCTAACAGTGTTTTGAACTGATACCTACTCGGTGCCTCAGGCACATACACTGTAAGATGAAGCTGGTGCGTGCTTGACTGTTCACTTGACTGTCTCATGAAACTGACTGCAAATTTATATCTGTTAATTTGCCTGAATAAACGAAACCATGTGTAGTTGGTTCCTTGCACATGTGGAATCGCATACCTAACTTTCAAGATGCTCACAGCGATGACACGGTCAGTGAGCCACACACAGTACTTTAGTGAATGAGTATTTTGAAGGGATGTTGCTGTGTGCAGGCTCTATAGAAGAAAGCTGTTCCAGGGTGCAATGTTAATCCTTGATAGCTGTCTCCTGGTGAATTTATTTACCCTGCAAAGCAGTGAATGATATGGAAAGATATGCATGTGGCTTCAAAGGCACCAGGAAGTTGCAATATAAATTGGGGTTTTCAGATCAACTTAAAAATGTCAGTGCTTACTTCATCGTTTGAGTAAGCCATCCGCTGCCGGGTTGTCTAAGACACCCGTATTGATGCAATACCTACACACAACCTTTGGGCTTTTCACACTTGGGCTTTTTAATGTCAAGCCACTTCGGTCTTCTGTCTCCTTCAACCACAGAGTTGTTCTGCTGCCCACATACAAGGTCGTGAGTCCACCTGCTCACCAGCTCACCTCCATGGGGAACCTAGCATTATTTTTGGTCTCTTCTGTGCCCCTTGTGCGTCCTGGGCCTTCAGCTGCTCTGCTTGTGCTCTGGGGATTACCCCCGTGCTGGGCACAAGAGCCTGGCCACCCCCTCTGTTAAAGGAGACACTGTGTGTGTCACCTGTGCCTTCCCCAGCCCCCTCAGGAAGGGGCTCGTGCTGCTGCTGGGCCACTTCTTTGCCTAGGTAAGGTTTTTCCTCTCTTGGATAAGAGGTTGTGGTTGTCCATCTGTGTTGTCACGTCTGTCCTCCACCCTGACATTGTGAATGTTACTTATTTGTTGTCCCGTGCTGTGCCACTTCTGCAGTTGGTGTGTCAGCTGGAGCCTTTGGGTGACAGCATGGGCAATAAATGGATAACTTGCATCTATGTCAGGAGGGAGACCGAGAAGGATTCTATTTCTGTAAGTGATGCTCCTGCTTTGTTACCTCTTCCTTTTCTTCTAAGAACCCGGGGAGCAGCTCTTCATGAGCATGTTCAGAGCGATTAACCTCATAAGGAGTAACTTTCATGACATTTTACAATGTATAGGTTGTTTTCCTCCTGGTGGTTTTATTCTTCTTCAGCAGTGTCATGATTTCGCATTGCATATGAGGAGTATAGGAGAACCAGTATCTTGCACACTTTGCTCTCTGTTTTTGTGGTCATTTGAATGTGAGACATTCAGCCTTTCAAGGCGGCAATCTTTTGCAGATTTTCTTGAGCTGAAGTGTATTGATGTGTGCCCTTGCACTTGGAGGTGGATGCCAAATGGGGTTTGTGGCTGGCTTCCATCTTGCTGAATTCTGGCAACAAGGTTTAGGCTTTAGAAAGCAATACCCAAGGTTGCCGTTCTCTGACATTAGGAATGCCTTTGTGTGTGCTGTTCTGCGGTTGTTAGTTAGTTTGTGTGAGTTTCAATTAAAAGAAAAAAAGCAAGCTGTGAGTTACTGCTTTTAAATGCTCATCTTTCCTTCTGAAGACACAGCTGTTGATGAATTTAGCTTGTGTGTGGCTATTGTGGATGGTAGAATTACAATCCAGTATTATGGATGTTTTCTTTTGATAGAAATCTGGTGAGGTACATGCAAAATATGTACAGCCCTTGGGCTCTTGGCAAGTTGCCACTGGGACTGTCAGTGATAGTGTGGGTGCTTCTGATCTCATCAGAAAAGTCTGAACTCCTCTAATGGTCCGTGTTCCCATGTCTGTGTCATATTGAGATGAAGTGTAATCTTAAATTTCTTCACTAATTGGACTCGCTCTTTTGTCTGGCGCAGTCCTTGCTCTGTATCAGGGTGGTGGCATTGGAGACTAAAGGCAGTTTCCCAACAGCCTGTGCCGCTGTCAGTGTGGGGTTTCATGTCGTCGTAACTCCTGGTTCTTCTCCCACTTGCAGCTTGTGGCAGCAGCGGTCTCGATGGTCCCAGCTGTGGGTCTGAGGTCTCCCGCGCCCCTGCGGTGCTGTCGGGCCGTAAGGGGATGATTTGGCAGGAGACAAAGTTTTCTTAGGAAGAAAAGAGAAAGCAATTTAGATTTGCTGTGAAAGTGGAAAAGGTATTGGGGTTTTCAGGACAGATTATTTAAAGTGTTGGGACTTTATGAATACAAACCATAAGAATTCTATCAATTCTTATGTCTAAAACAAGCAGTAGTGTATCTGTGTGCTAAGTTGGGTATTCTAACCAAGTATTGTATCTGCCATGTGATATGATTATTACTGTTCATTTAGGCTTCTGAAAACAGTTTAATTGATTCCTTCTTTGGAATCCAAAGCTGGCTTCCACATCGATACTGGCGTGCTCTGGAGCTAGGTTCACTTTATCGGCTGCACTTTGCAGTGGATTTGTTTGGGAATCTGTTAGCTGCCACTTTAAAAGAGACTTTTCCATTATGACCTGTAGCAAGTTTCAGGTTTTCTAATTACATGCTTTTGTAGGAGAAAGTTAAAACCAAATGATGTTCTTTTCAGTGTCCCTGGATGAAGTGCAGAGGCAGGTATCCTGTCTCCAGCCCAGCGTGGGTGTGCGTGGAGTGTGGCACTGGTGTGGGGCTCCCAGGAGCTCGGCTGCCAAATGCCCTCTGGTGACTACCGCAGCGGGGAGAGTGCTCCTGCAGCACTCCTTCAAGACCTGCGGTCAAATAGTAGTGAAGATTGGTATGTTTAAAAAGGAAAATAAATTTTGTGCATTATTTGCTGGTTGCTTTCTAGTTCCTCTTTCTTTATCTGAATTAAATCCCAGTCCTCCCCTTTGGAAAAAGTTCTTGTGAATTCAAACACTGGATAATAACTGGATATCTTATGGATCACTAGATCCATAACAACTTGCTATTGAGTTTTATTAAAGAATGTTTTGTTCTTTACATTGAAACTTGTATTTTCCTTCTCTTAAAACAAGTAGTAAGTGGAAGAGGCGTGCTTGCTGGTGTCACTAGAACCAGACTTTGGTCCTTAGGTATTAATTGCTTTAAAAAAAATATCATTTTTTTAAGCAATGGAAACAGGACTTTCAAACTCATCCCCTGCTGTGTCTGCAGTTTACAACCGGGATAACCTGAAAGTGAAACAGAGCAAAAGCCTGGCTGCAGTGTTGCGTGTGTTTTTTTTGCCTTCACTTAAAAGGATACTGTGGGAATGCAGATGACTGTAAAAGCTGGAGCATGGTTTCAGAGCCACAGGACAGTGCGGCTCCGTCCCGGCCCAGCACCTGCAGTGGCTCTGAGCGGGGCCGGTGCCTGGTGGGACCCCCAGAGAGGGGCTCCCCGGCCCCGTGTCCCGCAGCTGCCTGGCAGGCGGCGTGCTCTCCAGGCTTATTTTTAACTGCTGATTTAACAGGCGTGCAGCAGATACAGCATACCCTGAGCAAAATGGCAACCAGCGAGGGATCGTGGCACCTCTTCCGAGGCTCTGGCAGGATTTCAGCTGTCTGAACAGTGTGCCGGCTGGTGCTGGGTAACGGCGTGGGCTGGGAGCAGACCTCGCCTGATCCCTGAGATGTGCTCTGGCCTCAGAGCAGGGGTTAAGGACTTGACATGG
The DNA here is from genome assembly GCA_013398815.1 of Ibidorhyncha struthersii. Classification (NCBI taxonomy): domain Eukaryota; kingdom Metazoa; phylum Chordata; class Aves; order Charadriiformes; family Charadriidae; genus Ibidorhyncha; species Ibidorhyncha struthersii. The sequence goes on along the minus strand of VZSZ01010630.1, from coordinate 208,743 downwards.
TTTTAATACGGTGAAGGGTTTTATTTGTCATTTTTAGAGTGGATGCACTTGCTGTTACATAATTTTGAGGGAAAAATCAGTATTTTGCAATGGTCCCAGGCTCCTTCCCAGCTCCTTCTCTCCTCGTGTCTCCCAGCGCCGGCAGCCCCAGTGGAGGTGGTGTAACGGGGCTGTGCCGTGCCGTGGGCTGTGCTGGCAGTTTGCCAAAAGTCCAAGAGCTGGGCCAAGTGTGCACAGACACGGCACAGGATTGTAATGGGCGATGAGTACACGCGGGGTGGGTTTTTTTATAGGCTGTTGTAAGTATGCACAGCACTTATCAGCCAAAGCAGGCGAAATATTCTTTGAGGCTTCGGGGAAAATGGCTGTCTATAGGAACAAGCTTCGTGGAAGCAGGGTTTAAATTCTTAGTATTTGGCTTTTTTTCTTTGAGAGGACCATGCATGCTGTGAAAGGCATAAAGTCTGTCAATAGTCTGATTTTGTTGTTTGCATTTATAATAGGAAAAGTCTATTCATAAATGTAACCCTACCAAAGAAGCCTGTGCGAATAGTTGCTTGCCAGCGCAGGGCTGAATGCGGGTCATTCAGCGGGCCTTTCTGTAGGCACCGGGCAAGCTGTTTCTGGCCTGCGGGACCGGGACCCACCTCCCGCTGTCCCTGCCGGCGCTTGCCGCTGAGTCCCCGCAGGTGGCCACGCTTCGGTGTGTGCACCTCTCCTGCAGCTGGGGAGCAGGGAAGGATGCCAGCCTTTTTGGTGTTAGGCACTTAAATGCATTTAATAAAAAAATTTGCTGTGATATCAGGTGCATTACTCAATGAAGCCATCCTTGGGCTTTGCTGAAGAGGAACTTGGAACAAGGTTTTGGATGAGGGATCAAAAATGACTGTTACTGTGGTTTCCTGGCTTTTTTCCTTATTTGATCCCTTTGGTGAGGACTGGTAAAAATCCTCATGCTTGTTGATGAACTGCTGTCTGTCTCAGCCCATGCTGGCTTTGACCTGAAGCGCAGATGTGGGTTGGGGATGTGGGGGCATGTGGAACTGGAGGATGGGCAGCTGATTTTAGCACCCTGAGTGTGTTACAGCTCCCCTTCTTGAGATGGGAAGTAGTCACCATGGGCCAGCTCCCATGGGAGGCTGATTGCCTCTTTAGGGAGGTGCAGTTTGCGTTTCCTTCCTCCTCCTCCTCCCTCTGAGAAACGCAGGGCAGGGGCTTGTGTGTATGTATATGGGTTTGGGTTGTGGGTTTTGGTGTGTTGTTTTTTTGTTTTTTTTTTTTTTTTTTTTAGGTAATTGAAAAAAACTGAAAAGAAAACAAATAGGTGCATGTAACCTGCAGAGTTTTCCTGGTTTCCATAGCATTGTCTGCTTCCTGTATTTTAAATTCCTTTACTTCAGCCAGCTCCAGCCTCCTCTCATGGCAGAGCAGCACTGCACTCCACACAGGCTGAACCCCGGCTCTCCCTGCCTGCTGCGGGTGGCGGACGGCTGGGAGGAGGGACGCAGCCCTGCCAAGGGGAGGCTGCGGCGTGTGTGGGTCTCTGGGCCGCTGCGATGGCTCCCCGCCAGCTCAAAACAACCCTTGTCGCTTTTTAATGGGGCATGGAGGATGCAACCATGAATTACAGATCTGTAGAAATCCCGGTGACCGCTCTGCATGTCGGCAGCATGCTACTGCTTAATGTCTTAACCCGCTCTATGTTGCTAAATTCAATTTTTGTCTCTTGTAAAGCCCTTTTTCCTTGTGCCAGGTGTCCCTGCTGCCGGAGGGGCTCCCTGGGCTGACGGGCTCCCCGCAGCACTCCCCCCTGCTCCCCTCTGCCCAGCAGCCCCCAGGGCGGCAGGCTTGTCCAGCTCCCCCTGTGCCGGCGGGCCCGCATCGCTAAAACCAGGGATTTCTGCCTCTGCTCTTTGAACCATTGGTGTGTTGAAAGAAAGAGGGCATGTCTCCTGAGCCACCTTTGTCGAGACTTGCAGGGTTACCCGGGTGTAGTGCCGAGGAAAACGCTAGTGTAATGTAAGCTGCTCAGCCAAAGGGAGCGTGTGGGGTGGCTGGGGAGGACGGGATTGCTCTGGGGTCCTGCAGCCGCTCCCCTTGGAGCGACGGACCCCTTTGAGCTGATGTGGAGCGTTAAGCAGCTAAGCGTTCCCTGGGATAGCTTTCTTCTGCTTTAAACTTCCTATCTTGGATTGCTCAGTGATCATGCTGTGTCTAACTTCATTTCATCGTGTTACCAGCATAATTGTGGAAGGTTAAATATTGGCACGTATTAAGAATGCATTGATGTGTGTCAAGAAAAAGGAAGGCAAGTTACTTGGTGAATGGATGCTTGAGAGTGCCATTGCTGGGGGTTAAGTGGTGTGCACTGCCTGATCCTTTCTGTGAGGACGAAAACTCTGAATACTTGAGTTCAGAAATTTTTTGATCGTTGTAACTGATGGTGAAGCAATTACTGAAGTGTTTCTCATATTCTGCAAAACAAATCCATGTCAGGAAATAAATACAGAAGTAAATGGCTTGGCTTTTGTCACCAAGCACTTAAGCAGCCTGCTAATGATTTGGAAAAGCAGCAACAGAAGATATCTGAAAGAAAAATGGCAGTATCAAATTTATATTCAAGTTTCATCTCCTTCACTGGAATGAAATCTGGAAAATGAAGACAAATACTCACATGTAAGAAGAATGGTAATGACTGAGTGCGTTGGTCAAGGAGAGTAACTTTGTTCTGCACGCACTACTTGCCACCGCTTCCGACTGAAACTTCGTGGCATGTGGCTAGGCCAGGGAGTCTCGGCAGGAACCGAGTGGCGCAGGACAGAGGCGTGCTTCCGAGCCGTCCAGCCCTGCTTGCGGGGTTAAATCCTAATGAAGATGGATTGCAGTTAAGCCCTATTCCTTGGTAATAGCGATTGTTTAAATGCAGAGTTTAAGAAAGTGCAGAACAGTTTCCTTTCAGAAGCCTGTTAAATAATTCTTATTTCACAGTAAAAAAGTGGAGCTTTTGTCTTCTTGTAAAGACCAAGTGTCCTGGAAAAGATTTGAAATACACAAGAAAATTCACTCCTTCCTTTATTGTTTTAGAGGGAGCATGTGCCTCTACTGATATGCTGGCAACAGCCTGAGTTTTCTCACAAGATGTCGTTACCTGTCTTCAGCAGCAGGGAAATGAAGCTGGGCTATTAAAAGGAAAACCCTTGGAAAAGCAGCTTAAACTGGGAAATTACTCTTCTGTGAGCATGTTTCCCTTAGATATATCTTGCTCTTTTTTCTTGCCATCTAGCAATAGCTTCTGCTGGTTAAAGAAAGTTATTCAGAGTTTTCTCGCCGAGGTCTTTTTCTGTTTCCCATCAAAGCCTAAATAATACACAGTTTTACAGACCACCTTTTTAGTTCACAATAATTTAACTTGGTTAAAAGAACGTATCTTCTATTCTGCATGCCTGCTTGGTACTGAAAGGGTTCGTGTTTTCCTACTAACATGCTTCTATATATGCGTCGTAGTTGTGCGTGATGTTTTTGTGACTAAAAAAAATGAGTTTTAAGAAAATGCAGTAAATTATGAATTTTGTAAGTGAATGAAATGACTTGGGAAACAAGACACAGTAAAAAGGAGACGAATAAGACTGTGGTTCTGCATTTTGCATAAGGAATTGATGAAAGATGTTGCTGAACACTGATTTTTGGGGTGGCTACATTTTAAGACAACAGTGAAAGTGTGCACAGCTCTCATGTCTCTTCTCTTTCTGCAGCCCTACAATGGTAGATGGAGTTATGATTCTTCCTGTGCTGATGGTGATGGCGTTTCCCTCCCCGAGCTGGCAAGGTGAGTGACGTGGGTGGTGGGGCAGTAGCTGTCTGCTGCTGGAGGAGCTGAGTCCCAGCGCTGGCTCAGCTGGTGGAGCCGCCTGGCACCGCTCCACGGCACCCCAGTCACTTCCCCAGCTGACAGTGTGGGCACGCTCCTCTCGGGAGGGACATGTTTGCTTTTCCATTTCAAGTTGCTTCAGAGGATATTCTTTGGCCATTTAGGTATAAAATTGATAGCATGTATGATTGGCATGGGTCATGCCGGGGCCTGGGGAGGGAAATGGGAAGCCTTATTGGAATGGTGAGTTCCTGAGCTGTGTAATGAGTAGGTCTTCCTAGCCCGTGAGCTGAGGTGTATTTGTGTTGCTTGTGTTCTTAAAAGCTTTTTTTTTTTTTCTTCTTTAGGAAGGCTCTTTGGCATATTTATCATGGTGTTTGGTAACTTTTCCATGATTGCTCCAGGAAGGTCTTTGGATATGGAAAGTGACTTTTTCATAAATGGCTTATGTAGTTGTGTGTACATAAAGGTTTTATGACACGCAGTGCGTTTAAGATTTGCCTCAGAAAAATGGGAGAAGAGTATTTCCACTGCTATGGAGGGGCAGGAATGGTTCATTTGGAGGTCTTCTGGATGTTTTGGGAGATGACCTCCTGAAAGCTGCATACTTGCTACTCGCAAACAGCCTTTTAAAAATGTTGAATAAAAGTTTTCTGAGAATAACCTGGTTTTCTGAAGTTTAAATTTAAAGTGACTTGAGAGGTGTATCTAGTGTTTGTTGGGGCATGTCTATGCTCTTTTGTATTTACCGTGTGAAATCTATTTCTGAACTACTCTGCTGAAATGCACTTACTTGCAGATGTTGATGCAAGTAATAAAAGGCAGAGTGTATTAAATGGAAAGTTAGATGGTGGAAGGTGAAGATGAAAAATGCACAGACGTCTAGTGGTTGACTTCAGTCATGTCTATGAATAGGATATTGAGACAAAATTTAAGGGAGGAAGGTTGGATGAATGTTCGTGGAAATAGATTAAACTGCTAATGTTATTGATACCATATCATCTTGAAACAAGGTTCGGTGGCAGTTATCACACTGTACATTCTTATCACTCTTGAAGTGCGGTTATCTGCTTCTCAAGAATGTTTTTTCAGCTTTTAGAGCTGCTTATATTAAAAATCTTAAAGTTAAACCACCTGCCTTTCATATCCTTAATGTGAAGAGCAGTAGACAGAAGAGAGAGACATGGGAAGGGTGCATGTTGAAGTGTGAAGTGCTGGTTAGTTTCTCTTGTACACTGTGGCATCGGACACTTGCGCTGCCTGCGTAGTGCCACCTGGAGAGCTGCACTGTCAGCCCACCCTGCCCTTCCGAGGCCGCCCTGCAGGGCGGCAGGTCCTCGCTGCTCCACCGGACTCTCCTTAAAAAAAGGAAAGGGTTTAAACCTTATCGTTTTCTTGAAAAGATGCCAATAAGTGATCAGCAAGAGAAGAGTTACTAAACCTGTGCCAAGACGTTTTCTTTCTTTTCCCGGCCGCCTGTGGAGCCAAGACGGGAGATACAGGATGGTGCCTGCTCTGGGAGCAAAGGCAGCGCTGGCGCAGGTGCTCTGCTGGAAGGGGCTTTGGACAGAGCTTGTGTGGGCGCAGGAGCGTGTGAGCAGAGATGTGCAGATGTTGTGTTCTTGCTGTCCGTCTGCCTGTGCCAACGGGACATGTACGAAGAGCGACGTGGAGCTGCCGTGCCGAGGGAGAGCTTGTCCAATAATGCTTTTTTAAGAACTCTGTGTTTGGGCCTGCATTTCTTTCCCACAGTGACAGAGGTCCTGTGGAAGACTTTGTAGAAGAGACGTGACAATCTTGCTTTGCTTTGCTTTTTGTGCTTTATTCCTTCCCTTCTCCTCCCCTCGTACTTCCTATGGTGAGTTTGGTGAGTTTTCTTTTTCTGTGAGCAATTACTTGTCTAACGCACATAAACAATTTTGCTGTTCCCCCATTCATGTTTGCTAGTAGTAATGCTGTTTCCTTTGGAAATAATTCCCTACATCCAAGCTGGTTGTATAGGAGTGTTTGAGGAGGCAGAAATACCTTGTGGACCCCTCAGCAAATTTTCATTTATGTCTCCCCGTCTAGGTTTTGGCTTCCTCACCAAAAAAAACACGGAGTAGCAATGGGAGAACTGACCACTTTGTTCTTTGAGCGTCTAAGTGCCGCTGGGTGCTTTGGAGCCAGCAGCCTGTGCCTGGTGGGCCCAGTGGCGTGGCCCTGTGTTTGGGGTGTCTTGAGGGAGAGCGTGCCTTTGGAGGTCCTTTGAGGGAACAGGAGTTGATCCTCTGCTGCCTGCTAACAGGCCATGGGGATGGGTCTGCTGTGCCCTGCCCAACATGCTTTCCCATGTGCTTTTACTGGAATTTTTAAAAAGTTGATGTTTTGGGGGAGAACAGTTATTTTGTCTTCCCTTTGCACAAAATAACAACAAAAAAAAAAAGGCACAAAGCCTTCTGGTTTCACCTCCATCCCCCCGTGTATTTTATTATGGATCACTCAATTGTCTTTCACTGGGATTTGAACCAGGTTGGGTTTTTTTTGCATTTCTGATGAGTGAAAAATGTTTGGGCATATCTTTGGGTAGCATTCAGGGGCAGACTCTGACTACGTGTGCATTGCCTTTAGGCTTCAGAAGATGAGACTGAACATGAATTGAAAAAAAAAAGAAAAGCAACCTGCAACCCAACCCAAAAAATCAAACACTGTGTAGAATTCTAAGTGCAGAAACACGTCTCTTCCCTGCTTGAATGTCCAGAAAATCTTTTTATTCTAAGGGTTTATTGCAGCATTTACTTCTGTGTTACTTTATTAGCCCTGTAAAGTAGGGAAAGAGGCTTTTCTTCATTTCCCAAGAAGCTAAACCCTGAATAAAGCAGAGCACTTTCTAAATCATGTAAAGCCTGTGCCTGAGAGCGTGAGTTTTTTTTGCTGCCGTTTCCTGATCCCAATGGCAGCATGAGGTGCTGCCAGAGCTCCTGCCCTCCCTGGGGACTGGGGGAAGGTGTCCAGGCCACGCTCTGCTCGGGCTGCCGCAGCTTCCCTGCAAACACAGCCTCTCTGCTGGGCGTGAGAACTGGGCAGGCTGGAGAGGGTCTCCTGTCACACCACGGCCGGGAAGCGTTTGGGAGCTACCGAAACGCCAGAAACGGCTGTCTGGCCTGTGGGGAGCTGGCTCTGGAAACAGCTGGACTCTGGTCCGGGGGCTCCGAGGCTTCCCCGCTGCCTGCCAGTGACTGTGGCACCAGTGCTTTTTCTGGTTTAGGGTCTTTTGTAATACGGAGAACAATAATAAGGCTAAAATGACTGTTTCTTAGCATTGGAAAACTCAAAGGCTTTTGTTAAATTAATAAATCCTATGTAAAATAAATTATTATAGGCTGCCCATGGAAGTGGTGGAGTTGCCATCCCTGAAGGTGTTTAAAAGACAGGCAGACGTGGTGCTGAGGAGCATGGTTTAGTGGTGGGCTTGGCGGTGTTACGTTAATGGTTGGACTCAATGTTAAGGGTCTCTTCCAACCTAAATGATTCTGTGATCTTGTGATTATTATTATGGCTGTTGTATAATGCTTTTTACTGTATGCACTGAGAAAGAGAAAATAAAATTCTGAATGGAGTAGTCTTCTCTACAAGCTTATTATTTTCCGTTTCCCTGAAATGGGTAAGAATTGTAAAGGGAAGCTAAGCACCAAAAAAAGAGCTGTCTAATGGAGTCTAGTGGAGTCTCCCACTCTGGAGACATTCCAAACCCGCCTGGACGCTGTCCTGTGCAACCTGTTGTAGGTGACCCTGCTCTGGCGGGGGGGTTGGACTAGATGATCTCCAGAGGTCCCTTCCAACCCTGACGATTCTGTGATTCTGTAATTCTGTAATGTACAATTAAATGGGCTCTAAAGAGTTTTTAATTTTTCCAAGTCTGCTTTCCTTCATCTTTAGTTCATTGTGATATGAAGCCCTGGCAGATCCCACCTCTTCCCCCAGTCCTAGTCATTTAAAATGAAAAAGAATATTGCTGCCTTTAAATATTTTGGCCTTTGAGCGTGAGGTCCGTTTCATCCTGCTAGAGATTTCGGCAGCTCTCTGGTAGAAGCTTCGCCTGTGATTTGCAGCCTTTCTGGTCTAATTTTTGAGGTTTTCCACTGGAAAAGAGCGGTCCCCCTCAATGCCTCGCAGTGAGCCTACGCAGGGGATAACGACCGTGGTACGGCTCCGAGTGGTCTTGGGCTGGGAAGCCGGATCCTGGCGGCTCGGCGGGCTGGGCTGGGCCGCGTGTGCCGAGGTTGGCCGATGACTGCAGTGTCTGTGCATGCTGAGTATGCGGCCGGGGAGGCACGGCGCCTGCCTGCTGCGTGGCTGGGGCTGCGCTGGGGGCAGCTCCCGAGGGACCTTCTCTGCCTGCTCCTTTGGGGCTGAGGGGTCGCTCCTTCTGCTTCGCCTCGCTCTTCACTAAAGAGCGAGCGCTCAGATGGAATTCTTCCTCTTACGCTTATGCTGTTATAATGTCGTGTCTCGGTGAGCGAAGGACTAGTTTGGTTAAGGCTTATTTACCTCTGCCCTCCTTGGCCACCTGGCTTTTTCTTTTTCTAGCCTCAAGAGGCCTTGTGGTGACATATAGGTTATTCCTCCGCATGCATATGGTAGATGTGCGTTTTATCTCTGTAGTAAGATGTACTAGTCTTTATCTGCAAGGTGAAATTTAGTCCTGCGAGGAGCAGGGAGGTGGGCTTGATGATCCTTGTGGGTCCCTTCCAGCTTGAGATATCCTATGAGTTTTGAGAGGGAGGGCGTGCAGTGGCAGTGCGTTACTGGAAGGAAGTGATTTGATATTGTTAAAGCCCTTCTTTAAAAGGTACAAGTAATATAATTAGAGACTGTGTCTTTAGGAAGAAAAGTGAGACTCTTATGGCTTATGTTTTTACTTTTTAATGCTTTTAAAAGTTACTTCAATATTTGCTGGCCTTGTCACATAGTTAACAGGCATTTTTTTCAATTCAACGGCAGGTAAAGAAACTGTTGCAGTAGTGGCAATAAGAAAAGATGGGTAAGTGCCTATTGTACTAGCTGTTTCCATGGAAAATGAATCGCTCTTCTAAATGTGAAGAGATCACCTCAAAATTAAGATGTGTTCCCAGAAACATGCAATGTATTTCTCCTTGGAGAGAAGCAGTTTGGTATTTCCCAAATGGTTAACAATGTTTACAGTCCATGCGTTGGATATAAAATGTGAAATAAAACGGTCTAGATTGGTAATTGGTTGTGTGAAAGAAACTTCACATAGAAGTAAATAACTTGTCTTTGTTTCCTTGCTGCTGTACATTTCCATCGTGGCTGGTGTTCTCAGTCTCGCAGTTTGGTGTCCGGGTGGGATGGCTCTGGCCGTGTCCCTGCGCAGGAGCACTGCACACAGTGCGACGGCTCCTACCGTCACCCGGAGGGTTATGCACTGCGCCTTCCTGTTTTCTGATTAGAATGTGGAGCGTCTTGGTTCTTGTTCTGTTGAAATACCTAGGTAATTAGAGTCAGCACTCTTAATTGTTGACTTTCACAAAGTGAATAAGCAAACAAAATAAAGGAGCTTCAATTTTGACACTTTCAACTTTCATAATAATGAGCTAATCAACTGGTTAATGAGAAGTTAATGCAAATCTCTGTATCTGTGTGGCAAGTCAGATTTTTTTTGTGTGCATGCACAATATGTATGGGCCAGAAGTGCAGCAATGAGTCTCTGTATTACAAAACAAGAATATGCCCAGTGAACGTGTTTGGGTAATGGAAGTATTTTTAAGTTTGGCTTCTTGCCTGTGTGTGTTGCCTGACTGCTGCATACGCAGTTGGCCTGACAGCCTCCCATGCCCGGAGCTGCTGCTGAGTAGAGACTTACCTCTGACCCTGTGTGTTCTGGCGACCTGATCTGCTTCAGCCTTAACCTCTCGATTGGAACTGGCCCGTGGCATTCGCTGGTGCCATCTGTCCCGCAGACTTGCTTGCCCAGCCGTGCTGATGAGCGCTGCGCAGAAGCATCACCCAGTCCAGCTCTGCCTCTGCTCCGGATTCCCCGTGTGCCAACAAAACCCTGCTTTGCTTTGCAGCTGGACTCGCTTTGGGGAAATGTGGCTGGAAGATGCGGCCCTTCCCAGCTGGCTGTGTGCAGGGAGGGGGCTGCGTGGGCGTAGCGCAGGGTTTGGCTTGTGCGTGTTGGGGGGAGCGTGGCCGCGTCTGCCTGCTCTCGGGCTCCTGGCCTGCAGCTCCGTGCTAGCCACTGGCCTGCAGAGGCAGGAGTGGGAGGACACGGTCAGCGCTGTGGCTGGCTCTGCACCCTGGGAAACCCTCTCTCTTTGGGTAAAGCTCAACCGATTTTGATTTTTTTTTTCTTTAAGGGAGTGTGGTACTGCGGGAGCATTAGTGAGGGAAGGGCTCGCTGGTGCATGGTAATGTACCATGGGGTTGGAAAAACAACTAAGTAAAGAAAGTCAGTTTGGGCATAAGGAATGGTAACAGTCATGAAGGAGAGTGTCTCCATTTCCAACCCAGGAATTCTTCACCAGAAAAGTTTCATTTTTACAGCAGATAATTGACACGTATTTGTCTGCAGACGCATCAGGATCTGCAGCGGTTGACATGTATGTGGTCAGCGTTACTCTGTCTCCGTGCCCCGTTGAACGGATCCACAGCCTGCGTGTCACGTGCGATCGCCCCCCGGGCCTTGCGAGGAGAGCAGGCTGTGCGGCAGAGGGGCAGCGTGTCTGGAGTTGCAGTGGCTTAGCTCACTGCTCGCAAGGCATGTCCTGTTTGCTCTGCATGTGCTGATGCCCTGTGGCTGCACAGTCCCTTCCTGACCCCTTTTGGGATTGCAGAGCTGCTCCGAGAGGTGGCATGTGAGGTGAGGGGGTTTTCTGCCGGAACCACCTCTCTGGGTTGCGTGAGGTTTGCCCAGCCTTGAAGGGTCCTTGGGTCAAGAGAAGAGGGAAGCGTTAGGCTGGATCGGGCTGCAAGCTAGGTGAATTTTCCTTGTGGCCTTGATGTGGCGCTCGGGTGGCAGGTTAGTTGTCCTACTCCCTACAGCCCCTATTTCTGCTGTTACTTAATAGCTGCGCCAGCTGTCCCTGCAACCTGCACACCTCCTTGGCCGTGTCCCCACGGGCCAGGGTTTGTCAGTGGCAGCAGGAATGTCTCGCTGACGGGGAGGCACTGAGATCCTTGCTGCTAAAGGGCTGTCCTTACCAAATGTGCGGATCTTGAACCATTTTTGGGCAGGTCGTGACCATGCCTTGGGAGGAAGTCCCTTGTTGGTCTCTGGCTTGGAATGCCTCCAGCAGTTCCAGCCAGATGAACCAAGATTAAGGGCTTGTATGTTACAATACCAGTTGTGTTTTACTGCTGCTGTTGTGGGAGGAGAAGGAACGGAACTTCCATTATAGGAATGTTTGGCATATTTATTTTTAAAAAAAAGTTCCGCAAAATTAGCGAAGTTATTACTTGGTATGTCTGCTGCTGGGATTGTGTATGCCACTGCTTGAAATCAATGTGACAAACGCTGTCTGATTTCAGGGTTCTTTCCCTAATTTAGTTTTTTTTAGTGGTTCAAAAATGGAAAATCATATTTGTGTGTTTGTTCATTGTGGGAGGAGAGGAAAACAAAGCAGAAAATAATCTGAGTTATTCCCAGTGGGCAGACTCTAATGATAGGCTTGAGAAAGTCCAACACCTGGTATGCTCAGCTGCTGTGTTAGGAACATCCACCGTATTTGTGGCTGGAAATTTTTCTTGTGTGTTAGAACTGAAAAAGAGAATGTAAATGAGAGTTAAGTTGCCATAAACGTGTATGTAGGGGATGTGTGTGACAGCAGCGGCTTGTTCTGTCCTTCCAGCTGTACCTCTTCTCAGCCTTCTGTGAGTGCACATGGCTGTTTACCACCACGGGCACCTGTATCTTCCAGGAAACATGAAGAGCTTCCAGTGGTCCCCATTAGCTATGGAGAGCAGTGTCCTCCCCTGCAGAGACCGGAGTGACACGGTGCTGGGTGTGTAAAGGCTCATGCCGTTCCCGAAGGCGGCAGTGTGTGCGGTTCTGCGCAAAGAGAGAGGGGTTTTCCCAGCTAGGCATCTCCGCAAACTTTGCTGAGGATACTTAGGAGTTTAGTTTCCTACTCTATATATTCTCTTCAAAATTATTCCTTTTACTTAGCCAGAGTGTCTGGAGTTGGAAGGGAGGTGGTGTCCTGCTGGCAGCGTGTGCTGCTTCTCGCTTTACTTTTTATCTCCGTGGTTACTCACTCGCAAGGTGCTCCGCAAATGCTTGTCTTCCCGGGAGAGTTGGTCCAGACTGACTTTTCAAGCAAGCAAGTTAAACCCACTAAATCCTGTGCAGCTGCGTCCACTGCAAATTTAAACGGCCTTAATTTCATTTTGTTAAAGTAATTTCCGGCATGCTTAAGAATACCTATTTCCATATAGAAATATAATGTGGCTTCACAAATCCATTTTAAATTTACGCTGTTTGTCAAGTTTTTCCTCTGCTGAGTGTCCTTGTGTAGATGACCCTCCCATGTTGTCTACCCACAGAAGTGTGTGCGCGAGAGGTGGTGTAAAACGTCACTGAACTCTCAGAATTTGAGTACCTGGAGTGGGCAGATATGACTGGTATTTCTTTGATGGTGCAACCTCATACCTTTGTCTCGCTGAAACGGCTACATTAATATTGTTAGCTTCTACTGGTGGTTCTTCAGCATTAGCTGCAAGCAGTATTTCTCCCCTTAAGCAGAAGGTTTTATTGTCTAATGATTTCATTATCTCTATATAACTGAAGCTATTAAGAGCACTATGGTGTTTTTTCCTCAACTCTCTGCTTTTACAGATGATGAACTGAAGCTAAACATGGTCCACTACGAATGTGTGTGTGAAGGCATGTCCTGTGGGAATGGAGATCGTTGCCAAGGCCAGCAATGTTTTGCTTCCCTGAGCATTAATGACGGTGCTAAGGTTTACCAGAAAGGCTGCTTCCAAGTCTACGAACAAGGGAAAATGACGTGCAAAACACCGCCGTCTCCTGACCAAGCTGTTGAGTGCTGCCAAGGGTACCTGTGCAACATGAATATCACTGCACAGTTGCCTTCTTCTAAAGGTGAGAGGTTAATTAATAAATAGTTAATTTTGAGAAAGAAAAAAAAGGTTTGGCTTTCATCTGATGCGATGGGCGTGAGATGGCTTCAGTGCTAGGGAAAGGAAGGATTTAATCAGCACAGTTCCCCACCCTGGGGCCCACCGGCACACATCTGATGTCCACAGGTTGAATGATCTGTGGTATTGGATGTATGAGAGGGTTAAGGTGCGCAGTCAGGGTCAGGACTGGGTTGCCTGTGAGTGCATTGCACAGTCACAGGTGGGGTTTGTTCTGATGGGACGGGTTATTCTGACAGCTCTGCAGGGGTGTAGCATCCTTTGTGCAAGCGCACACTCATAGCTCTCACTTTGTCACAGCCACTCTTTCATACTAGGTGGCTACCAAGTTAAATGTTGGTGTCAGCACTACAGGGTTTAAAGACCTTCTCTGGGAATTAGCAAATTTATTTTTTTTCTCTTTTCTTCCCCCTCCCCCCTCCCAAGGGCAAACCTTTCAAGGAGACGCTGCAGGTTACAGCATGGAAACACTAATCATTGTTATACTGGCTCCTGTGGTAGTGTTGATAGTTTTTTCTGCAGTAGCTGTGCTGATCATTCGGAGAATACAGAAAAACCATATGGAGAGGCTCAATTCTAGAGATGCAGAATATGGCACAATTGAGGGACTCATTGCATCAAATGTTGGAGACAGCACGTTGGCAGTAAGTAACCTGTGTGCGTGGTGATAATTTGTGTGAGCTTTCTTCGCTTCCGAACTCCCCTCTTGTACTCTCCAGACATGGTCACACCAGTAACAGGACCCTTTGCTGTCAGGGGATGCCACTTAGTGTCAGGACTTCTGCGGTGACATTCCTGTGCTCACAAAGCTGTAGTTTAAATGAAACTTAACCAAAACATAGCTTTTGCAAGTAAAGGCTTCTTTGACCTGGAAAATCGCTATAAGCTGTAGCCAAGCTGTTTACATTCCTAGAAGCAATGTCTGAACAGCAAAACAGTATGCCTGATCGCTGGGTAGCCTGAAGTGATATGAAAGGTGTGAACTGTACTGCATCTTTTATATGTGAAAGACAGCCCGAAAGGTTGAAAAACATGTGATGGCAGGGGAAGAAGGAAATACAGATATATTTTACTTTTGTAGACTTCGACCCTGACTCCCATGGTCATAGTAGAAGGGCGGGCTCTTGGATGACTAGGAAATTAGTGATGTTTTGTTGACAGAAGAGCGGGAGGAATTTTAAGAAAAGAGAACTGCTTACTCAAAATTTGTTTTTTAAAATATGTTCTTGTTCACACAATCTCTGGAAACTAAAATGACATGGGGAAGTGTTTCCTTCTTGAAGACTTAATGTATCTTACCCTTTCACTTGAGCCCAGAAAAAAGTGTTCCCAGCAGCTTTCCCATGCTTTATCGAAACTGAGAAAGTAAGGCTTCAGAGGCAGCTTGAGTGTTTGTTTCTGAAACCAGTGCAAAGAGAAGTCCTCCTTGCATTTCTAAGATAAAATCTCTTCAGTGTTAAGAGGTTGGAAAGCACTTTCTGTTTCGCTGCTTTCCCGCCATAATGTGCTTTCACTGCAGGGTTGAAAAGTGGCTAAAGAAAAATGGTCCAAACCAGAAATATTTTTAATAATGTGCTGCTAAGTAGTACATTGACTGGGTATTTTCCTTCTGTGTTTTGGACTCTGTTTCTCTCTGTAGGGGAGAGAAACTGAAATGGGTATTTCTTTAAGTGAGGAATAACCTTCAGTATCTTCCCTAGTTAGTAGTAACCAACACTTTCTAGGGAAGCGGTTTTGACTATGTCCAAAAAATACCCCGGAAAATGGTTGCACATACTCATCTGAAAGTTGACAACTGCTTTACAGGCCCAGCTGTGGGAATTTGTTAAAAGAAAGATCTGTGGGACCGCTCAAAAAATTGAACTGTTTTGGGGAGCTGGAAACTACTTCTGTCATCTCTTTGTTTTGAGGCAGAGGTGTTTCTATAAAATACTGCTGTGAATAAGTGCTGAAAGAGTCATGTGAATGAAAACCCTTTCATTCACAAGACAGTATGTCCTGACAAGTAAGTTCTCAGGGTCTGAGATGGCCAGTAAGGGATACCATTGGAGCAGGGAAGATTCTTCTTTAAGGAAGAGTTAAGTTAAAACTGAGTAGTCAGTCTCCTGGTCATCTGGTTGCCCCAACACGTGTTTTTGCAACGGCCTATGTGGGGAATGAGTAAGTAACCAATGCTTCAGCCAGGAAGAATAGTCTGGTTCTTTTAAGGGGGTGAGAGATATGATGGAGACACAGCATGGCAAGGGGCAAGGAGGGGATGGCTAGCAATCAGTTGTTCGCCTTCTGCAGTACAATAGCAGGGGGAGGCATCAAAGTTAGCAAGTAAGAGCGAGGATGAAAATAAGGAAGGTGTTTCTTAACACAGTGGTAACAAAACCAGTGGAATTCCTTGTCTGATGACTTTTCTAGATGCTACAGGTTTGTATACATTCAAAGAGCAACAGGATGAGAAAGACTCTATGTTGTTAAGCACACACACACGCAAAAAAAGTCTACCTAAGGAATTCCCTGATCTGAATGTGCTTGGAGGCTGGGAGAGCGTTAGAGGAAAGCGTCATGTATGTTAAAGCATTCCTGTATTCGCTTCTAATTCACTCAATTTCTAGTATCCCAATATTCCAGTACCCCAGTGCCCCAGTATACTTCCATATGTCTAATACTCCTATATGCCTACTACCCCAATTCACTCCACTTGTAATACGCTAATAAAGGGCATTGCTTTTGGGTAAGGTCAGAGACATGAGTCATCTAGAGGGACCTTAGGGTGGCCACTCTGATAAGAGTTTTGGCTTTCAAATGCTGGCTTGCTTGGTAAGGTGGCGCAATCTCTTAGAGATTGAAATCTCCAGGCGCTTCATGTCACTGCAGGATCAGGGCTGGCACAAACTGCAGCAGCGCCCTACTGCTGCCCTGCTGTTTTGCTTCAGCTTGGCCCTATATAAACTATACTTGGTAATCTTTTTTTTTTCTTTATTTAATGCCTTTGGCGCTCTTTAATTACCCCTGTTTTAAACCAGTCTGTTTTGATGCGTTCATCATGAACTAGGCACATGTTCAACTGGTTATCTATCTTTAAGCGCTGACTTCCAGCTTTTACCGGCTCTTAGCTCTTATCTGTGCAAGAGCATTTCCGTGCCATTTGCAAACCTTTTGCACTTCAAGTCATTTAATGTTACTTGGAAACGGTGATAAAACCTGAGAAGAATAAATCAAAATTCTTTCTGAAAGAAACTGGAGAAGTTGCTAACTGTAAAGGCTTGCTCTAAGGGAGCTGTTTTGTTCCCAGCTGTCAGACCCTCTGAGCATTACGATGGCAGTGCCTCTGCTGTGCCCCTTGAGTCTTGGTGATGTCAAAAAACATTGATAGTTCCTTGTTTCTAAATGTTCATCTAAACAGGGAGTCTTTTTTAAATTCCAGATTTTTCTTCTTCATTGTGTGTTTTAAATGTTTTGTTACGCATTAGTTTACATTTAGGTTTAGTCTCCATAGAGTATCAAACGCTTAAAGCCCTAAGCTTCCTAATGGGGAATGGAAAGAGCTGTGGCCTCTTCAAATCTTGTTTTTACAGTCGCTGCAGATAAGTTTGGTGGTTTGGGTTTGGTTGGATATTTTTGCCTCTGATACAAGCAGGAAGGAAAACGAGCTTTCGGTTTGTATTAAAAAGCAAAATGGCAGTCTCCTGTCATTCTTAAATTATCTTTTTCTTAAGCAATCATTAAAGAATTGTTAGGAGAAATGAGATTTCATTAGATCTGTTTAAAGCCCAGTAGTGCAGTTCATTGGAAATATTAGAATGTTGATTATGCTTACGCTTTTTAATTCTATTTTCCTTTGTAAAGAAAAAAGAAGTCCAGTAATAGTTGTGAATGCTTTGAACTAGTACGGAAGTCCTAGCCATAAAAGTAGCGGTGTATTAGCATTTTAAAAGGCTAATAGGATTTTAACACTCTAGAGTCTCACTCATGTTTTTTTATGCTTACAGTTTAAAGTCTGGTTTCCATGCTCTAAAAATACTAGAAACTGATAAAAGCTTTTAAGAAAGACATTACAGAAAATTTAAGAAAAGAGATATTTAAGAAAGCCGTTACGGGTGCCTCTCTGGTCCAGGTGCCCCCGAGGCATCCCTGGCTGTGAGCCCAGGACCGAGCCGTGGGCTGTCACCTCTCCCCTCGGCTCACACAGACCCCAGAGACACCCGTCTGTAGCTTTTGTCAGCAAAACTGGCTCCCCTCCCCATGTTACCTCAGACAAAACGGTCAGCTGAGGACAAATTGTGTGCAGCCTGCTGATTAAAAAGGTGCTGGAAAAGCAAGTTGTATCACAGGAATGTGTTGGGTTTATGTGTCTTCCCATTTCAATTAGAAACTTTCAGCTGTGGCTGTTTCTATTTATAGTAATAAAACCAGTTCAAAGTTCTGAATGTCCTTTTCTAATACGCATTTATTTGTAGGAGTTTGTAAAACAGATTTTGAGAGTATCTGATGCCACAGATTGGTGGGGTGGGACATGACCTTAGCTCTGGTTAGTGAAAGCACATTTGTGTTGCTGTGCCATTCAAGTCATCTTTACTAGGAAGAAGCCACAGGGGACTGGAAGAATGGGAAAAGCCTGCAGGAACGGTCAGAATAAATGCTGCTTTTCTTTCTGTTAACTGTATAGGGATGAAAGTTTTTAGTATAGAAGTCAGAGAAAGTAAGTTTATTTCTTTTTGAGGCGGTGCAGATTATTGCAAGACATAGAAACGTTTGGGGAAAACAGTTGATATTAACCTATTTGAAATAGGGGACAGGTACAGAATTGAGAGAGCAGAAGCTAGGTAGGAGAATACTAAAGTGCTGAAGAAGAGTGGAGTTTCAATATAGAGGATAGCTACGAGTGAGCTTCCAGGTTCACAGGCAGTAAGTTTATTGTCATTTATTTATTAAACAAAATGATACTGTAATGCCAGATAAAAGATAGAGACAGAATAAGAAGTCTGAGAATGAAAGGTGCTTGATTTGTTTGCTGTTCCTTGTTGTGTTTGTAAGGCTTCCAGCAGAAAGTGTTTATGCCTAAGTTACAGCTCCCCTGGCGGTCTCTTGTATGCGTGGGATGTTCTTTGAAGTGGTAAAATCTTGCAGAGCATTCTCTGTCCACCTGTGCGGTGACGGCAACGCTATGTCTTGATCCTGAGTGACCAAATGGCATCAGCAGAGCCATTGAGATACCAATAAGCTTTAACTTGACCTATCCCATGAAGTGGTGTACCTTTGTGTGTTTAAACGGAGAAAAAATGTAGTTTCTCACAGGTTATAAACTTCTGCTTTTCCTTTTGAACAGGATTTATTGGACCATTCCTGCACATCTGGAAGTGGTTCTGGACTTCCTTTCTTGGTGCAAAGAACGGTGGCTCGCCAGATCACACTTGTAGAGTGTGTAGGTTAGTATAACTCTTGTTCACATCTGGTGCCAAGTCTTGGGAAGAAATGCAGAGAGAAAGCTTTATCTCCCATCATAATTAACTGTTTTTCCTCAGTTGCTTGTATAACATATGAAACTCCTCAGCCTTCAGCTTACAGAACATACTTGGTTTTGGAAAGTGAAGTGAGAACATTCCTTTCAGGTCTATGCAGAAGAAAGGGGCAAATATCATCTGTGCTTTATGATTGAAAAATCTAAGCTTTGTTCAGTAAAGTGATGTTAGAAAATATAAACTAGGCTTGTTTGGGTGCTTTGTGAAACAAATGTTTGTTCATTAAATGGTGTTCAGTTAGAAAGCTTTAGAATTAGAAAAGGATCATCTGGATTTGAGATCTGGAGTTGAACCATCAAGCAAAGTGGCTAACGTGGCATTAAAAAAACCAACCCAACCCAATGAAACAAAGCCAACCATGCGATCCCGGGCCATTAGAATGGTAACACTAGAGTTTTGTAGCTTGCTGGCTCTGCATTGTTGCTTTGGCACCACGCAGGGGATGCATGCTCTTTTCCCCCTCAGAGAGAGAATCCCTCTAGTAACTCTTCCCTAAAACTCTTCTGGGTCTTTATTTTTTTGCAGGACTTTAGTGTTCATTTTAAGGATCCATTATATTTTTCTTCAGCATATATATATATAATTAATTGAATAGTGTTAAATTTGAGTTTAGTAATTTTAGGAAGCATTTGGGTCAAAGATACCCTGAGGCAGTAATGTTGAGCCAAGATGCCGTGCTGATGCTAAAGAGGTGAGGAAGGCATAATAATGATTGAGTCTAGTAGGAAAAAAAGACTGGTTTAAATCTGTTTTATGGTGCTTCTTCAGTGATTTGAACTCAGAATG
The DNA here is from genome assembly GCA_013398815.1 of Ibidorhyncha struthersii. Taxonomy (NCBI): domain Eukaryota; kingdom Metazoa; phylum Chordata; class Aves; order Charadriiformes; family Charadriidae; genus Ibidorhyncha; species Ibidorhyncha struthersii. The sequence goes on along the minus strand of VZSZ01010630.1, from coordinate 189,417 downwards.
GGTGAATGCCTTCCTGTAAGTCACTAGAAGTTTTAACTCATCAGGCTGTTAAGTCAAGCCTGACTAAAACAGGTGACTCTGAGTCCGTAGGGACTGAGCCTACGTTTTAGCAGTGTTTCTCGCTTTTGGTTTACAGTATGTATTGAGTAGGCACAAATGTTCACACTTGCATTAAATCCAAGTGCACATCCTCTGATGCTCTGCAGTTTCTTGTCATCAGAAACTGTAGAATATGATATGCATGATGATTTTGCCTGCAATATAGACATCTTTTTGTGCGTATATATAGGTGTGAATAAGTGTGTCTCTGGAATTATGCCTGCTCCCAAGTTCACTCTGGCTGGCGTTGTTTCCAGAGAGCGTATGTGTTAGCCTGCATGGCAGCACCAGATGAAAGCGCTTGTGCATAAGTCTCTTCTGGGTGACAGCGTGGAGACGTCAGCGTTGGGTATCTCTCTTCGTTTGGTGATACCTGCTGTGGATTCATATGTGCCTCTGAAGAGCACTGAACGGCAGAGCAAGGAAGGGCAGGATTGGGATATTTGTAGTTGTCAAATCTAGCATAATTCATTGCCCGAAGCCTGAGGCTATCCTATTCAGGCTGCAATGAAAATGGCAACGACCTGAACTTTTCCGGTGTGCCTTGTCCAGGATGTTGCTTTGTTCTTGGGTACCTGATAATTTCATACATTTCTTCTAAGCTATTTGGGTAAAAACTTCAGCATGCAGGCAATGTGTCATGCTCTCCACAGGACAGGGGTGGATTTGGGGGTTTGGGGGATATTTTTTTATCCTGTTTTGTTTGTGGGTGGTTTTTTTTTTTTTGGTTTGGCTTTTTTTTTTTGTGTGTGTGTGTGTCTGGCTGTGCTGACTGTTTTTGCAAGGGCTGATGATGTAATAGAAATGTAAAGGCCATATCCCCAGCGTGATGTATCCTTCCTGTCCTCCTAACTTCAGAATTCATAGAGGTATTTGTATTGTGTACACTGACCTGGTAGTATGCTGCCAAAGTTGCTTAAGCTGCAAAGTTGCTTGAGCTTTCATTGCTGGTAGTTGAATGATTACAGCTGTCCAGCACAAACGTGGTATGCTGTACCAGCGTGCAGGGAGGAGAGATCCGTACTCTCAGAGCGCACAGTTGAAACAAACAGGAAAAATTAAGGGACGGTGGAGCACAGTGTGACTGTAAAGTGGTAAAAAGCATATGCAGGTGTGATCAAAGTACATCAGTGTGATATCTGGGCCATGACTGATGAGTTTTCATCCTACTAGCTAATCCTGGCCTTCTGCCTTATGAAGATTGTTAGTCGACAACTTTTACTGTGTTTTTTCCCCCACCAGGAAAGGGCCGTTACGGAGAAGTTTGGAGGGGTCAGTGGCAAGGAGAAAATGTTGCTGTGAAGATATTCTCTTCTAGGGATGAAAAATCCTGGTTCAGGGAAACTGAATTGTACAACACTGTATTGCTGCGGCATGAAAATATTTTAGGTGAGTAGGACGACAACCATATTCATGTATCCTCATGTAGCTGGGGTGAAGGTGAGTTAGCTGAACAGTTCACTTGCAAATCACTGCAGATTTGCCAGACATCTTGCAATCTTTGTGATTAGGTTCTTGTGTTTTCAGTAAATAGTTGAAGGGACATTTTAAGGGGGAGACTTGCCAGGAGGGTGCTGGAATCTGAGTCTCAAGTGGAGAAAGTGTCATAGCAACCATAAATCATTGTCCTCCTGCAATATTCTAGCAGGAAGCAGTCAACCAGGTTAATCAATTGTTGGCACCACAGTGTGTAGAGAAGAATGGAGATGCCACAGACCCACAAGATGAGAATTCACCCTTGCAGCTCTTGTTGCAGGGCAGCCAAATGGCAAAAGAGTATTGCACAATGTGTTAAGTGGAGAAGTGGATCTATGTGGATCTATGCTTCCTTGTAACTTCAGTTTACTTGGCAGAAACAAAGAGAGAAGAAGTGGGGTGGTGTTTATAATAAGATTTAAATATTTGAATACTTTTCCTTGTGCCTGAATAAAGTGCAGTACGATCCATTATTTTCTTCTGTTTAACTGTTCTGCTTAGGGTCAAACTAAGCTCCTTTTGGTGTTTAAACTTCAACTATAGTTGCCTCTTTATGATATATCTCATTTCCCTGTAAATATGAAAGTATGATGATTTTGAATCTTCTGCGTCCCTTTTACGTTGTGTGCTCAGTTCTGAGAGCTCAGAAAATGGCTTTTTTGTGTTGTGAGCCATGGCTGAAGTTCAAGCAGCCCTTTTGATTCGAGTAGACATGACCTCCTTTCACTGGTGTGCCACCTTTACAAATAAAACCAGCAGCATGTTGCTGACATTACCTCACCAGCAATCTGTCTGTCTTCAATCAGTTCTACTTGGGCTCCTTATTCTTGCTTCCTGTCAGAGAATATTCCCTGGCTCTATAGCTCACCCTGCTAGACATTTGTCTGATGTTTCCTGAAGCAGTTCCTTTGTTACTACAAAAATAATTTGGTGGCCTTCTGAAATGTGAATTATTGAACTTCCTTCCCAAGAGAGCAAGTAACTTGGCTGAAATTACATTACACGTTTCCTATGTTCCTCTGTCTGTGTTTAGTCTTTCTTGATAACTGTCAAATTTGTTGGCTATTTTATAGAATTTTTTTAGATGTGATATTAAACAATATCACAGATTACAAAAGTGTCACATTGTGCAGAAATCTGACTTCAGGAGAGAAAGGTAGTGGGTGTTCTTTCTGACAAATGTCATATGTGGGCTTTTAATAAACATGATTTGTTCCTCTAACTTGGGAATAAAACTTTTGTTGCTTCCTAGCTAAAGCTGTTGAGGTCAACAGTGGGCTGATACACAATAAATTCAGAGGTAACAGGAAAGCTACTCCTGAATTTTGGGTTCAGTTTTAAGACACCACGTTGTCAAAAGCAGTTCTTGAGGTTCATCAGTTTCAAAGAGAAAATTTTCTCTGTTCCTTTGTAGAAAATCATTGTGAAATACAGCTGTGGTGCAGAAAGGTGCTCTGCCTTGCTTCGCCATGGAAGTAAGCAGCACACCAGCTGAACTGTCTAACATTTGAAGTAAAGAATTACTATTCTTTGGTTTTTGGTATGCTCATGTTCCAGTGCTGCTACACTCTCCTTAGCCCTCTGCCACTCCAGTGCGAGCTGGTGTACAGTTAAGAGGATCGGGCATTTAGAGCCTACAGCAGTTGAGAGCAGTCCCATAGGTCCGATAATTTATCAGGCCGCAGCAGTCCCGCTGCAGCCTTTTAAGCAGTCGGAGATTGTTGGAGAGCAGGTGGTTGCTATGGTGAGATGTGCTTTTTTCAATCTGTATTTGGTCAGAAAGGTGCGACGTTTTCTGTGGGGACAGCAAGGTTTGGACAAGCTGAGGTTGGTTGTTGGAAGTGCTGTGGATAGACTTACCTTGGATGTAAACGTGAAGCTGGCACAGCATGCGGTGTCCGTTTATTAGGATGTGAGGCATATGTGAAACACATTTAACCCTCTTCTCAGCAGCCTGCACCGGCTGCTTGTTGTCCTTAAAAATGGAAATGATTACTTATGCTCTGTTTGAGGTATTACTTCTCTCCAGCATGATCCTGTTGGGCGGAGAGCAGCAGATGTGCTACAACCTGGTGGTCTTTTTGTTTAACTGCAAACTTCCCTGCCCCAAGTCCTTCAAAGAGGACAAAAAAATAAAGTAACTTTTTTTTTGTTTGTTTTAAAGTATGTGGTCCTAACAAGTAGTTGTGTTTGGCGTGACTGACAAAATGCATAAATACATTCTTCTGAACAGACTTGAGTTAGCATTCTGGAGTGTGTCAGCTCTTTTTTCATCATGGTAATATCTGCAGTCCGTTCTCAGTGCAGTACAATCATGGAAAAGTTTTAATTGAACAGGGTTTTGAATTGCTTGCAAGAGGGGCCTAGTAGTATTCATACTTTTCTTGAGGGAGTCTTGAAGGAGCTTTGTCATTTTATTGTGTTGTTCCTCCTTTTTTCTTCCTCTCTTTCTAGGTTTTATCGCATCTGATATGACTTCCAGAAACTCCAGTACCCAGCTGTGGTTAATTACCCACTACCATGAAATGGGGTCTCTGTATGACTATCTACAGCTCACTACCCTGGACACTGTCAGCTGCCTACGCATAGTACTGTCCATAGCTAGTGGTCTTGCACATTTGCACATAGAGATATTTGGCACCCAGGGGAAGCCTGCCATTTCTCATCGGGACTTGAAGAGCAAAAATATCCTCGTTAAGAAAAACGGACAGTGCTGCATAGCAGATTTAGGTGAGTTCGTTTTGATGCTAATATACTCAGTGCATTTCTGTAGAAATCAAATGTATTGCATAACTCAACTATAAAAGTCTTGAAGTAATCTTAAAATAACCTTACCGAAGTCTGATACTACCCTTAAGGTTTATGACAGCCACTAGGTGGCACTTACAACTCAGAAATGCCACTCTGCCGCGGAGGAGGCGCCGTGTAGCCTCTGAGTTCAGGAGCAGATCTGACATTTTGGACTTTTTCTTGGGCCTTCGTTGTTAAATTCCACTAATGGATCCCAGAAGGCAGCAGTTATTAGGCTTTGGCTCGTTTCTGAACTTCTAAGTGTCCTTCACTTACAGTCTAAGAACTATGTGCTCGCTGCACAAGCTCCATAGGTCCATCTGGCTTGAGTCCTTTGCTGCATAATTCACTGAGCCCAAAATTGGGTTCTCTGTGACCAACTGGTTTTAGACTTCAAGCTGGTAGGGTGCTGAGAAACAGTTGCAGCAGTATGGCTCGTTCACACCTCGGGCACATGTCTGACTTTTTTTTTTCTTTTCTCTGAAGACAAGGGAGAAAATAGCGGTGGAACAGTAGCATTGGGGAGTCGTTGGCTAGACAAAAAGTGTATTGGGAGATGGGATTTTTTTTTCAATACTAATTCCACTGAATAGTTCCTGTTGCATGACATGACATACACACAGGGAAAACATGAAAGCCACACACCTGGGCGTGTATAAATTTGCAGAGGGAATAGTAAGTAAAAAATGGAGCAGTAAGTTGAAAATACAAAACTTCAGAGACTGGCTTTTAAATAAATTTGTAGTTCACAGTGAGAAGGGGGCAGCGCATATTGGCACTGATTGACATCATACTAATAAAGTGAAATTACTACATTATTTATCTAGTGGCTTCAGATATTTGGGAGATTTTCTGAGAGAGCACAGCAATAAACATTTCCCAGTTAGTTTTTATGGTGGTAAAATAGCTGTTTTTTAAAACGTGAAATCCTCAGGCAGGCATGTGTCTGACACGTTCTCCATTTGTTCTGTATCTGTAAAGGAGAGTTACCAAAGAGTATGTTGCTTCTGCCATATATTCATACCCTTTTTTCCTGTATAGCTTTGACTTTTTTTCCTCCTCTGGTCTCCCTCTCTGTGTTTTCAACACATGCACTGTACAAGAAGAATGGTGCTTAGAGACTGGTAAATATGAGCAGATGAAAGATTCACTGCAGCTGCCCAGAGCTAAGCTGGACTTGGGTTCTGCCGGCCACACCAGGTTCTGGGCTTGCAATGTACCTGTCGCAACAGGTGTCAGCTCTGGAAACAAAGAGGAATAAAATGGCTTTGATGTGTATCTTGTAACACGTTGTCTGTTTTGCCCGTGACCTGGGTGCCGTGCGCCTGAACTGCGGCGTAGCTTGGTGCCTGTTGCCATTCAGTCCTGGTCCTTCTGGCGCAAGAGCTTTGTGAATTGGCCGCTTGTCCTTCGGCAAGCCTGCTGGAAACCAGCCTCAAACAGCAGCCCAAGCGTCCAGAGCTGCGGTTACAAAACTGGCTGTTTCAAATATGTTCTAGCTAAGCAGAAACTGTGTGATAAAGTCCAAGGATGGATGTCAGTCTTGCTTCAGTCTGTCAGCACTGCGGAAAAGTTCTGCCCTTCTAAAGCAGTTCACGTGCACGGTAATAGGTCTTAGTTGAGCAACCTTACAGAAGGGCAGAGTAACGCTTACACAAAAGGAAGAAAGAGGCCAGCCCCTCCTCTTACTCCCTCCTTCCCCGTACCCATCCACATGGAGTAGAGAATGTCTGCTTGAAACAAACACTGGTGTTTGGAAGGGAGGTGTAAGAATGTGAACAAAATGTACTTGCTCAATTTTTGTTTCTAGCAGATACTCCAGTATTCTGAAGAGGATTTTCTGGTGTCTTGAAAACCACTGTGTTTCATCAGTTTGTATTCCTGCCCAGCTTTTTATTTTTTTTTATTTTTTAAAGAATGATATGATATAGGAAGAGCTTCTCTGACAAGCGCCCTTAAGTTAAATGTGCATTGAGATCTCTTGAGGTGAAAAGAAACTGAAGCGGTGCAATATCTGCTTCCTAACTCCCATAAACAGCACAGATGCCACCGTGATGAGAACCTGATTACAACATTGCTGTCCCCTGACCTTATTGCAACACTTTCTTAGTTTGTAGTGTGCAGGATGCTGACTTGCATCCCTCAGCCTTAAACCTTTGACCTGTCAGTCTACTGAATGTGTTTTGCCCAGTTTGGGTGCAGTATTACAATTTTTATCAAAGCATCCTGCGAAGTCTTGACGTCTTCAGAGTTTGCCAGGAAATTTGTTTTCTAACCTTTGTTTCCAGTGTGCAAGTTGTTTGTTGGGTTGTTTTTTTAATATTATAGTCCATACATATTGTATAATATAAATTAATATAAATATAAACAAATATATAAATGTATAAGTGTGTGAGTAAATATGTTGTGTGTGTGTATATATGACAAACAATACTTTTATTTGGAGAACAGACTTTCCAAATTACCTTTTCAGCAGTCACGGGGTCAGCAGATGGTATCTTTCTAGAGGTGCCATAAGCATGGAGGTGACATAAGCAGCCTGAAATTACTTGAAATGCATTTAAATTGTAGGAAAGTGTTTTCCAAATTTTTGTTACAGTGAAGTACAGACTGTTTTTGGAGAGAAAAAAGAACTAATTATCTGGTGATAGGTTAATTTTTTTTGTGGGATGAGTTAAAAAGCTTTTTAAGTTTCATCTAGAATAAACTCATGTTAAATGTAAATAGTATATGTTATTCTTACAGGAGTTGTTGAGGAAATTAGGGAGAGTTTGTGTCGTCTTTTCTATTGCTTAGTTATGTCATGCACCTGTTGCTGTTCAATTTGCAGTGCTCTCTGTTTACCATGGCAAAATGAGTACTCTGTGTGTTTCCAAATTTACAGTAATTTAGTCCCTCACATAATGTTCTTTGCTTAAATGTTTAGTAATTAGTAGAAACCAGGTAGAGTGGTTTTGACTGACTCATTTTAGATCAGCTTGAGGATGTTTATTTTTCAAGCTACTGCAAATACGGTGTTTTTTATTTTCCAGCTTTATTTTTTAACTTGTGTATATCCATCATGCAGTGTTTTTCGTCTCTCTTCCCCGCAGTTCGGATATATCCACCTACCCAAAAGTTCTATAAATAAATGTGAATGCTGTGTAAAATTGTTTTCTTCTAAGTAACAGATGCTTGGCCTTCTGTGTATACGTGCCTAGAGCGCTGGTGACATCCAGTGGCTGCAAAACACTTAATGACAACATTTTGCAACAGTGCAATAACATGCTTAATGGTAATCCCTGAGGAGATAATTGGTCTAAGTCTACAGACACAGAGGCTGTTTTTGATAGCTAGTTTGGAGCTGACCCACTTGGTCTTTGGACAGTTGGACTCTCAGCTCCTTTTTAAGAAACTGTCTGATGGGTGTCACTGCTCTCATGTAATTTTAAATGTGTGCTGCTATGGTTTTAAAGGGGAGCTAACACTTTTTTTTTTTTTTCCCTGTCCTTCAGGCCTTGCAGTAATGCACTCCCAAAGCACCAATCAGTTGGATGTGGGGAACAATCCCCGTGTGGGTACCAAACGCTACATGGCTCCAGAAGTCTTGGATGAAACTATCCAGGCAGACTGCTTTGACTCCTATAAGAGGGTCGATATCTGGGCTTTTGGGCTGGTCCTTTGGGAAGTAGCTAGGCGCATGGTTAGCAACGGTAAGTATTTGGGACTCCTTTACTTGTTTTTAGAAGGGGTTAAGCAAATGGTAATTCATGGCAAAGCATCTGCCACCAGAATGTGTAAGATTCACAGTAAAATACTGGACCTCCAAAGTATTTTGGTTCCTGACACTTTGCCTGTGTCAAAGTTGTTGGTATGTTGGGTGCAATGGCTGAGTATTGTTGTCGTTTCTGTTAAGGTAGAGAAGAAAGAGGGTCCCCTGCTACATCCTAAATTATGATGAGAAATAATGCATACCAAATAGTTTAAAATTTTAGATCATAAAGTCTCGAAACTTTTTCCATGTATCATTAAACCATAGCGAATACTTTTAGGTGGCTGTTTCTCGTGACAACATCTAAGGACCAGAAGGAAAATCTGTAGGAAGTAAAGAAGTGAAGCAATCAGAACTTAGGTATGCTCTTGGCTTTACCAAGTTAAATGCAATCACCAAGCAGGTCTTGGTCAAAGTCCAGTTCTGCTTGGGACAAGTGCCACTGCAGTCCTGTTCTGTAGTGCACAGTGTTTCTTGGTGTGTCCTTGGCAAGGGAGTCTGGATTTAGGAACCTTTAAGCTGGGGATCTATTGGCGTGATTTCTTGTGCTTGTCAGTTCAGAAGTCCTCTCTGACTTCTGGACCACAGGTTGTGCTCTCTGGACCCAAGCGGACAGGAGAACGCAGAAGATGCTCTTCAGGGCTGTCTGCAGACACTGGCACTGTTGGATTGTTAATGATGACATGTTTAAGTCTGAGGAAGTCCTGAATCATCATACGCTTTTATTTGCCCTGTGGCTATCTGATGTGTATCCACTTAATCCAAGTCTGGGATTCTGTACGTGACTTCAGACAACGGGTTTACCTTCTTCCCGGAAAGACAACTAGTCCTTTGCTGCAGTGCCTCTGAGCCCTGAGGGCAGGCTGGAACCCTGCAGCGACAGTAGGGCCAGTGCCAGCCAGGGTGCCTGCCGGCTTAGGGTCCAAGCACAAACTTGTTCAACGGAGGCATGGTCAGAATGATAGGCAGTGATCAGAGTGGCTGCAGCTGAAGAAATGAGGGGGCTTTTTTTGGTGGGAACGATTGCAAGTCAGATTTTGAGGAAAGTATTAAGAGAGCTTTAGAGATGTTCCCAAAAAGCAGCTGTTGAGAGCCGAAGGAGGGAGTGTGAGTGGTTTTGCAGAGTGAGGAGCAGTGAGTGGGCAGAGGTGAGCTGCGGTAAGGTATGACAGTGAAGGCTTGTGGCGGCTAGTACAGGATGACAAAGCCTGGCTCAGATCCTAGTGGAAGTTAAGGTACTTGCCTCGTAGTGTTTCTCATGTGTTATCTCCCCTCCATTCCCTGGCCCCAGTGAACAGGAAAATGTGCAGCAGCTCTAGAAGCAGACAAATATTGTTATTCTATTAAAATACAGGACTTCTTCTAAATAGGAACCTTTTATTCATAGCCATGGGCAGCTAGTTGTCTCCAGAAGCACTGCAGCGAGGCTTGTTATGCGAAGGCTGCTGGAGGGTGGCACTTCTGAGAAGATTCGCAGACCTTCCAGGCTTGCTGTGAGATTGCCTGGGGCCTGGAGCACTGCCCAAAGCCCCTGGCTTCTCTAGGGTACTTACAGGGTACTAAACAAAGCTGACTTGGAGGTAGCAAAATGCATCCGGTAGGCTCAGGTGGCTAATTTAAGTCTCCTTGTGAGCCTGAGAGCTTGCTTTGATAGCTCTGGGGAGAAGCAAAATGGGCCTTTCTCTGTGATCGAGAGAGCAGGGTGATCTGTGTGGGTGCACAGCTGTTTCGGTGCAGTTTAACTTGCAGGGTCTTCAGTGGGCAGCTCCTGTCTTGCTGGAAGCTGGCAACAGTCACGGCACTGCCTGCAGGAGAAGAGGGGAACATCCATAGGCTTTCTGTGGGGTGGCCAGAGCCGCGCTTCTGACCTTGCCTGCCTTCTCCCTTCACTGTCGGAGGAGTTACTGGAAGACGTATGCAGCAAAAGGAATAGGTGGTGTTCTGATACCAGAACATACGTCAGCTGAATCACGAAGTGTGATGATGATCTCAGGCAAAGGTGTATATGGGTAATTAGAGAAAGGAGGAAAGTCTTGTGTGTTAATTTTTCTTCTGATGTACTCTGTTTATTGACAAATGTATGCTGTAGGTGGTTATGAAGACTTGCTTGTTGCATTTCCCAGCATTTGGAGACCTCTGGGTTGCAGTTCATGTCAGTGTGAGTGCCTTGAGAATTTAAGCTGTAACTTCATTGTTTTCAGTGCAGTTTTATATTCTGCACTTTGTCTCAGCAATGTGCGAGCACTGTAGTTCACCAGTTGCCACAATACGATGGGCTTGCTGGGCAGGGGTTGATGAATTCACTGTGCAATAGGTGATGCTGCCATGGGAAGGGGAGGCAGTCGGCATGCCTCCTGCTGCCTGTGGAGGGACCGTGCTGGTAGCTGTGGGTGACCCGGTGTGCTTGCAGGAGTGCGTGCTTATGCATGGGCACCCTGTATTGGGGGTTTGAACGTAGCAGTGGGCCTACGTGATGACAAAACTTCACATGTGCGCTTTCAATAAGTGTGTTTTTATTGCTAGTCTCGAATTTTGAGTAGTGTGTCTGGAATCTGTCTTGCCACAGTGCTGTTTTGGAGGCTGGTAATCCTTTGGGCAATATTAGATGTCTTGCTCTCTTTGTATATGAATATACATTTATACTTATATATGTGTGTGTATGCTGCACATATTATATATAATAATACACACGGTGTTACCTAGTCACCTCTCGCAATGAAAATGACACGAAACAGTACCTATTATTTAAATATTCCCGTGCTGAAGTTTTGATACTCGTGTATTGCTGCAGTAACTGCAGTTCACACTCAACTTACCTGAGCAACTTTTCAACTAGTGAGCTGAGATTCGTGGGCAGCTTCACCAAGATGGTCTGAAGCTCAGCATGGACTGCAGACCTACCAAAGACAGTAGGTAAATGCTTCAGTAATTTGATTCAGGCTGAGCTCAGTGTCACCATGGAAGCACTTTTCACAGTAATACAGATACGTCATGACATTGGTCATGTCAATAAAGTCTTAAGTTTAAGATGACGGTGATACTAATTCCACAGTACTTATTTCCAGATGCTCAGTATTTCTGGCTGTTGCCACAAGTAATTACACTACCCTGCACTGGTTTGAAATGGAGTAAACATTTCTCTGAAATCCGAGTGTCTAGCAGTGTGGAAATGGTTACTTTATCAGGTAACCCTCAGATAACCCTATTTGGTTTATAGTAAGACTCTGGCACTGGAGTGAGCGTGCTAAGGTCAAGGTAGCGTGCTCGTGTGAATGGGGTGGTGGTGTGTCTTAGGTGGGCTAGAGGCACTTGTCAGTTATGTGCGCTGGAAATTTTTGCTGCTATGCCATGCTGATGGATGCTTGTCATCTCTCATTTACTGGGGGGAAATACAGAGTCTATTCCAGAGTCAGCCTGGTTTAGTACCTCGATTTGTGGAGACTCTGAAGTTGTTGTAATCTGACTAATAAGTCTGATATTTTTAAATTTTTTTTTTCTGTGGGTGTTTATTTTTACATAATTTTTATTATTATTTTTATTTTTTTAAAAACTTATCTAGTGGTCCTCAAGGTGACACAGTGCTTCTCAGCACTTTTCTGTTGTGGTTTATTATAAGAAGGAAAATGTGGTAGGAAACTTTTTTGCCACAACCAGGAGTACTTGTGTGTTGTCTTTGTGCTATAGCAGGACCCACTCAGCATTTCTCTCTGTACTTGAAAAATGCCCTAAATCAGTATTTTACTCTTTTTAAATAGACCAGTGCTTGTTCCTTGTGGAGTGGTTCTTCACTGCTTTTGAATGTGTTCCCTTCCTAGTGTGCAGTGCCTTGCTGCTTTCCATACCTGGTACCTGGCACTTATGCTTCTGTTCCTTGTGAATCTTCGCTGTCCTTCCCAGTATTGTGATCTTAGAATCATAGAATGGTTTGGGTTGGAAGGGACCTTGAAGATCAGAGAGTTCTCCCCGCCCCTGCCCTGGGCAGGGACACCTCCCCCCAGCCCAGGTTGCTCCCAGCCCCGTCCAACCTGGCCTTGAACACCTCCAGGGATGGGGCAGCCACAGCTTCTCGGGGCAACCTGCGCCAGGGGCTCACCACCCGCACAGGAGAGAATTTCTTCACAATATCTCATCTCAATCTCCCCTCTTTCAGTGTAAAACCGTTCCCCCTCGTCCTATGGCTCCCCTCCCTGATCCAGAGTCCCTCCGCAGCTCTCCTGGAGCCCCTTTAGGCACTGGAAGGGGCTCTAAGGTCTCCCCAGAGCCTTGTCTTCTCCAGGCTGAACCCCCCCAACTCTCCCAGCCTGTCCTCCCAGCAGAGGGGCTCCAGCCCTCGCAGCATCTCCGGGGCCTCCTCTGGCCCCGCTCCAACAGCTCCGTGTCCTTCTGCTGTTGGGACCCCCCGAGCTGGAGGCAGCACTGCAGGGGGGTCTCCCCCGAGCGCGGCAGAGGGGCACAATCCCCCCCCTCGCCCTGCTGGCCACGCTGCTGGGGTGCAGCCTGGGATGCGGGGGGCTTGCTGGGCTGTGAATGCACATTGCTGGCTCAGATTGGATTTTGTTCAATTTCTTTTTTTGTTTCAATTTCATCTTGTTCAATTTTAATAGTAACACCAGAAGCTGAAAGATGGTTACTGCTCAGAGCCACTCCTGCTGTGTGATGATCATTATATCTGCAAGGCCGTCTCTGTTGCTCAGGTCTCCGTGTAGCTCTTGCTTTGCTCCAGCAGTTCGGTCTGTGCATGCATAGGACAAGCTGACATTAAAGTAACGAGGAATAAAGGTGAAGAGAACACCACTGTGTCTGTGAGTTCTGGTTGATTGGAGTAGCAAAAAGCCAGCAACCCTAGGGAAAAAACCCAAAACTAATATATTGTAAATTACAGAAGTCATCTTAAAGCTGTCCGGAAAGCGGCACACTATAGGTTGTGCTGACGGAGTCGGGGGTCTCCCTCGCGGCGGGCGGCTGGCTCGCTTTCTTGCTTTCCCGGGGCAGCGGGCGAGGGAAGCGTGTCGCAGGTCAGCGGCAGTTTTGCGAGCGGAGCGGTGTGGGCTAGAGGTTGCAGTGGCTCGCTGGCACCACTGACGGGCTGCTGCCGAGCCAGCGCTGTCCCACAGGACCTGTGACGTTTGGCTGTGGTAGATCAGAGTGCTCGGGAATCGCTCTATTGGAGTAAAGGCTAGACCCGGTTCATCTCCTATTCATTACTCTGTCTTATCTGAAATACCTGGTTATCTACCCTATACTTTGGAAAGACCACATGAAAATAGTAAATTTGAGTCAGACTCTCTCTTTTAATGATAAAGGTGATCTGTGATACCCTAATGACCCTGGAAACCTTTCCAGAGCCTTATGGCGTAGCTCTGAAGCTGTGCACTCGACCCGTTTAAAGCCGCTACTTTTCCTGAAACGGAAGCATAGAAAATGCGGATGCACAGAGGTTTTTTGTGTTCTTGGGTTCTTACAATAAACTTTATTCTGTCTTCTGGGAGGAGGCAAGAGGAGTGTCAAAACAAGAGTTCAGCCCTGTAGGGGATGTTTGGTATATGCAATGATGAATTGCTCAAAGGAGGAGGGGTGGGTGATGCTTCTTTATGCAGCGTGTAATGTAGTCTGTCTGTCTGCATCCAGGTCAGAATACCATAGGGCAGACCCTGCAGTCTGCTAGTTACCTCGTTATGGTAGCGCGCGTGGGTAGCCAGGTCTTTGAACTGACCTACTGTTTTCTAAAGGAGCTGTAGTTTCCTGAAGACCAGTTCTCTTTTTCGACCACCTATCACAGATAGGGATTTAGAGGTTTTTACAAAGGATCTATGGGATTTTTGATCTTCATTTCCAACAGAACAAGAAAACTAAATCCCAAACACTGTAGCACAGTTTGAGAACCTCTTTTCAACTTCGGTATATCCAAAGCATCAGAAATTCTCCTGGATTTCATGTGTGCCTGACTGTGGGACAGCTCTGCTTTAGCCAATCTGCTAAAAAGTGGTTTTGAGATTGTTCTGCCCGTGTTTCTACTGTACATAGAGGGCCTCATGCACTCGGTGTTTTTTCAAGCTGCTGACCCAAGTGCCTTGTCTTTTGAACGCTGCTTTTTAAATTGGCTTCATAAGAAAGCTGAGCTCCCTATAGATCGTTTGTGAGCTTGATCCACTGATGAAACAGCAGTGCTGCATGCGTGCCTTAGAGAGTAGGCAAAAGGCTTTTCAGCCTGCCAGTTTTATGTAAGCTGGGTGACAAGTTGCGAGAGCACACACATGAACTCATTTCTCAGTGCAGAATTGTAGAAAATACATACAGACACGGCGTGCCACCGGCTCTCAGGTGTTTGGCTTCGTGAAGGGATGTGGTGCCAATTACCCTTGGTGTTTTACTGTTTTAATTAGAGGAAACAAAATTATTTGAAGCACCAGCATGAGGGTTTGTGGGTACTGACATGCTTAGTGGACTCTTTCAGGAATCATAAACCCATGCGAAGTGTGCAGTAAGCCTACTAAAACCACAGTGAAGACCTTTTTTTTACATTTGCGAGGAGAAATCCTGGTTTTGTGTTAGTCAGTGAACTCCCCTGCATTACAAAAAGATGGCCTTTTGGCAAGTGAATTTATTTCTCATCATTTCAGCTCAAGCTTCTGCAAAACAGAGATAGTTTGTACTTTATGGAATTGTAATATGAGCCAATTAACATTTTGGGTAGAAAAAGCTATTCCTATGACAGTAAGTGCTATTCTGTTGCTTAATGGCTGCTTGACATTGTGGTGTTAACTTCTAGAAGGTTTTTGTGCGTCTTAGACGGCAGGGTCACCTGTTCTCTCTTTCTGTGCAGAAAAGCTGTTTCACGGGCACAGCCATTGACTAACGCCTCTGTGTCTCTCTAGGTATTGTGGAGGACTATAAACCACCATTTTATGACTTGGTCCCAAACGATCCCAGTTTTGAAGACATGAGAAAAGTGGTCTGTGTAGATCAGCAACGGCCGAACATTCCCAACAGATGGTTCTCAGACCCTGTAAGTGGGTGTGCCTGGGGGGCTGCAGAAGATACGAGCTGACCTTTCTTCTTTAGATATTGAAATGATCTCAATGCTTTTTTCGCTTGGAATTGAAATGATCTCAGTGCTACTTGTCAGGGCATTACCTGTACAGATTTCAGAAGCATGCTGGCCTGGACCTTCGTCTTGGAGCAGGAAGAAAAGGCAACAAGCAAACTTAGGACTGCTCTTCCTATGTTGTTATTCTGTCTCCAAGGGTTAATTTCTTTAAGGGCAAGGTAGCCTGTGGAGGCCTCTCTGTGGCTTATAAGGGGGCAGATTCAGAGAGTAAGGGATAAGGGACTGTTGTTTCTTTTGAAAGGTTAGTGCTGAAGTTGGTATTTCTTCTTCCACATCAGTCTGGACTCTCCAGGTTGACCAGCTGTTTTGTTCCTTGTTACTGAAGCTGCGGAGGGCGGTTTGAATCTGTACGGCCGGCTGGGGCCAGCGAGGACGAGAGGTTTGGGCTGTAGAGCCGTGCCCCGTGCCGCTGCTCCAGCCAGCTGTGAATCCCAGCTGTTTAAAGCGGCGCTGGACGAGATGAAATCACAGACAGAAAGCCTGTACCTTCTCTGGCTTCCTTCATGGATCTTGCAGGAGACAGTTTCATTGAAAAGAGATTCTGTGGAGTGTTTCCTTAATTAGAAAAAAAAAACCCCAAACTCCATTGTTTAAAACTGCGCTAGCTTGTCCCTCCAGTCATCCCATTGTCTAGTTATTCTCTTGGTTTAGCCAATTTATCAAACTTGGGTTCTTTTCCAACACGTGAAAGCTGTATATTTGATAGATAGCAGTAAACTCTCTGTCGACTCTGAAAATTGAGTACTAATAAGGCAATAAAACCTTACTGTGTTAGTGCTTAACTCAGTCTAGTGCTTTTTTGGCTAGTGATTTGTGTACTTACACACGTGTTTTTTTTTTTTTTTTATTCTTTTCCCAGACATTAACATCTCTCGCCAAGTTGATGAAAGAATGCTGGTATCAGAATCCGTCAGCGAGACTAACAGCCCTGCGAATCAAAAAGACTTTGACCAAAATTGATAATTCCTTAGATAAACTGAAAGCTGACTGTTGACCTTCTTCTCATGGTGCTCTCCTGGTAGGAAGGCATTTCTCTGGTTCAGAAGTAATCTGGCCAGACAGTTTATACGATTGGTCCCCATGTGGCTACTTATAGAGGCAGAAGTTCTTACCGAGCCATCTGTTTGGGAGACATCGGAACCATACGGACTTTGCTCAGTGACTACAATGGGCATTTCACAAACGGTCAAGCTATAAGGACTCACGCTGGATGTACTGTTGCAAAGGTAGTGGCCTGAAGGAAGACAGAGAAATCCTAAGACAAGATCAGGGCATTAAATAATGGCTTTGAACAGCTTTTTTTTTTTTTTTTTTTTTTTTTTTAATTCTCCTAATCACTCCCAGGGCGAACACATGGAAGTGGTAAATTTTAATCAGCAATATTGCCTGTGCTTCTCTTCTTTATTGCACTAGGAATTCTTTGCATTCCTTACTTGCACTGTCACTGTTAATTTTAATGACATGACTTGCCAAAAATATGATTGGCTGTATACTACATTGATCTATGCCTGAATAATAGGAAATGAATTTGGTAAACTGAAAATGTAACTGTCAGATTTTAGCTGCATTTTACATGTGTACTGATGTTTACAATAATGCTGAACATTAGGAATTTCTCGTTTATACAAAACTTGCAAATTATTTATTACTAGTGCACTTGCCAGTTTTTTAAACTGTAAAATAAGTGCATAAAGTTAAAGCTTATTTTTATGTGGCCTCTTTCATGATTTCTTACACAGATGTTTTTGTAACACAATATAACCTGAAACATAAATTGTTTTCTGTATTATCATATTACAACTCGATAGTCACATTTTAAGTGCTTCACATTTGTAGGTGTGTGGTCTGTAACATATTTTCAGTTCAAATACGGAACATATATATAGCCATTACCCACATGATGTTGTGTCTAGTATCTTACTGATCTAGAAGAGGAAAGCAATGGAGGAATTAACTAGGATTTTAGGTCATGAATGCTGTGGGAAAAATGCATTTTATTTCTTCTAAGCTATATAATATGCATTTAAACTCTGCCAGAAAAATAACTATTTTGTTTTAATCTACTTTTTCTATTTAGTAGTTATTTGTATAAATTAAATAGAATGTTTTCAAGTCAAACAAAAGAGTGTTTTAGTTCTCTTACTGCCTGTTAGTACCACAGGTGTACTAACGCAGCAGCGAGTAGCCCCGGCCGTATGCTCGCAGGTGAAGGGAGCTGGTCCAGGGCAGTGGGGGGGGACACCGAGGTGCTGAGGCTGGGAGCAGTTGCTTGTCTGGGTGTGTTTTTCCTGTACTGAACTGGATCCCAAACCAGTACAGCCGGGAGCTGCTGTCCTCTCTTTGGATGTGACATACACCACGTCCGTGCAAACATCCTAGAGTGTGTAGAGGAAGGGCCAGTGCCCTTTCATCCTTGGGAAAGAACTCCTTTAGTTGTGGGCTTGAAATCCTCCAGGTAACCTAAGGACCTGCATAGTAATTAGCCGTTTGGACGTCTTTCCTCTCTGGGTAAAAAATTCCTCTGAGGTTCCCTTCTGTGCTTTAAGTCCGCCAGATTCTGCTGTCCTGTTTCTCTGTAATTTTTCCTTCTCAGCCCCAGTCTTCCTTGTCCTACTCTGGCCGAGTGGCATGCCTGCCTTTTTCCGCATTTCTAGTGCAGGAATAACAGCCCAGTTTGCGAGGTAGGTACTGCATGGGGCTAAGGGACTGCATGGTACCATAGCGCTGCAGAGCAGACGGAAGTGGTACCAGTTGCTAGGGCTCTTGATTGTACTGGATGAGAATCTGAGCAGATCCAGTGCTGCAAAAAGCATAGGAAAAGCGGGATCCGATTATTTTTTATTGTTAGTTTTTAACAGGAATTCAAAGGCTCAGTTGCCTGAATGCATTCCGGTTTGCTTTAAACTGGTTTGTGTATGCGGTGCATGCTGGGCTAACTGGTAAATAACGGCGGCCCAGGAGGGACAGAGCTTCAGCACTGACTGGGGTGAATCAGTCTGTTGGACTGGAGATGCTACGTGAACGGAGGTGACTAGTGACAGTCACGACTGCAGAGTGAGCAGCTGTGGTAGCGATAACGTTCTGATATAGAGTATTACCTGAAGTTCTTCAGTGCTAGGTGCCTGCCGCACACGCATACGTGTTTCTTTCATGTGTATTTATATGATGGGACAGGCATCAGCGTTTAAAACAAATGGGAAGTGAGGGAACCTGCTTGTGAGGGTGGCAGGCTGCTGCAGGGCTCGGAGGTGAGGACAGCCGGGGACGTCTGGACAGTGGAGGGCCAGAGGGGAGGTGGCTCTACAGATGGACAGGGACAGAGCCAGAGGTGGAAGCTCAGTGTGCAGTGGGAGTTCAAAGTGGCTGGTTAGGCTTTTTACTTTGCGTTTTCACACCTCCAGGTGTTGGAGGGGAGAGACAGTCTCTCATGCTGATGATTAATAACGGTTCTGGCTGAGTTTGCGGTGCCTTGCTCAAACGCTCACGTGCTGAGTCACAGCATCTTGCTAGGCGTTTGGGAAGATGGTCATGATAAATACTTGATACATCTCTTCTTTATGCCGTAGCATCTTCTGAAAAGTACCGTGCAAGCAGAAGAGCAACATGGTTGGAAATAGCTCTGTGTGTATATATATACACATATATGTATATATGTGCGCGTGTGTGTGCATATCTCCGTTTACTCTGCTGTCTCTGAAGATCTGAGTTCTCTAACCACAGCGTTGGGCACCGGTCTGTTAGCTGTGCTGGGACTCATGTCTGTGGCAGGGTGCGGGTGCTGCGGGAGGAAGTGCGGAGTTCTCCGGGGGCTCCTCCAGGGTCGGGCTCTGGGAACCACTGGGCTCTTCCGAGTTTGGGTACAGACTTGACTGAGGAGCTTCAGCATGAGTTAAAACTGGAGTCTTGGCCCTCCCTGTCTATAAAGGAGGGATAACCGACTAAAGGATAAAAACACAAACCATCAAAACACCCCGGTAACATCCCGTTTATCCTGTGTTAGGTAAAGAAGATTATCCAAGGAGGCTGCTGGCAGGGTAAAAGTGTCTGTCCCATGCTGGGGCTCCTGGGCACGCGTCGACGTGCTAGACAAGGTCACTGTCGGTGCTGCTGCTGCTAGTAGCTTCCTTTTGCATAGCAAAACATCCAGGGATTGTCTTAAACAAAACTCGTGTTCGTGCCCTGCTAATGAAGTGGTTTTGGTCCAGGCTTTGACTGAACTATTTGGAATGTTAACTGATTGGTTTTTTTTAATTGGGTGACTATTTGGCAAACTTGAATCAAGAAAATTGAGTGGAAAATAATCATAAGTAATTTCTCAGCAATTTCTTATCCTTTGACTTAGGGATCAGTCATTCATCACTGTGCTTTTCTGATGTATCGTTGCTACCGAGGATAGTCAGGGTCCCTGCTTCCAGAAACCAGCAGGAATAGCAGTGTTCTGGACGCTTGGGAGCTAGAGGGCGGTGTACCCGGGAGCAGAGAAGGAAAAACTCGGTGATAGAGGCGAGGGATTATCTGTGGTCTGTGTTATTTTACCTTGATTCAAGTTTTCAAGTGTTTGGACAGTCAGAGGAGAAAACTTGTTGCTGCTTTTCCCCTCAAGGTGTCTGGGCTTGGGCAGCGGGGGAGAGCTTCCAAGCCATGTACGTGAAGGTAACACCCCCGCCCCCCACGCTGTTTTTTCCAGCATGTTCATTAATCGGTGTTCCTCTAGTACCCCCATAAAATCTAATCTTCTAAAGAGATTTGGAATGCTTATATATAATCTGCTGCATTAAGGGCGTCACTGCATTTATTACTATGGAGATGGCACAAGCAGTTCCATAGTTGAAGTTGAATTATTCATGTGTCTGGCGGATTCGCACTGTACACAACCAGTATGGAGCTGGGGTGGTGTCAGTCATCCCAACAGTGCCTGGCCGCGTGTCAGAGCCGGAGCGAGAGGAGGCCTTGCATCTACAAAATAAATAAAATGACGCACCAGTGCAAGAGTAGCACTGTCTGTCCAGTCCAGCTGTCCTGTTGAGAGGTGTCACCACCTGCCAGTTACAGGAGGAAGGCTGGGCAAAAAGCAGAGGTGCTTTAGATTTGGGGGGGAAGGTTGTTGCTTTTTGTTTGGATTTCTCTTTTCCATATGCAGAAGGCTTGTTTATTGTTGGTTAGGAATATGCTGCACTTTGACAAGTGTCCTGGGGGCAGCTGCCTAAAGCAGCCCTTGGCCAGTGGCTCGTCTTGGTGTCGCTGTAGCGAAGTCCCCAAAGGCTTCCTCCCACTTGTCTGTGACTTCCCTTGCGGCCTTCTGTGCTGGAACTTTCCATGAAAGATCCGTATCAAGCCTTCCAGATTTTCTTTTATTTACCTGGATTAAACTATTTTGACAGGGAGGAATTCTCTTCCATGCAGGGCAAAACGTCTGCTCTGCAAAAAGATCAGCGTTTTTGTAGTGGTTGGCATTGGGGAAGGGAAAGGAAGATGTTACAAGTGCTGTTCCATTTATCTAGAGAGAACAGAAATCTTTCTCAAACACAGAATACATTTTTACATTGTAAAGCTAAGATCTGTGTGGGCAAAGTAAGCGTTGTATCAGATGTGCAGTTAATGATGTCCTGCGAGAGATGCTCTCACCTGGGGATAGTGCATTTGCTTTATCCCCAGTTGGAAGGAAAAAACCCACCATGCTTCGAGTGCCTGAACTGAGAAACTGTGCCAAGACACAAGCCAAAGCACGCCAGGAAAAGCAAAGCGCAGCCATACACGGCTTACATCAGTCTTGGCTCATCGTGGAGGAAGAGGGGCTGCCAGAAGGACCTCTGGTACTTGTGGAGGAGAAGCTGGGACCTTTTCTGTGGAAAGTGCAGTTCCTCACTGGTCATGGACTCGTATCACTACCTCCAGATCCTGCGTGGTGCAGAGCTGTGTGCAGGCTGCAAGAGGTCTTCCCGGAGGTTTGGGACATCTGCTGGCTGGGTGAACCTGTTCTGAACCACCCCGACTGCTTAGAGGTCCAGGAACATGGTCCTCTTGGGGACGGTGGCCTGTAACACGATACACCAAAGTGCCTGCCAGCTGTCACACTTGGGACACCTAATTGTTGGGTTGTTGGGTGGTTTCTTTTTTAATAAAAAAAAGGTGTCCCCCTTTCCCCCACAGCCGTTGTGGTGTGTTGCTCTGTGCGTAGTGGCGTTTGTCCCAGCACCGTGCCTAGACCCGGGGGCGTAGCCCTGGCGGAGCAGCACGAGAGCTGGTGTATGTGTCCTGTCCTCCAGCCTGGCGTGGCTCCTCAGGACTCGTTATCTCTGCACGTTCTTGACCAAAATGTCGCTGCCTTACATGGGTGACTGGTGGAGAGTGCTGTGCAGCCCCAGGGGCTGTGCCTTCCCCCTGCGCTGGTGCCAGGCAGGGTTTCACCAGGCGGGGAGGCCGGTGGAGGCCACTGCTCTGCTGGAGGGGACGTGGCCGAGCGCTCACTGCGGGACGAGCGGCGCTCCCGGACGGAGAGCGGGGGAGCACCGCGTGGTGGCCGCTGACCCAAAAAGCCGCTCCATCCTCCTCCCTGCTGGGAGGGCCCCAAACTGGTTGCTGGGGTGGCAGCACGTGCACCAGACATGCTGAGAGCTTTGTAGCGGGGTGGTTCCTCTCTGTGAACGGTGCGACTGATGAAGCAGCTGACTTGCAGATGATGTGAGGTGAATTTTAAAAATCGCCTATCATCAATAATTACTAACGTCTCTTTCCAATGGCAGTCCCCACCAAAATGCTGACCACCTTTTGCAGTGCAGCGACTGAGGATTTCACTGGCGCAGAGGCCCTGAACTCCTAAAATCAACAACATTCAGATACTGGCAGCAGTTTTAGCAATTGTGTGTGTGTGTGTGTTACTATGCTAAAATCTGTTCCTTTCAAAAAATGAAAAGCTGATGCTGCATTCAGCTTCAACACCTGTATTTTTCTTCTCCCTCTAGGCATCTTGGAAAGCTTAAATTATACTTTTTGTTGGTGGCTTTCACAGCATACAGAAGGACACTGACCTGATTCACTGTGGTGAGGCAGTACTTTAGGGAAGAAAGGAAGAGGCAGAGAGCACACTGGTTACAGTAGTGCACTGCCGTCAGGTCAGTTCCGAAGTTAATGCTGCACTTTATGGATGCTTCTTTCTACTGATGTAAGGCTATCACAGTGCCTTAGCGGAGTACGGCTGCAATTCCCATCTCTTGTCAGTCTAGATGGGAAAAATCAAGATCTAACCCTGGGAGTTACGTGAAGATTTTACCTGGTTTCCACGTTTCTCTCATCACTGAACTGCATCAACAGCTTTTAAACGTGCTGCGATGGCTCACTGGGGTGTGGGACCCCTGCCGGCCGTGCTGCTGGTGGGGCTTGGTGTGTCAACGTGCCTTTGGTCCGGGTGTTTGGGTACACAGCCCAGTTGGGTACACAGCTCCACTGCCGTTGTTGGAAATTGGGTGAATGTCACCGGTTACGGGTTTTCTCCATGGAAACGTTGCTACAGGTATCTCTGCAGCACTGGGGAGTCTTGCTGAGCGCTCTGCTTGTTCGCACCCGCAGCGGCCAGCCTGCCTGGTCTTGCCGAGGGCTGTGCTGCTTCGTGGGGTGAGCCGGGACGATGTGCTGGAGCGCTGAGCTGGAGCGGGGCTGGTCAGTGGGGTGGGCACGGGCGCTTCGCTGCCGCCGCCGAAGCGTGCCTGCTCCTTCCCTGCCCCAGTGGCGTCGCTGGGACACACGGGCGACAGCTGAGGGTTGTGACACCGCTGTGGATTGACTTTGCAGAGCTGCGCAGCGCATCCCTCCTCCGGGCCAGCCATGGGTGTGCTGCGGCTCCATCCGCCACCGTTCCCAAACTCGCCCCCTGTGTCTGTTCCCCTTCACGTGTCCCAGGAGTTGTCCCTGTGGAGGGACAACTTCTGAAGGCAGCGCCTCTGGCGGTGCCACCTCCCTCTTGTCTGCCTGAACTGCTCAGAGGAGCTGCGTACCATCTCCGGGGAGCTGTGCCACCAGGGAGCCACACCAAGCTTGGCCAGTGGCCTTTTTTTTTTTTGGAAGACATGATAAACCTGCAGTCAGGTTGTTCCTTTGATCTTTTAAGATCATGACACACTCGACTGAAGCTTGATGGCTGTTGCTAGCTAGAATTAACGACTTTGTATCACAGCAGTCTCCTCCCCCACAGGTCTCTGCAGCAGCCTTCTCCATTTTTCACCACCCAGAAAACCCCCAAATATAAATATTTCAGATTCACAGCATAGATCTCTTTTCATTCTTGGAATGTTCTCCTGGAAAACCTTAAAACGTGATAGCTACCAAAGGTGGTGAGGGATAGGGAACTGTTGGATGAGAGCCAGTAGTTTTATTCTAAAAATTTGCAAAACTAGCTACTGCATTACATTGTCTGCCTCCAATAATGAGGACATCTCTTTAACGTAAGTACTGAGGAGGAGGACATTGAAAGGTCTAAAAGGCAGTTCGTAAGAACAGTGGAACCGCTAGCAAAGAGCAGCTTGCCATAGCTCACGGTGCAAAGAAGTTGCAAGCCAAGGAGGGAAAAATAATGCCTTTTGTCTACCCATTTATCCTTGTTGGATTATTTACTGTATGAGGATCTTTCATGTGTGGAGTTAAAAATAGCTTAATATTTGTCGTGTGCTTGGGCTGTTGAAGAGATGTGGAACACGAGCAGCAGCGTTCTCTGACAGGAGTTGGTGGTACGCTTTAGACAGTGTCATGCCTAACGCCTACAGCGATCGATCCATGCCGTGGCTACAGTCCAAGTGGTTGTGTTTCAACTTACGTTGAAAACAAGCTGGAAACTGTGACAAATTTACTATGTCAAGTCTCTTGTAATAAGATTGTGTGTGAATTTAAAATACAGGACTACCCACCTTCATTAGGAGAAAGAACATTGATAACAGTAAAACAAAAAAAAAAAGACAATGTTATTTTACTGTTTCTAATTGCTCAGTGAAATGAGATAATCTGAAATTGTGTTCTCTCTGCAAGCACCTTTTTAAAAAAACTGCCTGTGAAATATTCTTAGCGTCCTCTGCTGTTTTTATAAGGATGTCAAGTTCCGCTGGAAGCCGCCAGGGAAAGGGCTGTGGCCCTTCCCTTTGCTCCTTCCCTGCGCTCCTTCGGCCGTCTCCAGCAGTTACACCCGATGGCTTGGTTTTCCTTTTGCTGTTCCTGCCGAATCTCCCCTCGCCTCGCTCCCCCAGGGGATGGTTCCGAAATGGGCCACCGGGAGCTCCCCATAGGAAAAACACCGAGTAAGCCCTGATGGCCAGTGCCCCCCGTCCAGAGCCCAGGGCTAGTGCCCGGAAGGGATGGGAAGACTGGGCAGCGCCTTCTGGTCCACACCAGTATGGAAAGGACTGGTGAGGACACCATTTGAGGAACATCTCTGGCAGCTGTCCTCCTCTGAGCAGTGGTCTCTGCTCGTGCTATTCACTGGTGATTAACCAGTCAAGTCCTCACTGTGCTGGGTGAGGCGCGACGCAGGGCGCAAGCTGAAACGCTGACCAGGGCGTAGTTTGTGCTTCACACGTCGCGCTGCAGAAGGTGGCAGAGAGGGGCCAGGAGCGAGCGCCCGAGTCGGCACCCTCGTCCTGCCCGGGCTGTGCCGCAGTCTGCCCTGTGGCCACCGCTGTCTCGGCGCTGGCAGCGCTGCCGGGAGGAGGAACGCGGGTGAGGAGAAGGTGGCACCGTCAGCGCGGGGATGGCGAGAGAGGAGGACACTGCCAGTCAGCCTGAGAACAGAGGTAAGGGGCGGAGGGGCAGTCCCGTTAGAGAATTAACTTTTCAATTACACTAATGCTTTGGACACTTCTTACGTCTGAATGATGCTGAAGTATTCCAAGAAGTTCCATTAGTACCCTCCTCATCACAGAGGCACCCGCTCAAATTAATACGAACCTTTCAATAGATTTACGGGCTGCTGTTTAACAGATTTCAGAGCTGGAGATAGCAGTGGGGGTTTTTGGGGGGGTGGGGCGGGAGGAAGCGTGACTAAAGAATTGTAAAATGGTTCTTGGAACAGTTTGGGAATTTTTTGACACTTTTTCTAAAACAATATGTTTTTGTGGAAACGTATCATTCTGGCGGCAAGTTTTGGAAGGTTTCATAGCATTTCTGGGTGAACAGAGTAGGAGAGAGACTGCGAGACAGGTGCGTAGTTAGGACACAGAACTGGGATGCAGAGGACCAAGGTACGCGGTAACTACGGACCTGCTGGCCCTTCTGGGATCTCTGCGTGCTTCGCTTTGTTTTGCTTGCACAAAATCTCAATAGGTCTTAGTGTTGTCCTGATGTAGAGCAAAACAAATTACAAAACAAAATTCTTGTTTCCCAGCCAACCCTAGAAGTACTTCCAGTTGGCAAGCGTTTTTATGGTGTTACCCATTTCCAAAGACTCTTAAATCCCCAGGATACGCTATTTCTGTCCTACTATGAACCATGCCATGCAAACATCTAACTTGGGAGCACATTTGCCTCCCAATAGCTGCAAAGCGTGGTGTGTTTTTTCCTCCGTGCCTTGTTTTGTTGCTCTTTTGTTTTCCACTGGCGTTTGCTGTGTCAAAGGCCTGATGAGGATTAGAGACAAAGGGTGAAAGATCGGTGGCGGTGGGTAACCGGAGCCCAACCTGCAGATCACTGAGGCTCTGGAGAGGCAGAAAGAGGCGGGTGACTGGCCCTCCTGCCCGTCTCTGCCCTTCAGCGTGCCTTCCAGCCGTTCCGGAGCTGCCGGGCCGTTTCAGCCGTGGCCCGTCGGTCCAGACTCCTGCCCGGCGCAGGTGTTGCCGCGGGAGCTGCTCCCACACAGCCCTGAGCGGTGGGAGGAGGAGGGAGGGCGCTCGCTGCTTTCCTTTCTTATGCTGTACTAATAAACACAAACAGAGAGAATTCTGCTTTTCAATGACGGGAGTTCAATTTAAATTCAGGTTATTGTATTTTCTACCCTTACTGCATCTCACAGAGTTCACCGGGTTCATGGCTGTAGAGTTAAGCGATGTTGGTAATCATGCAAAAACAAAAAAAGGCCAATGTTCAGAGCGTGAGCGTTGTGAAAAGGCATTTAAGTGTATATGTTGCAGCTTTAGCAACGGGCTTTATTATGTATTGTGGTAACCTTAAGTACTTCCTACACAGTGGCTGATGTTGAGGTCTTGGAGACAAACCAGTACAGAGACCAAAGTGGAGAGAAGGGTTGAGAAAATACAAATGAGTTCTGTGGTTTGCGGTGGGTTTTTTGGTTTTTTTGGTTTCGAAACACTTTAAAAATGTAAGCAGCTTGTAATTCTGTATCAATAACAGTTATACTCATAATGACATTTATTTACATGAAACTTACTGAAGTAGGAGATTAAGACCCGGCAGAGAGTTTGAAATGCATTGTTCCAGATTTCGCAGGCATCGCATAATACGAAATATAATAGCATGTGAAGTGCCTGGACAATTAGTTTTTAATGGCCTAGATGGAAACAAAAGGTATCAAGTGTGTTTTGAAGACACACAGTATTATCAGTATGAAATCGTGCAAGTGGGCCTTGTTTAAAATAGGTAACATCGGCGGCATTGCCAGGAGATGTACGAAAAAGCTGCATAGAGCCTTTGGCCTGAGGGGTGTCAGCGCGCCACACAGTATTCTGACATACTCCTTTTCTCTCATAAATACAAATATAAATGGGTGGAAGGCGGGGGAACAGAAGAACTTGTCAAATATTTAAATATACTGCCAATATCCAGACTCTAAGAGATACGGATTGATTTGTGTCAACAAACCTTAAAAATTTGTTTTCTAACAGATGTGTATTGAGGTCCCAAATAAACCGCTCCAGTTTTGGCATACAAGTTTCTGCAACATTGCTTTTCATACCCAAGTCTTCAGTCGGTTGAATCATTCCGTCACCAGTCCATTACCCTACTGGGATTCTCTAAAGCTTTTGAGACCTGAAATGCCATATGTAATCCCAGACGATGAGGAGATGCTTTGAGTCATATATTGATACAACGGGCTTGTGTCTCCGAACTGGTAATTAGGTGGTGTTTAAACTCGTCTTTCATTGATGAAACGTTTGTTCAAAGCTGTGGAACAAATGTTGTCCAGAGGAGGGGGGCAGGCCCCTGCCTGCCGCCGGCCTTAGAGGGGACCTTCCCGTCCCTCCGCCGCTCCCTGATGTCCTGTCTGCCAGAGGACTCCGCCGCCTGTCCCAGGCAAGATAACTTATGTGGGCCGAAAGTACCGGTCACTTTCCGGTTACTGGAGGTCTGGCATCGTTTCCTGAGCTCAGCAAATCTCTTCTAAAATGCCGCCACCTCTGCCTAAGTCCCCAGGCGCTGGCTGGATGCCGCCAGCCTCTGACAACGCGGTGGTTGCTGGGCACTGCGTGGTTCGAAATCCCGTGGGGTGAGCTGCACTAATTAGCAGGTGTGTCAGTTTTGCCATGACATCT
>VZSZ01010630.1:132913-155973 GCA_013398815.1 Ibidorhyncha struthersii | reverse complement strand
GCGCCGCGGGTGCTGCGTGCTCCGAGACAGCCGCTCCGACCGGGGGTCGCGGCGAGAGGGCCCCGCGTCTGCCCGCCCTGGGTGTCATGCAGGACCCCCCCAGTGCGCCCCGTCCCGTCCCGTCCCGTCCCGTCCCGTCCCCGTCCCCCGCGGCCCGGACAAAGTCCACAACCCGCGGGAGGGCGTCGGGCAGAGGTGTCAAACGCTGCGGCGGGGCCCTTCCAATACAGGCTGTTCGCCGGCGGTATGAGACGTTCGTTGCCCTCAGCCTTCCCTTCCAACACTAACCCTGCGCTCCCAAACAGGCGGTTGTCTGTGGGGCACCGGAAGGCAGTGGCGGCTGGGACACTTTACAGTTTTTCGGTGGGGTTTGCTCCAATTTACTTTTCTCTCGGTGCTTTCCCCACGGTTCGCTCCTTGCTGCGATGATGCCGGTCACACTTGCAGAGAGGTGGGCGCTGCCCCAGGCTGGAAGGACGGGCCGTGCCCACTCCCACATCAAAGTGCTGACATAATCCCCGCTTTTGGGAAAGGAGGAGTGACAAAGCGCAGCTGCTGATGTTTGAAGTACTTCGATATAGTATTATACATCTGGTAAATCCTGGTTACCCCCAAGGGGCCTAAAGCCTCGTGTGTTCGAGCCCTTCTCATTGTTTGTCTAGATGTTATCATTTAAATTTGGCAGTGAACCGCAGAAATAGGCAGCCCGGCGCTACTCTTGTTTTTCCCTGTTGCGCTGGAATTGAATCGAAGCATCGCCAATGCCATGACCGTTACCGCTTCCCTCTGGAGAGGGCGATACACTCACACATCTCGTTGGCGTTGCTTGTCATCCATCTAAACCAACTCGCATTGCTTCGGTCTCTTAAGCTGCGATAGTGTTGTCCTCTGTTGTTCTTACCCTGTTGGTTACCTGATGCAGACCCTGAAGAGGCACAGTGTGGGGGCGTATGGTCCAGGGTGGGCAGGGATCCTCTCCACCCTTCCAGCGCTTTGGAGGGGGCACCAAGGGGCGTTACTCATCCCTAGAAGGGGTCCTCAGGTCTGGAGCAGCGGTCGCTGTTGGGCGTCAGGTGTTCAGCAGTGCGTCTGCTTGATCAGCTCTGCATCTGCTCATGCTCCGCCGCAACCCCCCCGGATCGAGATACACGACCAAGCACGCTCCGGTAAAGCTTTCCCCCTGTCCTCTCTCACGCCAAGTCTGAGGATGCTGTGCTGGGCAGCGGAGGACTCCTGAGGAACGCCCATTGTGCCCCATTATTCTGGAATATTTATGGGATTAAGAGGAAAAGTATTTTGCTACTGATGTGATGAACGGCCCTATTGCTTCCTACCTGTGTGCCTCGTGCGGGCTCCTCAACATCACTCCCCCCGGCTCCTACCGCCTCGGTCCTGCATCACCTCCATCTGTGTTGTGTGGAATGCTTTGCCTGCTCTTCTGTGCGTTTCACAGCATTGTTTCGGGGGCAGTAAGGGGTACTCGGCGTGCTGTAGGGTTCCTAAATAAACAGGAGTGGAGGGTGTGGGCTGCAGTACGGAAATGTTTCGCTATACGTGGTGGTAGCGCTTGCCGCTGAATTGCCTTGTGCTCCTTAAGAGAGCCTTTAGGCAAATTCTAAGTTTGTGAGGGTTTGTTTCCCACTTAAATGCATTTCAGCCCTCCAAAAAGCAAACCGCAAAACCCGTAAGCTGTCCCTGCTGCGTGGCCAGGATGCCTGCATGCGATGACACGCGTGGCCCTCGGGGGTGCCGGGGGGGCACAGGCACGAGCAGCTGCTGCTCACGGCCAGGTACAGTGTAAAATTTCTGTTTAAAAATGAGAAGCAAAATAGACTGCTGCTGAAAACTACTCTGTAATGCATGAAAATAGCGTAAAATCGGACCCTTGCTAGATGAGTAGTACTGCGTTCAAACAGCTTCTTGTCTTTTCCATGTGGTACGACATCCTTGTATGGAGTTACAGTCACTGAAAATGCCCTGAGAATCTTAAGCCCGGATTTTTAGCACGCTCTGTTTACCCCAGTGTTTCCTATAGGAGGTAAACCTGGAATAAAGGCGCGAGCTACGTAACGTGCACGGCGATGGCTGCTGCCGCACACAGAGCTGTGAACCAGCCGCTGCGCATCGTGTCAGCGTGTGTCACTGGCAGATCCAGAGCCACCTTCTGCAAAAAGCATCTCCGTTCCAGCTCAATAATTTGGTTTGCTTAGTCCTTATCAACTGGTAATATTGAAAAGCACCAAAAATAGTCTGTCCTAGGAAAGAAGTACCGCAATAGCAAAGCAGTTGTACTTCACTAAACAATTTAATTCACCGCTATGTAACAAATTATCAGTACGATTCTATCTTCTCATTTCTGTGTGTCACTGAAGCTCTGTTTTCCTGGCTTTTAGTAAAAAGCTCTAATAATAAAAAAGCTTTAATGAAACAACGTGGATGAGAACAATAAGCACTTAATGGCCCCACTCCATGATCTACCAGGGTGTCTGCCAATAGCTCGCGCAGATAAAAGACTGTATGTGGGGTGAGTGGGTGTAATTTAATTCTGCTCTTTTGGAGTAGGCTCTAGATCCTTTCCAGTTGCTTGCAAATGACTATTCTAGGCTTTGGTCTGGCCAGGATGTCTTGTCCCTTTTGAAGAGCGCTGCTGGTGTCAGAGCGGTAGAGTCGCTCTCCGTGCGTGGTGCGGCAGCGCAGCCGTCCCTCGGGACGGGAGCGAGCTATCGGGGTGGTGTTGGAGCGTCTGCCGAAGCCGGTCTTGAGTTCTGGCGTATGGCACGGAGGTGGCAGAGCCTTCAGCAGAAATCCCTAGAAAAAGGGGTCTCGCACATGGTGCTGAAGCCCCCGGAGCTGAGTCCGTTACCCAGTTCTTCTCCACATGAGGTGCTGGGAGGGATATGCTCAGGGCTTTTTTCCGTGCTTGTTTTTGTAGGCTGGAAATTCAGCTT
The DNA here is from genome assembly GCA_013398815.1 of Ibidorhyncha struthersii. Taxonomy (NCBI): domain Eukaryota; kingdom Metazoa; phylum Chordata; class Aves; order Charadriiformes; family Charadriidae; genus Ibidorhyncha; species Ibidorhyncha struthersii. The sequence goes on along the minus strand of VZSZ01010630.1, from coordinate 153,025 downwards.
CTGCCTGGCTGGGAAGGTTCTGATAACCCGGTAATTAACGGAACGGTGACATGAAAGTGTTGTGCGGTGAGCGATGACAGGGAAGACATACTCAGCTATTAACTCCATTCCCGTTCAGACCCGCAATTCCCTCTCTTGAACCTCAGGTGCTGTTGGGCTCTGAGTTATCGGGGGTCATCTCTAGCTGTCCTGCAGAGAACAAAGTCCGAGTTGGATGCCTAAATTTAGATGCTGTGAATACCTGTCGGGTGGGGTTATCTCCCACTGCCCCCCCGGCAATTTTGGACATGTGCAGATGCATCCGGGCACGTGCATGTCACTCTGGTGGAGGCTGGCAGGTTTTGTCACTTGGGCACAGGTCCTGTGCTGTCCTGAACGCTTTCGGTGATGCTCCAACCCCGGTGTCCCCCGAAGGTGCGAGTTTCCTTCCGCTGCCTCGGTGCTGAGGCGATGAACGTCGCCCTGCCGCACTTCTGCCCCTGCCAGCCCTCATCCAGAGCCGGCGGCATTTCACCGCCGACTGCAACCTCAGGAATGAATTTTTCCCCAAATAAATGGTCTTTGCAAGTTAAGTGTTTCTTACGGAAGAGAATAGTTCAGCTGGAAGGGACCCACTGTCATCACCTTGTCCAAGTAGGCAGGGGTCCTACGGCAGGGGGTTGGAACTCAGTGGGCTTCGAGGTCCCTTCCAACCTAAACCATCCTGCGATTCTAACCGCCAGTATGCGGTTGGCATTTTGTCATTCTGTTCTTGGTTCATCTTTATTCTTGCCACCACCAAACTTAAGTACATTAAGAAGTCCATGTGTTCTTGGTTCCATGTGTACCAGGAAGCTGCTTCTACGTACTCAGAGCAGCGTTTGCAGAACTTGTCCCCCTCACTTCTCCAGCGGAACACATTTTCAGTCTGACATACGATGGGGCAAAACCAGCGCCAGTTAAGTAAAAGAGGACTTTTTAGGTTACCAAATGTTGTTCTGAAATACTTTGCTCTTCTTAATAGAGTAATACTAAACCATTCAAATTTTCATCTTCAAAGTCAAATGTCATTCTTCAGTAGTACCTACTCCTTGTGAGAAAGGCTGTGTTTAGGGGAGGGGAACTGTGGGGCTGTGGAAAAGACAGTCAGTGTGATTTTCTGGCTGGAAAATACCTCTTCAAACTGCTTTCGTGTGTTGACTATATCCAGCTTTCAACGCTAGGTATTCCTTTTCTGTGCACGCCGTTTCAGACTCGGAGTCGGTAAATGCTGTCAGCACCGCGCTATTGCGGCCGCCTCCCCACGGCATCTGTACCCCCATCCCTGCGCTGGATCCTCCTTCGGCGCCTCACGGGCTCAGACCGGTGGATTCCTCCTGAGCTTCGTGTATAGATGGTACTTCACAAAATTCTTGCAAAACACCTTAGTGTTTTGCCGCGTAGCTCATGTTTCATAAAGCGTGACTTTCCGAAGGATACCTCGCCTATTTGGAGCTAATGAGAAATTAGCAAATGTCCTTTGACAGCTTATTATGACAAAATAATTTCACTGGGTTTTGTTGCCCTTTCCCTCCCCCTTCGTTGCTCAGCTAATATTAATTGAAATGCCTGGCCTCAGTTTCTGTCTACTGTTTTTTTTTTGGTGATGGTTGTCAGGCTTTTCTAGAACAGGGGTTTTGAGTACCCGGCATCTTCCTTTCAAAATTAAGATACTTGCACACGTTAAGGAAATCACTTCCCATACGTATTTTTAAGAAATGAAAACGGTGGAACTATTTAATGTTTATTGTTCTAAGACATTTTCTTCAGTTCTGGAATAATTACTTTTTTGTCTCTGCAGCTTTCTAGTTTTTGCCTAGTTTGATGTCAGTCCTTTTTGCAGTACGTTTATACAGTGAGCTTTTAATCTACTATTACTCCTGCTATTTTTTTTCCAGGGCCCTCTCCACAGAGGGTACTTNGGGCAGGGACCCCTCCCCCCAGCCCAGCTTGCTCCAAGCCCGTATTTTTATTAGTAGTCCAAAAAGCAAGTTTTTTTTTTTAAGACCTGTCATCTTTCGAGATTCTGGTTTCCTCTTCTGAAGAAACGTGTTAGAAGAGAATACCCGTGGCAGGGACGGGCTGCCCCTTCCGCGGAGGTGGCTGCGGTGGGTCCCCCTGCCCGGGCGAACGGGCGCAGTGCTCTGGGCGGGAGACGCGGCTCCTGCCCCGCGTCCAGACTTGTGGAGTTTCAGTCGATATTTGCAAGTTAATTCTTCTCCCCTCAGGGCTCGGCCACGCTCCTGGCTGCGTGCGGGAGCGCAAGGGGGGTCTCGGCAGCCCCGACCAGCGCTGCCCCTCCTCCGGCAGGGGGACCGAGGGTGGGACACGGCGCGTGGTCAGAAGACACGCTCTGCCGGCGCGCGTGGCTGGCGCCCGCTTGCCCTTGGCGGCCGGTGGGTTAAGGGCGCTCGGAAGGTGTATTTGTGTCATTAGGCATAGTGGTTTCTGTAAATCTCTGGTACATACAGCTGGATTTGTGCAACGACGTTACGAATACGCTCAGGGTTTATGGTGAGCGGTGGCAGCGGGGAAGGTGGCACGGCAGCGCGAGAAAGAGGAGCGCTTCCTCTTGCTTATTGTGCGTCTGCCGTCGGTAGCGTCTGCGCTGCCGGGGGGCTTCTGAGTTAGCGGGCAGCGGTGGTTAGCTGATCCCACTCGTCTTCTCAATGCGATCTGTGATTTCTTTATAAAACTTTGTGTCTCCCCAAAATTGCCTTTTACCGGAAAGAGCCCAGTTTCTTAATCCATGTCCGGTCCCCCCGGCCATCTGTCCCGTAACTCTTTCTCGTTCTGCTCTGCCTTTTGAAGTGGGTGACCGACCCCGAGCGGCAGAGCGGGGGCGTTGGGTCTCCTCCTGGCTGTGCCCCCTCCGCGGGCGGCTGTTCTGCAGCGCTGCCCAGCGAGGCGCTGCGGGCTCTGCCCCGAGCGAGCGGCGACCGCTGACGTTCCTCCACACCCACCCCTGAAGGGGGTTTTTCTCCCGGAGGATTTTGCTCTCCTCGGGCTTTCTTTCCCTCAGCACGGCCAGGTTCCTCTGCGATGCTCTGAAGTCAGCTCTACTCTTTCTACCCTCGGCAAACCTTACTGCTTTGTTACCGGTTCGCCGTGCCCGGTCCCTGCCGCACACGGCACGCGTTTCTCTGAGCCTCTCCCGTCAATGCTGGCGGTTTCCCCCGGCCTTTCACCTCGGCGGCTGCCGGGCAAACGGGCTGGCCTCTGGCGAAGGCCGGAGCAGCTCTGCCGCGCGACAGCGGAGTTTCTGTGCCGCGGTCAGTCGTGCGGACTCGGTGGGCGAACGCCTGCCGAGGGGCTGTGCCAGACCCGCTCCCGCCCTGCTGCTCCTTCACCAGCGCCCGCGCCGGGCTTTGCCGCAGCTCCATCACCGGCAGCGGCCATCAGCCAGGCTGTAGTTGCTGGGGTCTCCTTTGAGCCCCTCTTTACACGGTGAGGCTTCTGCCTCCCAAGAGTGCGGCGGAGGGGCCGGGTCCAGGTGCGTGTCCTGCGGCGCCGCGGTGCGGCCGCCCGCGCGAGGGTGGCCCATGGGCAGCTGTCTCCTCGCGGGGAGACCCAGGCGACGTGCGGCGCCCGTGCTGACACGAGCCCTGGATCTCTTCATTTGGGGGAAAACTGAAAGTGTGTGTAGAAGTGCACAGTGCGGAATGACTGCACAGAGTGATCGACACTCTAGGTATTTGGCCTTCCGTCCCATCATGATTAAAGACCATTAATTGCTGTAAGGCCACTTAGATACTTGCTTTCCAATTTAATTTTGAAATGCTCTGCTGCCCTGTAGTCTCAAGAAGCAGCTGCTGACTATTGAGTAGTGCGGGGTTATGACTTAATGGAAGATGAATGCCTTGTTCATCTGTATAGTAAAAAGTCTGCGCTGAAGCGTAGAACTCTGTGTGGTTCACAAGAGATAGCAAGTCTGGGCTCTTTTTTTTCTCCCCATAGTTTTTAGTTTATGCTTTTAGTCCCGCAGTGTTGTCAGTTTATGCCAATTATATGCTGAGTTCTTTCCATTTAACTTTTGAGGTTGCGCCATGTCTATCTACTTGTTTTAATTGTTAGCTGCTTTCATTAAGCTGGTGTCTAAAGTCAGATTCTTCCATGTCTTGTTCACAGGTAGTATCATTCTTGTTCCTCAGTTATCTAGTGATTCATGTACTTGAAGCTGACTCTTGAGGAAAAACTGATGGAAGCATACAAAAAAATAATCTTCTGTTGTGCGTCTTTGTGTTGATTTGTTGTGAATCAGACGTTGGTTCAGCTCCTCCTGCTACGTAAGTTCATTGCACAGTGTGTTTGCCTGCACTGTGCATTTTCTTATGGTTGCATTGAAAACTAAGAAGGAAAAAAAAATGTAGCTTTTTCTGTAAGTCATGCAGGTTATTTTCTGCTCTGAAGAGCGAGTCATCCTGTCCTTGATTCATGGTGGGTCTCATCCAAGAAACTGGTATGTAGTCCCAACTCCTATCGCAATAACAGCAAAACAAAAAATTCTTGAAAACTCCTTATGTCTTAAAACCAGGGAATGGCTGTTCCTTGTGGCCTCTATACCTAAAATTTGCTCTCCTTGTGTATCTAACAGCGATTTGTGAATCGACTTCCCCATCGCCTCAGTTGGCTGTTGGTTCCTCCTGTTGTTCAGTTGGGTCCTGCCAAGTGCCGCGCTTCTCTTCAGAAGAGAAGAGGGACCGCGCGCCTCTGCCGTGCAGCCTGTCGGCAACCGCCGTCCCCGCTGAGTGAACGCGCCGCGCGTCCTCTCCTGCCCTGGCTCTGCCGCAGGCTCCGCGGCAGGTCATGGCGGGACAACCTGCTGGTGGTCCTTGGGGGTGCGGCGCTTTGGGGAGATTCGGGACAAATTTGTTAATGACTGCTGGAGAATTACATGCTCAGAGAGCTGTAACCGTTGGTAACCAAGTTTGGATGCCTAACATAGCTCTCTGAGGCCGTGGTATATTTCAATTGTTCACTTTCTCCTAATTTCTCAACCAGGGAATGCAATGTCTTAAGGGAGATGTTGTTGTGCTTGAGTAAATAATGGAATCATGTTCGTTACTGGATTAAAGAGTGCCTTGTTTTGAAATTTTGGGAGCACGTTTTTCTCCTGCCTCTTTGATCCTTTTCCCTTTAACTCTTTCGTATTCACCTTACTCCACTTCTCTGGCTTCCACGGCGGTGGAAGTCCTGACTTTCCCCCCGTGACAGCACTGCCGGTAACGTGGCCAGGACCGTCCCTGGGAACAGAGCTGGAGAAGCGCGGTGCGCCTTCCCCAGGGAGGGAATAACCATTTCTTGCTGCACGCAGCGACTTGCAGAATTTCAGCCAATATTTGCAAATTCTTCCTCTTCCTTCATGCCGTAGAATGGGTATGTGGGAGGGGGAAACTTGGTGCAAAGGTGGTGTTGGCTGGAGCAGCGTGAGAGAACTGGAAGGTCTTTCGCCGTTGTGCTGTTATCCCCTGGTCTGTAGACGGAGGGGAGCGTCTCGCCAGCTTCTCTGGGACGGCAGTGGAGTCAAGGGAGAGCAGAAACTCTGCAGATATGTAACGTGAAAGCTTGAAATGTATTGCCAGTGATTGTAGGCTGCCCGACTATAGAACTGAATATGGACAGTTTTTTCCATAAAAAGGATACTGGAGGAAGTGGTCGTGAATGAACTGGAGCGGCACCAAGACGTGCCTGGTGGATCAGCACAGGCAAGTCGCAAGTTCTGGCCAGTCCCGTGTCCCTGAGGGTGTCAGCGGGGATGGTGGTACAGGCTCGGAGGCGGAGCTACGCACGTGGCATGGTGCAGGGATGCAACACTGGGTGGGAGCTGAGAGCTGATGGGATTTGTGGTGTCCCCTGTTCGGCCGGACCAGGAGCAGGAGAAGCACGGGTCTTCCTGAGGGCACGTCCAGGAGGGCCCGGGCTCCTCTCCTCCTCGTTGTGCTGAGGTGAAGCAGCTGAAATAGCACGGGTGCATGGAAGCTCTACTTTAATGGTTAGGTTTTAAGATCATCTTTCTGCTCTTTTAGCAAAGGATTCTTGATGTACATGAAAGCTCTTGGAAACAAGGTCAAGTATTTGTATCTGTTTTGAGTTTTCTGTCCCTTTTTCTATGTGAGAAATGAGCCAGTAGCACAGGCTGGGGAACCTTCGGCTTCTGTCTTTGTAGAACTGTGTTTAAAAGTGGTCTATGTAAATCTTCTGGGAAGAGAGAGTCTTGTCTTGCCCATAACTCAAACTCTGATCTTGTCTTTAAATAGATTTAGCTGCGTCGTTTTTCTGTTTTTTTTTTTTTTCCTTCTTTTTTATTCCTGCGTAAGAGCTTGAAATTTGGCAGCATTTAACCAGGGGTGAGCAATGGCAGCAGACACAACATGAGGAAAATCTGAAATATGAAGCTGAAGAGGGGAGAGGGAGTGCGGATTTTGCCTCTCAGTAGGACTCCTTTGAACCTTGTTAGCCGCGAAGACGTGTGAAGTCCTCATCCTCGCGGAGCGGTGTGTTACTGCCGGCTCTCACGGCGCAGTCTGTTTGACTTCTGCCACGCATCACCCAACAGCCCAAATTTGTTCCAGCCCAGAGAGTCTGGGTTTAGGGAGGCTCGGCTGGAGCGGCTGACGTGGGATGCTCGCGCAGGGCTGTCGGCAGTGATGGAGAGCAGAGGGGTCTCTCCTCGGTGCTGCCAGCGCGGTGCTTCCCCCGCCCCGGCACCGACGGCGGCCGCCGAGCAGGGAGAGGGCAAAGCCTCGGCCGAGCGATGGGGAAAAGAGTCTGATGGAGCCGGGACGGAGAGGCTGTGGGGGACGATGGTGCAGCTGGCACCCCCTGCGGAGAGAACGCGGGAGGGAGAGCTGGGGAGTGATGCGGGGACTGGGAGAGGGTGGAGGAGGAGATGTGTGGACTGGGAGGGTGTGTCGGTGAGGCTCTGGGCATGGCGTCAACAGGAGTGAGAGCCTTCTTGGGAGGAGCAGAGGCGGTCGGAGGATGCAGCGGAGGTGAGGGAGCCGGGGGGCATCCTGGGGAGAGCTGCTGGGACCAGGTGGGGTCTGGGCTGCCAGCAATGGGGGAGAGTCAGGACCGGGACGGGACCGCTGGAAGGAGCTGGGTTGAGAAGCACAGGCTGAAGGCTTTGTACCCCTGGGGCAGTGGTTCTCAGCTTTTTTAAAAGGAGTGGTTAAAAAAGGCAACAGTTCAAGTGTGGTAGGACAAAAGTACATTAAGATGTTTCTTAGGATGTGATGGTTTTGGGTGTGGACAAGTTTTTCTTCGTGTGCTCTTCTGCCTCTTCCAAACTGAACGCAGTGTTCCCATCAGAATGTCGAGTGTCTGTCTCACGTGACTTCGGTGAGCTCAGTGTTTCCAAAGGAGAAGAGGGAATGCTTATCGAGCCATCTTGGTCTCCAGGACTTTCTAGTCTCCGGGTGGCATGAAAATTCCCTGGAAGTACTGAGTTCAATGTGCTCCTGTCCCTGCGCCTCCTGCTTGTCATCTGGTGGCTGAATGCATTCACTTTCCAAAGCGATAATAATGTGGTTGGGTTGTATTGTGAATTTTGACCAAAACTTTTTTTCTTTTTGTTCTTTGCATAAAGGCTTCTTGCAGAAAGAACTCTGTGGGGGTCAGGGCTGATTTCCATAGGTCTGTGAGCTTTTGGTTGTGGGCAGGGGACTGGACAAGTCATTCTGGAGCAAAACACTGAGAACTAAAAGGAAAAATGGGGTTAGAATCTTTCTATCAGTTATGTAGAGAGGAAATAAGGACATGCAGGAGAATAAACCCCTCTGTGAATGCACCAGTAAAAAATACCAATCTTCGAGCACCCCTTGCTTTCCCCGCCAAGGCCGCCGGCTGTCGGACCTGTCTGCCAGCACTGGTCACAGGTGGGCTCGCGGTGGCCCCTTTCATTCTGGAAATAAGTGACTGCCTCAGCTGGTCAAAGTGAGGTTACAGAGCCCATAGCCATCCTTTTCTCACCAGTGTGCACGGGGGTCAGAGGAATGCCCTTGGAGCTGCTCGGGACTCGCAGTGACAGTTTCGATCAGCTCCTCTCTCAGGCAATCCGCAAAATACCAGAATATGCATAAAACTCTCAGTTACCTACTGTGGGTGATGTTGTAAAGACCATTTCCCACCTTATTTTTCAGCCGTGAGAAGGGGGAGAAAAACAGCATAATGACGTGTCTGAAACACTGAAGACACTTGCGACAGTCCTATATTCATTTCCTCCAGTGATGCTGTTATTTTGCAGCATTGGTGATGATGTGTCTATTTTTCTCCTGCTAGATCCCTTATTTATTTGGATCTGATGAGTCTTGCTCCTGGCATCTCCTCTAGGGCTACGGTAACGTCTTTAAGGAGGTGAGTCGCCTGTCCTGTTGCTGGGTGATGGATGGTGCTCGCTGCCCGCAGGCAGCGGTATGGCTCCCAGCGAGCGCTGCGTCCAGGATAAACATGGACACATGGTGCCAAGGAGGTTTGTCGCGGGCCCGAGCGGAGGATCAACACCACAAGCTGTTATTTCAGAAGGGCAGCACAGGATGAAGATTGTTGTAAAGAAACCAAATAGAGTCACGGGCACAGAAACCAGATTTGCGCTGACGTCTGTCGGGGCTCCGCCGGGGACGCTGGGGTGAGAGTCCCTGCTGGTCCTGCCCCACGGCGAGTGCTGCCGCAGCCAACGTCACTGCGCCATCCTCCTCAGCTATGGGTGTGGGAGGCGACGCATCACGCTGAGGGCCGGGGCGCTACCCATGTAGACAGACCCTGCACTGGGGGTGGTGGCAGGGGCCAGTTTAGGTCCTGGGTTGATCAGTGAAAAGCATCGGAGAGAGAAAGGTGGCAGCTCTTGGGGTGCGCTGGCTCGTCGGGGGCTGCTAGCGATCGGAAGAAAGCTCTGCTCTTCCTGGTGGCCATCCTAGTCATCCCATGACTTTACTTTTTAGATGTCTGTTATCTTTAAGTAAAAGAAACAGCCTCCCCCTGCCCAATTCTCAAAGAAAAAGAATGGATTTATGGATAAAATTACTTTTTTTTTTTAATACCTTGGCTCCTATAAGTAGAGCCTTGTTCAATCTTGCAGCGTTATAACTGACCCAGGAAAGTGCACAGAATGCATTTTGGGGACCGTGTGGGGGGATAAGAACTGTTTAAGTCAAAAGTTGAAGAGATCAAATCTCGGTACTCTGAGGTGTTGGGTTTTTTTTTACAGGAACAAAATAATCGCATAAAGTGCACTTAAGGAAGGGCTTCCTGTAGAAATTGCTGTCAGCCCAAGGTTAAGTTGTCTTGGTTATTGTATCACTGCCAATATAGACTCCTGAACTTGGCATTAAGCAAGCAGAAATTGTTTGTTATGAAGCAGGTGAAGAAAACAAGGAAGGCAAAAAAAAAGTATTGTTGGCATTTGGTGTTTCACTGAGATGATGTGGCTTTGGTTTCCCCCTCTTCTTCTGAGGAAGAGTCAATAAAGCCTGAAAAACATAGTAGTTATTGGATGTGTTTCTATTTGATCTGGTAAAACATGAAGATGTGGTTAAAAACAAGCAAAGCTTAGAAGTCATCAGACTCCTGCACCAAAAGAGGTTGGGCAGCTGTTCGTGTGCCTGAAAAAGGTGCGTCATCTTGGAAGACCTGGGGAGGAAAAGTCCGTCGTTACTGCCGGTGTCTGTCCGTAGGGTGCAGGGTGGTGTGCGCCGGGATGTTGCGTCTTGGCGATTCCTCAGGCTCCTTGCTGTAGCCCAGCCGGCTCCGGTGAGGCGTGCGTGGTGCCGGCGTGGTGCTGGCGTGGGGCTGAGGTGAGGGCTGGCCATGGTTCGGGAGGTCAGCAGAGCCACCCAAACACCAACTGTTGGTATTATTTAAAATTCAGTGCGTAATGAATGTAGCTGTGTCTAAATACAGATCTGGAATTGAGTGTGTGCCCGTGTGTGTCCTGAGCACCATCTGAGGTGTTGTCCTGAGTCTGCGGGAGCTGAGAACATGAACCTGAAGCCCTGAACCTCTGTCTCCCCGTGTAGGCAAAAGGCGGCTCCGCCAGAAACAACTTCTTGGGGTGGTCAGTCTTTTCCCCCACTCCAGATAGATGCTATATGCTCTCCTGTGGCTGAGGACCGCCTGGTTTGAAAACTTGTCACCTGCGGGGGTTGGGGACCTGTGCTGTCAGGAGCCTCCTGGCACTGACTTTCTCCTGCAGCCCCGGAGCCCGTTCACTGGCATGGGACCCGCGCTGGAGCTCCGCCGGGTGCTCGTGGCCAGCTGGCTAGCCTTGGCCGACCGGCAAGACGAGCTGGCACGGTTGTCGCGGGGGGGTGTCTGTCTTCCGGGGGTCTTCTCACGAAAGCTGGAAACCTCTTTTTCAGGTCTGAAGTGCGTGTGCCAGCTGTGCGAGCACACCAACTTCACCTGCCAGACGGAGGGCGCCTGCTGGGCCTCCGTCATGCTGACCAACGGGCGGGAGGAGGTCATCAAGTCCTGCGTCTCCCTGCCGGAGCTGAATGCACAGGTCTTCTGCCACAGTTCCAAGAACATCACGAAGACCGAGTGCTGCTACACCGACTTCTGCAACAACATCACCCTCCGCCTGCCCGTCGGTAAGTGCCGTCCGAGCGCTTGTGTGCCAGCCAGAAAGCGCGGGAGCGCTGTGCGGGGGACGCGACCGTGAGAGCCGGCTAGTGGGGATTTTAAAGGCTGTCTCTCAAACAGTAGATGGGGTTTTTTTCCTAACTTGTTTCAGACAGGAAAATCTAAACTGCAACTCTATTTGGGGAAAAGTGGATTTCTTGCGTCTCCTAAAGATATTCCAAATGCTGTGCTTTCCCATGAGGCGTTAACCGTGAAGATGAAAGGAAGTGTCTGAGGGAAACAGGCTTGTAACTTCCCAGGTTTTATGGGCTGGAATATCTTAAGGCAGTTTGTGATTTGAATTGGCATTAGTCTAGATGTTTGGAAGATATCTGATGTACCGGGGACTTTCCGTGGGGCATGGATCAGCAGCATGTAGCAGCTGTGAATTGGCAATGGTGAGGAGCGGAGAGCTGTTAGCTGGTGCACCACAAGGCAATAATGAAGACCTCGCGCTGGCTGAGGTTTGACAGTCTCCGCAGGCAATTTAAAAGATGGCTCAGGTAAGAATTCAGACTAGAGAGGTTTGGAAAGGCGGCGGTTAGTTAGTTGTAGGCACTGACTGTGAATTGTAAATGGGAAACGCACCCCGTGTTTTCAGACAGACAAGCGTCCGGGTTGACTGTGATGGGGCAGTCCCCCAGCGCATGAGGAGCTGCTGTCCTCATTGTCCTTGGCCGGTCGGTGTCACCCAGTGCCACGTCTTTGTGATCTGCATTGATGAGGGGTTGCTGCAGCTCCTGCCGGCGTGCCCGTGCACCAGAAGCGAGGGGTTTGCCGTGTCTCAGTTGCAGTCGGGAAGGCAGAGGTGTCCTCTCCGCTGGTGCAGGTCGTGCGGGACGTAGGGTCTGCTGCTGGGGGGCGAGAGGCGTGAGGGACACCGGGTCATGGCTGGGGGAGGTCTTCGGCTGATGCCGTTTCAGCAGTCTTGAACTCTGGGGTTCTGCAGCTCATTTTGGCAGCTTTTCTTTGACATTAGATGGGTGTCATCGATTCCTGCCCAGCAGGAAGGAGGAGGTGTAAGATTCCCAGTCCCAGCTACGGGGAGGAAAAAGATTTGCACTTCCAGGAGCTCTGCGTGTTACAGAGCTGGTGCAGTCCCTGCGTCTGCCAGACTCAAAATTGTGTAATGAAGTTGATTCAGTGCTTTTTTAAAAATAAATCTTCATCCTATTTTAAGGTTTGGGTTTTTTTGCCTCTTCTTTCCAAGATTTGTGTTTTAATCCAGGCTTTTTTGAAAAAACTGTAAAATATACTACTTTATCAGATGATACCTTTTTATATACTTATACCGGTGAGAGATGGTACAGGGAAGAAAGATGCAAATTAATACATAATTTACTATTATAACTTGCACTTAAGCTGCTACTGTATAGTACCTGACAGAATTGGAAAGTCTGTGACTGGGAGCACTGGCTATATCACACAAGGTACAGGAGGGCAGACCATGAGGGGCTGTGGTCGCCCTGGGGACTGGAACCTCCTGGTGCCAGACGCTGCCAGATGGGGTCTGTCCCCTCCAGCGCAGGCGGAAGCCTGGCAGCTGGGGGGTCGCTACCCCAGGACCTCATCTCACCTGCTATGTGGGGCAGGAATAAGGATTAGTTAAATATTTTTCTTTCAGGTGACAGCAGAAGGGAGATGCTAATACTGGTCATAGAATCATAGAATGGCTGGAGTTGAAAGGGACCTTAAAGACCACCAAGTGCCCCCCCCTGCCCTGGGCAGGGACACCTCCCCCCAGCCCAGGGTGCTCCCAGCCCCGTCCAACCTGGCCTTGGACACCTCCAGGGATGGGGCAGCCACAGCTGCTCTGGGCAATTTGTTCCAATGTCTCACCACCCTCAGATGGAAAAATTTCTTCCTAGTATGTATTCTAAATGTCCCCTTTTTCAGTTTAAAACTGTTACCCCTTGCCCTATCACTACAGTCCCTGACCAAGAGTCCCTCCGCAGCTCTCCTGGAGCCCCTTTAGGCACTGGAAGGGNTCCGTGTCCTTCTGCTGTTGGGACCCCCCGAGCTGGAGGCAGCACTGCAGGGGGGTCTCCCCAGAGCGCAGAAGAGGGGCAGAATCCCCCCCCTCGCCCTGCTGGCCACGCTGCTGGGGTGCAGCCCGGGATGTGGGGGGCTCGCTGGGCAGCCAGTGCGCATTGCTGGCTCGTGTTGAGCTTCTCATCAATCAACACCCCCAGGTCCTTCTCAGGGCTGTTCTCCAGCTGTTCTCTGCCCATTCTCTGCTCTGGATTTGTGTTTGGCATTGCCCCGACCCACGTGCAGGACCTTGCACTTGGCCTGGTTGATCTTCATGAGGTTTGCACAGACCCACCTCGCCAGCCTGTCCAGGTCCCTCTGGATGGCATCCCTCCCCTCCAGCGTGTCTGCCTCGCCACACAGCTCGGTGTCATCGGCAAACTTGCTGAGGGGAATTGCTCTAGAAATGTAGAAATAAAATACCGCACTTTTTTTTTTTTTTTTTGCAAGTTGGGATGCTGGAATCTTGGAAGTAAACTGCTATTTCTAGAGGAGCGGTGGAGGCATGCCTGTTGTCCTAGCGCTTGAACTGGTAGTTGCAAAACCTCTGGTTTTGTATTTCAGCACCAGAGAAAATTACTTACTTAATTTTTAGCCTGAGCCCTTTGCTCTAAACATTTGGGGGAATTCATGTTAGTCGAAAATCTAAGTGCCAATGCTATCTGCTTTCTGGTCTTTTCTGACAGCCCTTCTTCACACAGTTCGTACTGTAGGAGAGCTTCATTTGGGCCCCAGTAACGATTAGCTCCCTGAGGGTCGTTGCGGAGCGTGTCGGCGAGGGAGCGGGCTGCGCCGGCCGGGCTGTCCTGGGTACCTGTGCCCTTTGCACCATGGCTTGTGCCGGGGAACCTACCGTGCCGGGCTCCGCTGCGGGGAAAACCAGTCCGAATGCCATTGCCTGGCTGGGCTTGCGGGCACGTTCCTGTGCTTAGGAAATCGCTGTTTCCAAAGAGAGTTTTTAGGCAACTCCTTGCTCAGCCTGCGATTTTTCTTCTTTCGCTTCTGGTCTTATACAGCACTCAGAAATCCAAATCTGGGTCTTGGGTTCGTCTCTGACTCGGGATAAGAAATTTAACACTGAGGCACCACAGCAAATAGCCAGCACGGGAACCATCAGCTGGTCTGACCCGTTATCTCACTGACAATGTAGAAGTGTCCGTTTCCACCGCTGAGCATGGGCTGGGCCAGGATTCCGGCAGCTGGGGGTTGTAAACGGGCTCTGCTCGGACCATGCTGGTGTACAGGAGCGCTTGGCACAGAGGTGTGTGTGTGATGCCGCCTCTTCCTTGGCATGCGTCTGCGTACCGTTGCCTTGTGTTGGTCGGTTGTCCCTTGCCGGCCGCGGTCGGTAACTAAGCCACTGGGTCTGTTCATTAGTGCCTAACTTGGCGCGCAGGCTCTCTGCTCTTTAAAATACAGCTGCTTTGTCAAGTACCTATTCAAGCCAGCCCACCCTCACTTTTGAAGAGCAGTAATACGTGCAGGTTGACACTTGGTGCGGGCAGCTTGATATGGAAGTTCTCCCTCTCCCCTCTCTTTCTCTCTCCGCTGTGTGGGTTCTAGTTCAAAAGTAGAGCGTGTGGGTATGAAGAGCTTTCCTGGAGGAAGGGGTGAATCTCATGGAGGAGGAGAAGCCTTGAGAAGGTCCCGTGTGGTTGGTGCACATCCCTGCCAGATGCATTAGGAGCTTCGGTGGGCTCTTCCCTCCCGGTGGTGGCCAGCCGGGACACCGGCCGGTCCCTCTGCTCTTCTTCACCGCCCCGCCCCGGCTCGGCTCTGTTGGGTGCCACGGGCTTATGTTGTAAATGTGTCAAGAGTGGCTGCAAAACAATCAAATGACTTGCGGCGTGAGGGTCCCTGAGGGCAGGAAGCAGTTTGTTGGTGTTGATTGCCCGTGCATGAATTCCCGTCGTAAAACTGTAGATGGCATTGCGCGCCTCGGCCAGCGGCAGAGCCCTGCTCTCATGCCAGGCACGGCGACCAGGCTGCTCTGGCTTTGAATTGTTGGGTTTTTTTACAGTGTGTGAAAATACACGTTTTTAAGGATAGATTCAGCCTGGATAGCTGCTTTTTATGTCCTTGTTGTTGGCCGGGATTTCATTACAGTATTCTGCATTAACAGGTGCTGAGTTTCAACGTGCAGGATTACTTTGCAGTAATTAGGGGGGTTCTATGTTACCCTGAATGTATTTCCAGGTTTCTACTACTTTAACTGGAATACTGGGCTGGGGAGCTTGTTTCCCGTCCCTTCTCCGAAGCAGCAGAGTTGATGTTGGCTTCGGTCACCTCCTTCGGTGGAGGCAGGGACTCCGCGGCCGTGGAACCGGAGGCTGAAGGCTCAGGCGCTTTGCGTTTGGTACCAGCTAGAGTGAACGGGGCTTTCTGGAGCTCCGGTGTCCTCGTCTGCTTTGACAGTCTGTAGATGAGTGGGGAAGAGTTCATGCTGCTGCACCTTCTAACCTCTTGATCTCAAAATACTGAGTGATGCTGGATATTCTCCATCTTTACAGATACGGAAAATTGAGGCTGGATTGGTGCAGGTGGGTTTGCAAATTTGTCACAGGATTGTGGTCTTTCTGCCCAGGCTGCTTTCAGGGACTGGCTGCCCTCTGAGAAAAGACACGGGGATGTGTTTGGGGTGTACAGCCGCACTGCTGGGAAACCTCGCACAGCAGAGAGAGCTCTGTAAATGTTTTAATTCTGAAGGTCTGAGGGGTTTTCCTTCAAAGGTACCGCTGTGCAAAAGGCTGCACGCAGCAGGAACCATCTCCCTCTGCTGTTTTGGGTGGCCTGGCGCAGCAGCAGCTCTAGAACTTGAGATAAAAAGCGTACCGTTTCTGTTCTGTATTTGCATAATGGAAAATGAGTCAGAGGAGAAAGGAGGCTTTATGGAACAAGATTAAGCTAATAGTGGGATTAAAAAAGTGTATAATAAGTAGTTTCCAGTAATTTCTTCTTCATTCCTATTGCCCAAACTATACAAAGGCACAAGTGGCCCTCATGTCACCTACAGTGGCACACGCTGGGATGAAAGAAAGGGAAATATGATAGAATTCCTGAGACAAAAATCCCTTGAGTATATTTGTATTGCCCAGAGAGATGGATGGTACCAATTAGACTAATTGTTGCGCAGGAGTCTTGTATTTTGTTGGATTTTTTTTTAATATTGTCTCTAGGTTTTGCATGAACAAATAATTACTCTTCATTTACCTGTTTGAAATTGCCTAAAGACATTAAAGGCCTTTTAGGAGAATGGTACACACGGATCTGTCAGTATTAAGGAAGTCAGACGCTGCTGTACCAAAAGCTTTATAAGGTACATATTGATGCAGACAATGAGAAAAATCAGCCTTCAACCAGTAACTTTCTGAATAAAACCCAGTGTTTGAATATAAATTGTAAGGGCAATCTCAGCTTCCCCGTGCCCCGAGGGCAGAGGGATGCCCGGGCTGAGCTGCGGGCTCTGGCTCTCCCTCTCCTTCACTTTTGGAGTTCCGTGTCTGTTGTCCGACAGGATGAAAAGGTCTCACTTTGTCTTCCCAGCTCGGGCTCGGTCCCAGAGCAGTGTTAGAAGGAAGGTCTGGACAATGAGTGAAGACACAAACCAGTTCTTCCCACTAACTCTCCTCGGATGTCGGTGATGGATAAAACCAGGGAGGATGGGGAATGGAGCAAAAAACAGAGGGGAAATACTTTTATATGTTTGTTTCTCTCTTCTGTGTGGCCACTTTGTTTCCTGAAACTGATGGTTTCTGAAAGCCACCGCTAGAGTTCCGTGGCCAACAGTAACAGCTGGCGTCGCTACTCTGCTGCAAAATAGTAACAGGAACTTGATTTAGCTGGATATTTTGTTGTTTTAAATGAAGAAAATGAGCCTGTCTG
Organism: Ibidorhyncha struthersii; assembly: GCA_013398815.1. Lineage (NCBI taxonomy): Eukaryota > Metazoa > Chordata > Aves > Charadriiformes > Charadriidae > Ibidorhyncha > Ibidorhyncha struthersii. The sequence continues at coordinate 136,477 of VZSZ01010630.1, read as the reverse complement.
CTGTGGCACGGACAGCCTCGGGTGGAGGTCAGGACTCAAAAAAAAAAAAAAAAAGTGTGGAGGAAGAGCGACCAACCTCCCTCTGGGCGTAGTGGAGGCCGGCTGTCCGTGACCCTGCATGTGGGCTGCGGGGCTGCGCGGAGGCTGAAGTAGCTGCAGGGGATGCACCAAACCTGTCCCTGCTCCGTGTCGGTGCAGTCCGGTGCCGCACCGCTGGTGCGGTTCCTGGGGTAATCCCTCAGCTGGACCGATCTCCCGAGGTTCTCCTCAAAAAAACCCTGCGGGCAGAGCTGCAGCCTGCCATACCTGCTCCGTGGGTGCCTCGTTCTGCAAATATTTCACGTGCTTTTGTCCATCTTGGCCGTCCCAGATGTGTGTTCTCTGGAGGGACGGGCAAGAAGGCAGACACGCGAAGAGGAGGGGCGGGGGCGATGGGGTCTGTAGTCGTGACGGAAGCTGGAGAAACTTAATTTTAGACTCTAGTCCAAATTGTGTAGTTTTGAAATTGTTTAAAAGTGTTGTGTGTCTGACTGGAGCCTCCCATTAGATGCAATGTATTTTCTTACTGCATTGGGAAGAATACATAATTTTTTTCCCTGAGTAGCTTAGGAACTTAAACATGTGTAGCTCAGGCCTTTTAGAAGTCTTACGGTGCATATTATGTGTCAAAAGCAAGGCAAACGTTGTGTGTGAGAATGTCTTTTCCACTGGGGGCGGGGAAGGGGGGTGGGAATCTTTCCTTTTTTTGCTGCCTAAAAAGTACTCTTTTGTTTACACAACTTGGAAGTATAACTATACCATATTGTGAAATTGCTAAATATTGCCAGATGTGCTATTTTTGTTTCATACATGGCAACATGTCTTCAGCTTCTATTCTTGATTAGTAGCTCATTGAATGGTACATTTGAAGTCAGATTGCAAAATGTTATGATTAATGGTGTTGATCTGATGGTTTTTAGGTAGTCATGAGGGATTTTCTTATTTCCCAAAGAGTTTAACATTGCACAACTGCTGAAAACATTACCACACTTATTTGGTGATGTAGCCTTTAATTGCTGTTTGTACCGCACGTGTGGTGTGTTTTGTACTGGTGCCGTTTGTCACTCCTCCCGAGGGGGGTTGTGCTGTGGGAAGCCCGAGGGGTCGTGGTGTGCGTGCCCAGAAATGGGCATGGCTGCGGTGCTGGCCGCAGGACACCGTGCTGGACGGGGTCAGGATTGAAGATGGCCTACAACCAACTGTAACGCAGACATCACAGCGCTGGTGCTTCTCCAGCCTCCCGCGTGTGCTCGGTGAAGAACCATGAAGGGTTTCAGTAGTTGCCACCAGCCTTGGTCCGCACTTTGTCTCTGGCACAGCCAGTAGACTAAAGGATGACAGAGGATGTTTCCAGTTGACTCCTTCCAAGAAACTTCTCTAGACAGTCAGGATCTCTTCATTTCCCAGGAACTCGGTGGAAACCCCGTGCAAACTGGCCTGGACACCTCAGCTTCCAGTCTCACTGCTAACTTGCCTTCTGCCCGTGAGCTCTCTCAACTTAGCAGCATCTCAGAGGAGACCTGTAAGCATCACTGAACTTGGTTTTATTCTGAACACCTGTCACTGCATAGGCCATAAAGCTGGCGTCTGTCTGTGTTCCCGATGCTGGATGTCACCCTCTTGAGCGGGTGGGAGAGAGTGTTTGAATATTGCTTCTGCTTCGCTCTGACGTCTCGCTCTGCATCCCCGGAATGGCCACGAGTGTCTTTGTCCCTCCTGCCTCCTCCCGCCTCCGCCACGGGTCCTCCTGCTCCTTGCCCCGGGCTGTCAAACTGTGTCCTGCTGGACCTGCCGCTTGCCCCAGCCTGCCCGCCGCTTGCCCCAGCCTGCCCGCCGCTTGCCCCAGCCTGCCCGCCGCTTGCCTGGCTCCCACAGTGCCGTGTGGGAGGGAAATACCTCTAACAATTACATCCTGATGCAGACCTTGTGCACAGCCTGTGCTGTAGGTCTTTCATGATACAAACTGTGCTCATACCTGTTTTCAGTAAAAATTTGTCAGAAAACTTTTCTGTTAAAATTCAAGACACTTTTTTTTTTTTCCGATAGAAATGTTTTTGTTGCTTTTTTAAAGATGCACAGAGTGTTTTTTTATGAGCCCCTTAAAATTCTGCTGTGAAACGCACTTCAGCGGTTCACAATGAACCAACAGTGCACTGCACATTCCATTTGTCACGTCCCAGAAGCCCGAACCGCACTGTTGCCTCCCTTCATTCTGTTGGCAAATCTACGAACCAAACCTGGATGTGCGGAGTGTATGACAAGGTAGTGTAGACATAGTCAGTAAAGTAATATGGCTTTAATACTAAAACCCCTTCAAAAATAGGTGCGTACTTTTAGATTCGTCGTGTGAGTCAGGAGCGTGTCCTGCAGAGGAAGGAGTGCCGGTGGCAATGCACGTTTCTCCACGGCTCAGTGCGCTGGGCTTGTTCTCGTCGCCCGGTTGCTCCCTTGGCGTCTCCCGAAACGCGGGGCGAGACGTTGCTGCAGCGCTGCGGCGTGCAGCTGGTTCAGGCACGGCTAAGGAAAGCGAAGCAAAGTAATTAGCAATTTATTGTGCCCTTAGCAAACTTGGCTTTTCTCCTACTCAAAGTGTCTCTAGAGCCGCTTCCCGCTTTCAGGAGCTCCTGGAAAGTTTTATGTATATACCGAGGTATGTGTGCAGTTTTAAGATAAGAAGGAAGCCCACAGTAACTCTTGCTCTCTTTTGCCTGTACAGGTTCACCACCTGTAACATCCAGACTGCAAGGAATCGGGCTTGAAAGTAAAGAAAAGCAGAACAAACCCGGGGACGGCAAAGAAGTTGCTCCTGAAGAGAGTGATGCTCAGGAACGGAGGGAGCTGTGAAAGAAGAGGGAAGAGGAGGAAGGAGCTGGAAGGAGTGGGAGGGGGATGCAGGACAGCGGTGACCGTACGCTGCGAGAAGGGACTGCTGTCACCCGCCAGTGGAACGTGTGGCGATGAGGAATGTGCGGTGATGAGGAGCGTGTGCTGGTGAGGTGGGACAACTCCAGCAAGGACGACGTGGGCACACAGCGAGGCCGCGGCGCGAGCCGGAGCCAGGGGGGAAGGACGTCCCGGCAGGACCAGGCGTGCTCTCTGCCTGCCCGGCGCTGGAGCACAGCACCGGGCGCTCTGCGGGTGCTGCACATCGCTCGCCGCTGGGAGCAAAGGCTCTGGTGGGACTGCTCCTCACTGTTGCCCGCGGCGGGGAATGTGGCTGTGCCGGGCTCTGAGGTCGTGTGCTGGCCTGCGAAGACGCCCATGGGGTCTCTGCCCCCATGGACTCAGTGGTGGCTGTTCAGAGCTCCCTGAGTGTTTTCCTCTTCGTACTGTTCGCACCGGCCGAACACCAATAAAGTTTTCTACTTTGTTCATTTCACGTGATGTGTTTTTCAGCCGTTGGTGGAAAGAACTGACATTTCATAGTAAGAATCTTGTGCCAGTTTGTCTTCGACAGCAACTGCCGATAGATAACGCATCCGCATAGCTCTGCGGGTGCGGGTTTGGGGGATGCACCGGGAGCAC
>VZSZ01010630.1:62982-132898 GCA_013398815.1 Ibidorhyncha struthersii | reverse complement strand
GCGCGGCACGGCAGCCCTCCTCTGCAGCCCGCCGCCGGCACCAGGCCACTCCTCGCCGCGCTGCGCGTCCTCCTGGCCCTGCGGTGCTGTGCGGCGGGGGCCACTCCGCGGGGCGCAGCGCCCGCAGTTTGCATTGCAGGGGAGACGGACCTGCCGCGCGGGAACACAACTGGAAGCAGCTCGGGAAGCCCCGGCGTGTGAGTCAATGAGCAGCAGTGGCAGGGAGGGATCCTGCTTGCAAATCCTCTTACAGATCTACAGATGACCCCTTGAGTGTCCCGTGGGAGGCTATTAAAGGAAAAGCCCGTGGACAAGGCGTAATAACTTTGTTTTCAGAAGGGTTTGAGTTGTACGCTGTGAATAGACACGAGGCCTTCTGCTGTTAACATTCTGTTTATTTTCTTTTCTCACTTGTGCATGGTGCTAAAATGTGAGGAAGAGAAGAAAAAGGAACAAGTTAACTTTGCTCCTGGCGCTTTGTGAAGGACGGAGTGCCTGGCTCGGCAAGGTCCCGTGAAGAAGCGGCACTTCAGCTGTAATGTTGTTAGCTGCCGGAAAGTAACAGTCGGTGCCGAGAGCTGCTGCTTCTGTTACTCCCCAAATTCCGATTGCGATGTACATACTGCTTTGCACCTCCCTGCAGGGAGAGGAGGAGCTCTTTGTTTCCTCGGGCAGCCAAGGGGTGACTGCACCGCGCGGAGTTCATGATTCTTAAACCTTCTGTAGCCGCTGGGTCCACCGTTTGGTACTTGTGATTCTGAGTGTTGAGGGGTTTTTGGGTGGACTTTCTGTTTTGCTTTTAGAAGGGGGTGTTGGTTGATTGTTTTGTTTTGTTTCAGTTTTTTTTGGCTTATCTACAATTTGGGGGACATTAGGGGATTTGTGTGCGTGCATGTGCAAGTTAATGCCTTAATAATGCTCTCCTGTAGCTTCTTGATGTGTTTTTTTACCCCTATAGTTTTAAAATGGAAAGTGATCTAGGACAGTCCCGTTTCTTGACCCTTGTGAAATGCAGCTTCATGAACACACGTTCCGAAAGTGTTCTGTCCTAGAAATCCTTTTAATGCCTCATCTGCTAGAACTCTGCGTTCCCTTCTGCATTGTGTTGGGAAGTTGTTTTTTTCCAAGGATTTGGGGACAGCAGGGACAATGCGCTGAGAAATTTATACACAAGCTCTCAAGTGTGGGAAGGGCCCTGCGCCCACCGGTTGTGACGCCGGTAAGGTGTCCCTCGCTGAATGCAGACCCTGCGCGTGGAGCTGCCGCCTGTGCCACCGGGTGAGACACCAGTTGGTGGCCCTCAGGGTGGTGGCTGTGCCGGTTGGGCTCCCGTGGTGAGCTTGCTGGTCCTATCTCTTGGTCTTCTGGGGTGGGGAGGTGGGGGATTGGCTAACTGCAGACGAATGGCGTTTTGACATGACGAACAGATTAAAACTGCATACTCTGGGTGTGTTTTTGGAACTACAGCTGCACGGGAACGTTCTTAAGGTGTTTGCTGCCTTGAACCGTCCTGTGGGAGGTGGGGTGGGAGTAGCTGGAGATGTGTTGTGCTGGGAGAAGTCTGTGTGGGTTTAATAGCAGAGGTGGAGATGGAACCGGAGAGCGCGCTGTGGGGAGGGTGTCTCAGGAGCTTTCCCGGGGCTGCTCCTGGGGGCAGGCGCGGCAATGGTCCCTGCCGCCAGCCATGCACCACTGAAGGTCCTCCTTGAGGAGCTGCTGGTGGGGCCATCTGTCTGAGATGGTGGTGTTCAGTGGTGATCACAGCGCTAACCTGAGCCCAGGCTACCTGCAAAAAAGGTGGTGGTGGGGGGGAAGGTTCCAGAACTTACATAAATGTCTGTCTCGCTGCTGCCGGTCCCGCTCAGGACAGCTGTGGGAAATCACTGAATCTTGATACACCACGGATCCACAGCCCCTTACTTACCATCTTCCTCCCCCCACCCCGCTCTCCCTTGTGTCTTCCGAAAGCATCGGAGTCGCCCGGCAGAGCCAGCGCGGGACCGGTGGTGCTGGCAGTGGCGGTGGCGGTGCCGGTCTGCGTCCTCTCCCTGGTGGCAGTGCTGGTGGTGTGCACCCGCCAGCGCCGGCGCTGTGCCCGTGGCAGGGCCAAGCAGCCCAACGTGGAGGAGCCCCTCTCCGAGTGCAACCTGGTGAACTCCGGCAAGACGCTGAAGGATCTCATCTACGACATGACGACCTCTGGCTCCGGCTCTGGTACGTGGGGCTGCCTGGTCCTCGCCTCTGCGCGGCGGCCGGTGCTTCGCTGCCAACTTTCGGAGTGCATTTCCTTGATGCTTAAACCAAAGGCAGACGTGTCACCTTGCTTGTAGGGCGATGGAGAATGTTGCCTGCCCAGCAGAGGTGCAGGTGAGGGTCTTATCTCAGGGGCTTGTACACTGGTGGCAAGTTTTATGTCGCGGGAGATGTTGCGTCGGCACAGTGACTGGCAGGCTTGGCCACACCTTACCACGGCAACAGGGCTTTGGTTGCTCTTCTTCTCAGATTACAAAAGTTCGATGAGTTGTTCGCATGGAAGAGTTCAAGAAGTTCATTCAGAACTCAGTTTCAAGTGTGAAACAAAACACTGCCGGCTGATGTGGCACAGCAGGTAATAAAAGGGACTAAATTTAACTGGATGAGTCAGGATGCCACTCCTGAAATTTTCATAGCGGTGCCAAGGGAATGTTACTCCAAATTCTAAGGTTGAGCAGGACGCCAACCTTTTTAATGTTTTACCCATTTCTGATATGCTGTCTGCTATGACGCCTCCGTTGCTATTGAGAACTTGTTAAATCAAAGAAACGCAAAAACGAGGTGGGGATTCAAACATTGCAGCTCATCAGGCTGGTGGCGCGGCTGGTGCGTACGGCCCGGCTCTCTGCAACTAAGGGTTTTTATTTACCTGAAAAATACGTAAATCAAGCTTGATCTTATTTATAAGTGAAAAATTTATAAATGGTGCTTAATTCAATTTACTTTATTTTCCATGAACTGCATACCTTTCGGGATTAATTTGTTGTACTTCCCTGATGTTTTTTTCAGACATATAGCGAGTGAACTCCGTCTTTATTTACCCTGAAGTCTGAGCTGTTGGTAGACATCCCTGAGCTACCACAGGGCTTTATTGGTGCTGACCCACAACGGAGGCGACAGAGCCTCATGCGCACTGTGCTGTTTGTCCAGTTTGCGGCCAAATAGTGCGTTGGCTCCTCTCTGCCTGGAGGCGACTCAGGGTGGGCCACAGGCGGCCCGGGCGAGCCCGTGTAAAGGCAGTAGTGGCTGTGAGGTGTGAGGGCTCCGTCAAGGAACCTGGAGGGAAAATTTGAATAAGATGACCTTCAAACTGTGATTTTTTTCCTGCTTATTATTTTTCTCTGTTAAAAGCACGGTTGTCTTGATTAGAAAACAAGAAAATTTTTTTTAAGTCCCAAACAAATACAGTATCAAATCAAACGAGGCAGGGGTTTATGGCTAGCAAAACACAATGAAAATGCTACGATAATTTGTTTTTCTTGTTGAAAACTTCAGTCAGAACAGATCAATTAAGTGACTATGAAGCAAGCTATAGTCCATATCAAACCAAATTAAGTAGTAGCCCGCTTTTTTATTTTTGCCCTGCTGGAAGGTATCCCTGCGTGGTGGCTTGCCCAGCACGGTGGGAGGGGAAGGAGGAGCTGGCTCGGGCAGGGCTGGCAGCTGCGGGCGGCAGAGCCGGAGCCGGAGGCTGCCGAGGACGGGCGGGTGATGCCCGGCGTGGGTCTGGCCCCGGCGTTTGCCGGTGCACGGTCGTTGCGGTCTAGCCTGGCTTTTTACACATCAGCCACAGCTGGTCTTTACTCCTTGTCATGCAGAAGAGCAAACCTGGGCTGATTTGTGATAGGACGAGGGGGAATGGCTTCAAACTGGAAGAGGGGAGATTTAGATGAGATATGAGGAAGAAATTTTTCACTGTGCGGGTGGTGAGCCCCTGGGGCAGGTTGCCCCGAGCAGCTGTGGCTGCCCCATCCCTGAAGGTGTTCAAGGCCAGGTTGGACGGGGCTGGGAGCAACCTGGGCTGGGGGGAGGTGTCCCTGCCCAGGGCAGGGGGGGGACCAGAACCTGACCCTCCGGTCTGCAGGGAGCTGGTTGGAGGGGGTCTCTCGCCCGACGCACTGCAGCACCGGGATGGGCTGTTGTGTGATGTACGCTCGTCCAGCAAGTAACATTAAAAAATATGATTTGGAGAAATTTGGGTTGGGAGAGGATTTTCCCTTGGCTCTCTTTGAGAGCAAGGTCACGAGTACAGCTCACTGGAAAATCTTTAACTCTGGGGTTTAAAAATCACCGGTGAATGCTTTCACAAATACCCGTCTCTTCTTTTTAAACTAGGTTTACCTCTGCTCGTACAAAGAACAATCGCAAGGACGATTGTCCTGCAGGAAATTGTAGGAAAAGGCCGATTTGGCGAAGTCTGGCGTGGGAAATGGTGCGGGGAAGATGTCGCTGTGAAAATCTTCTCCTCCAGAGATGAACGGTCCTGGTTTCGGGAGGCGGAAATTTATCAGACGGTTATGCTGAGGCACGAAAACATCCTGGGCTTCATCGCTGCCGATAACAAGGGTACGCTGCGAGCCGCGTGTAGGGTCTGGGGTGTCTGGCTCCGAATCGTTTTCGCTGCCCCCACTCCCACCTGGAATACCGCTGTGAACCTCGCAGCCGCCCCGAGCTCCGTCCCCATGGGGCAGCCGGGAAACCTCTTCGTTCGCATGCCTGAGCCGGCCCCAAAACGGGGAAGGCTTTTCCTGGCTGATTTTTTTCATAAATCTGAATAATCTTGCTTCCTCCGGGTAGATAACGGGACGTGGACGCAGCTGTGGCTTGTCTCCGAGTACCACGAGCAAGGGTCCCTGTTCGACTACCTGAACAGAGGGACGGTGACGGTGGAGGGCATGGTGAAGCTGGCGCTGTCGGTGGCCAGCGGCCTGGCACACCTCCACATGGAGATCGTGGGCACGCAAGGCAAGTGCTCCCCTTCCCCTTGTCCGTCTGGCGTTTGAAGGGGCTTCAGTGGTATTTGCAAAGACATTTTTGGGTATTGTGTTGTAAAGCATTTTACAAACTGTTGGACCGTGAGAAACGGCATTAGCGTAACGCTGTGAGATACAGTATGAACAGAGAACAGGAATGTCATCTTCCCACATCCAGTGTTGGCGCCTCCTTCTGCGTCTTTAAGTGGACATCTGCAGGAGCAGCTCTGCCAAAGGGGAGCACTAATGAAGGATTTTCTAAATTAATTTGGAGGGTGAATGTATAGTTTCTTGTTTTGTGTTTTATTCCTGAAATACAGGTACTGGAACAAAAATGCCCTTGAGGTTTTTTTTTTAATTTGATGGCATTTAGCAGAGCTTCCCTTAGTACAAAACAGGCTTTAATGTTTTTTTATGGGGTATAGTGACAAAGTTGAATAAAACTGTTTTTGCTTCCTTGCTTGTTATATTAAAATTCATACTGCTGTTATCAAAATTGACGGCGCGTTCTCTTTCTGCAAACAGGCAAGCCAGCGATTGCGCACCGAGACCTGAAATCCAAAAACATCCTGGTGAAGAGGAACGAGAGCTGCGCCATCGCGGACCTGGGCCTGGCGGTGAAGCACGACTCGGTGCTGAACACCATCGACATTCCCCAGAACCCCCGGGTGGGCACCAGGAGGTGGGTGAGGGCACGCTGCCCACCCGGCTCCCCGCGGGGACGGCTTCTCCCGGCCCTTTCTCCACCCGTGGCTCCCCTTCGCCTTGTGGCCGCTGCCGAGCGGCGGCGCTGGCCACCCAGGCGGAGCACGGCGCGGTGGCGTGGGCGCCATGTGTCGGTCACCCCTGTGGCATAGTCGGGGCATTGCGAGGAGTCACGGCGATGGCTGTGGGTGTGGGCAACCTCAGAGTTGCAGCCGCAGCGTTGCATTCGTCCCCCAGGCCAACTCTCTCGCTGTCTGAAGGAGTCTTTCCCTTTTTCCTGGTGGGACCAGTTGGGACCTGGCCCCGGCACGCAGCAGTGCACCTGTGGTCTTGTACAAAGTCCCTCTGGCAAAGTGACCTTTGTCTCCTTTAAAGGTATATGGCTCCTGAGATACTTGATGACGTGATGAACGTGAACATCTTTGAGTCCTTCAAGCGTGCGGACATATACTCTCTCGGGCTGGTGTACTGGGAGATAGCCCGAAGGTGCTGCGTTGGAGGTGAGGTTTCTGGCCTTTTCACTTTGCAATGCAGAATGCCTTTATCTTAAATAAAACAAAATCAGTGAACGGGTCCATGTCCCTGCCCGCTGTCTCGGTTATCTTGGCAGCATGTGGTGGCAGAAGTCTGTTGTGGAGCACTCGTTCAAGGTGGCCCCAAATGTTCCTCTGTTCTCTCTCACTGCCTGTAAAAAAAAAATAAATTAGAGTTGGTTCTGGAGCAAGTGCTTTGGATTTTGTGTTACCTACATGAGAAATCTTTCCTAGGAATCACTGAGGAATACCAGTTGCCTTACTATGACGTTGTGCCTTCTGATCCTTCGATAGAAGATATGAGAAGAGTAGTTTGCGAGCAGAAGCTCAGACCAAATATTCCAAACCAGTGGCAAAGCTGTGAGGTAAAAGCAGTTTTCCAGTGTATTACAAAGTGTGTTTAAATTAAGACAGAATTCTTCAGTGGGGCAAAGGGAGCTCGATGTCCAGCCTCTCCTGAATGGCAGTGTGTTTCAGATGTCTAGCTCTTCCGCTCCCAGATGAATGCAGAGAAAACTGTCTTTGCACCAAATGCTGAACTCTCTGGAATACAGCTCTTAATTTATGATATTGCTGTCGTATTGCTGTTTCAGAGAGCTATATTTTATCTTCCAGTATTTTACTTAAAAAACGCAGAGGAGGAGGTGAGGGTTTTATTCCTGAGCTGCTCTTTCAACTCCTGGTCTGCAGGCGCTGCGGGTGATGGGCAGGATAATGCGGGAGTGCTGGTACGCCAACGGCGCCGCGCGGCTCACCGCCCTGCGGGTGAAGAAGACCATTTCCCAGCTCTGCGTGCAGGAGGACTCCAAAGCCTGAGGGAGCTCCCTGGAGGAAGAGAGGGGAATGAATTCTGCTGTTCATCTTTTAACGTGTGATATTATTTTTATTTTTGGTCTACCTCACATAACGCGGTTCAGTATTTGAGTGCCCCAACCACAGCACTGACATCGAGCTTCATATTTGGCCACTGGAAAGGGCAGCTTTGACTCGTAGTTCATGTTTTATTCAGCAGGTCAGTGACTTGCTTTGGTTTGCCGAAGTAAATTAGACACTAGGCTAACTGCAGAAAGGAGCTTAAAACACCACGACAGCGTAACGATACCTTTCGCTGTGGCACTTTTTATCCTAGTCAAACTCCAAACGTATTGGAAATAGCTGGCGTTGGTTAAACCCAAGAGAAACCACACGTTTTATCCTCAAACCAGGTAAAAGACCAAATTTAATCAGGCTTTTTACATATTTTTGCACAGGAATCTGAAAAGGGGCTGTCAGTGAGACGCGTTTTTAAAAACTATATTTATCGTTACCTAAGCAAATAAAAGAAGGTGAAAAGTCCACTAAGCGTATATGTTGCAAACAAAAGCATCTAGTCTGGTTTTTATTAACTTTTATTTTTATTGTCTTGATTTCATATACAATGTTATAGTTTAGGATTTGGTGTCAGTTTACTCTGTTCATTTGCTCATCAAACCTGTCGATCAAGGGACAATTTTTTACAGTTAGTAGGAAAAATAATAGAGGCAATACTTTTCCAATAGATACGTAGGGATGGAATGGGAGAAATTCTACCTAAACTGAGAAAGTATATATTTTTAAAAAACATCTTGCCAATCTGTCATTGGTAACATTTTTTTTTAGTGCCTTTTGATGTTTTAGGGGGAAGCTTTAACAAAATTGTTTCTTGGAGAACAGTTGAAACCTGGCAGAAAGGTCCGTTTCTCATTGCAGCGCCATACTGCGCTGCTGCCTCTCTGCGTCGGAGGATTTGGGGACGCCCATGCGACCGGCAGCCGCGTCGGTGTCGGCCTTCAGGAGCGGCAGAGCTCTGGCTGAGGCCGCGTGCCAGAGCAGTGCTCATCACTTCAGGAGATTAATGCCCTTTCTACTGGCTTTTGGCACTTAAAATTAATGTTTTGGATGTACCTGCACTCTGGACTGGATCGCTGTTTGCTGTTGTCTGTCACGGTCTCGGGACCTGTTAAAATGTAAATTTAAAGCGCTGATGTCCTTGCACGGCGCCAATACAGCCTATTCGGAGGTTTCATCTGGATTTCTGTAATAGCATCAGGTTGGTGAAAAACATTAATGTCTCTAATCATATTTCCATAATACTGCAAGCTACAGAAGGTGGGGAGTTTGTTCAAAATTCACCGGTGTTCTGGCATTTTGTGAATTCAGCCCCACTCTGTGGTCCACACATTTGATTCTAATTCTAGTATTTTTAGTAGCCAGAATTATGCACTTTGTAATAATATGGTTCTTTCAATGTTTCTAATCCAGGTGATCCACAGAAATTAAGCCCAGAGATTTCTGCAGAGTAGCGAAGCTTTGCAAAAATTCGATGTAGCCCATGCAGCTCTGTGGAAGTAAGCGGTTAGTTAGTTACGGTATTTATGATAAATCTTTCATATGAAACCTCTTGAATAGGGGCTCTTACGTGGAAGAATGGGTTAAACTTTTACTGAGTGGGATGGTCAGTAGTATCAGTACTCCATGTTTCATCCTGACACACACTCTAGGACATTACGGACTCTTATGGATGTTATTTGCCCCGTAAATAGGCTCTAATGCAATTTACCTGTTTGCGTAACTTTTAGTGCCTCCTGCTTGTGTTAATGGTGCAAGTCCGTGCCTGGGCTGTTCGCTGAACGGTGGAGAATGCTTCGACTAGATGTCTAGTAGTTTTTTTTCCCACTATGCTTTCTGAGATATAATCAAAGTCGTCTCATGGATTTAAGTGTTATGTGCTTCAACTGCATAACCTACACCGGGGAGCTCAACAGATGCGTAATTCCTGAGCTGTTTGAGGGGTAATTGGTGCGACTGTATGATCTGAAGTGTGATGCTGACTTGAGTATCAAAAGCTTTGCAAACGTAAGATCCAGCACTTGTTCTTGTAGAACATAACTTGAAAAAAACCTTATGTTAAAAAGGAGCAATCAAAGGTTATTTTCTTTTTAAGTCGGAAAAGGAAATATTTTATCCATTGAAATCGGCTCTTACTGAATTTGCAGAATAAGGTGTCTGAAGTCAATGGTAGTGGAGTGAACGTAATTGTAAATAGTATGCTGATATAGGCCTGTTTTTTTCAAAAGTATTTAAACTGTGCAGGTGAGATGAACTTCTCGGAATAGCTTTAGCACTCGGGAAGGTGCCCAAGAGGAACGGTCCGTCTTTCCAGAGCTCCCGCCCCCTGCAGACCCCGTTAGCTCTTGTTCCGGGAAAAAAGAATCAAATGTTTGTGAACAACTGTAGTGTGCTAAAATATGCATTAAAACCAGAGCACTGGAACAACCAACAACAAGGAGAACGTATCAAAGTGTGAAGTGGCAGCCGTCGTACAGGGAGACCTGCCGGAATGGGGTACCCGTCAACAGCGAGCCGAGGAACTCCGAACTATTCCTGAGCGTCCGCTCCTGGCGGTGGGATGCAGCTGCGCGGCCACAGCACCGCCTGCCCGTGCTCCAGCCGCAAACATAGAAACACAGAGAGCTGTTTAAAATAATGCTGAAATAACTGAAGGAAGTGGTTTTAAAACAGAAACTGCTGCCGTTTCGAAAGGAGAACGCTGAGCGGGGTAAAGGAACCGCCTGGATCGCAGCGCCGGTGGTGTTCGGTGGCAGCAGTCTTGATGCACTGAGACTCATTAGGGAAAACTTGATTGGTTGCTGTACAAAATGGAAGATGACCAAGGGATGCCATTAGCTTCTCTTACACCACTTTTAAAACACGTTAATTTTTTTTTTTGCCTGCGATGGAGGCATTCTTCATGGCGGGGATGGTCACAAGATGCTCTAGGAATTTTTCTTCGATTTTAAATTCAGTCCTGTGCACTTTTTGTCTTTATTATCCTTTGAAAGTGTCTATGTCCTTGAAGTCTATCTGATAGCTGTTCCTGGGGCTTCTTTCCCTGTGAACTGGATTGTGCGGTGGAGGAATTTGGTGTCTGTGCAGAAGCTCCTCTGGGTCAGGAACTGTGCTGGCCCAAAGTCGTGCCGTGAAATTAAAAGAAAAAAAGGAGTGCTTTTTGGTGTAAGGCCCGTTGGTGACCTGCTCTCGGGGCAGAGCTGGGAGCCGTCTACGGGAGGGTTGGCTGGGCAGTGAGCGGGCCATCGGGGCTGGCACCAGCTGTGCGTCCGGCACTGCCACCGCGGCGCTGCCGGCAGCTGCTCAGCTGTCGGTGAAGCTCTCCCCGCTCCGGGGCCGAGCTGCGCCCTGTGCGCGTTGTGTCTGCGGAAATAAACGCGGTGCCCACCCTGGTGAGGCTCCTGCGGCTGTGCCGGTGGTCTGACGCCGCAGCACGCCCGGGGTTTCTTTACCCCGTAGTGTCATGGAATTGGGCAGGGGAGCTCGCCGGCACAGCCCGCGTTCCGCCGCGGCCCCTCCGCGCTCTGCCCTTGCTTCTTTTTTCTTTAACCTTGCTTCAGGCACCAGTGTAACCACCATCAGTAACTTCTTCTCTGTTATAAATGCCACTTGCTTTTTCCTGTCCATTTGGTCAGTCTTACGCGGGGGTGGATGTTCAGGCTAAGTTTTTTCAGTTTCCCTCCTGTAGTCTCTGAAAAGCGCTGAACAGCCCTGGAAAAAAGGCCGTTCTGGTGCCAGGCTGGGGAGGGGTGCGGGGGGAGGATGCTCTGCGTGGCCGGACACTGGTCTGGCTCCGCTGCACCTCTCGGGTCACAGCTCCAGACCCGGGAACGCTTGAGATCTTCTCCCGCGCATGTCTCGTGGCATGAGACGTCGTAGTCTGTTTGCCCTGGGTTTTCACTGAGCTCAGTATTTTTGCACTGGTTTTGGTTTTTGTTGTTGTTGAGGGGTAAAGGTACGTTTGAGCAGGCTGGAGGTACGCGCAGCTGAGCCAAGGGCTGGGGGCGTACTGGGCTTTACGAGGTTTGTAAACTGTACACTCCTTCCCCCAAAAAACCAAAACAAACCACCCCCTTCTTCCAGTGACCTTTTCCCTCGATGTAGATTTGTCCTGTTCAAATTTAAGAACGGAGGTTATGCTGAGACCGGTTTTAGGGAAGCTTAGGTTTCTGGCGAGGTTACTGATGTTCCTGCTAATCCTCATTTAAAGCACAAGTTCTTAAGCTTGGAGAAATTTTCAAGCTCGAGGATGTCCAATACCAGTCACCACGTTTAGCCTCTCCTAATTGATGCTTCTAGTTTGGGGGAGTTACTGATTTTTTTTTTTTTTTAAATTCACTTCTAATAACAACCTGAAGCTTAATGCATGGAATATGAACTGAAAGGGAAAGTTAATTAACATTTTCTCTAGCACACTTTTTTTTCCGCCTGAACTGCTCCCCCCAAATACCCCTTGAGAAATTCAAACTGTAATCTCTTCTGCACTTTCCTACTTTTATAATAATTTGCACTTAACCAAGACCATTCCCTTATGTAACCCTGTAATGAATCCTATAATATTTTAGTCATTGTTATGCCACTTTTTGAGGGAATACATGCAGGAATTGTAAACAATTTTGTTTAGAAACGTGGCTTGTCCCTGCAGCAGATCTTAACATTGAACAGGCCGAGGTCTTCTCGTGGTCCCTCCCTGCCCCGACCTCCTGTGACCGTTGATGGGCTCAGGGGTGTCCCCAGCACATCCTTGCCGACGGGAGGGAAGATTTTGTGTTTCCCATTGCTGTTGAGAACGGTATCTTACGAGCTGCCTCCCCACCACAGGGACGTGTTTAGCACCGGGACGTCTGTCTGTGGCAGGTGGTGCTTCGGCGGGGCTCCCACCCGGCGGCAGCGTCCTCGTGAGGAGGGGTGGGAAGATGCTCTGTCGCGCTGGGTGCAGTCTGCAGATGCACGAGCGCGATTTTGTGTGGTGGTGCGCGTTGATGATCGATTACGGCTCAAAACTTCCTACTGTGGTTCCCTGGCTGGCGTGCAACGCCCCGTGCCGCCGCGCACTGGTGCTGGCAGCAGTGGCAGCAGCAGCAGCAGCAGCTGCAGCAGCAGCAGCAGCACCGGGAGGTAGTCTCCCGCTGTGAGCCGGACCGCTCTTACTGTGGCGGGGATCATCCCTGCGTGCTGCGGTACCCCCGTCCCTGTGAAGCTTTTTGGGAAAGACATCCCCGTCCTGTTCTGACAGGCAGCACAATTTATGAATGTATGGGAAGAAAAGCATTAAGAGGTACACTGTATTTCTACAGAATACAAGAAACGTGCAATAAGTTGTAACCAAAGGCTCTGAATGTATTTTTGGCATAAATAGACTGAGTGTATTTTGAATGTAGCTATTACATTTGTGTCTAAATCTGCTGTGGTTCTCAGTTCCCAAAGAGAAATGTGTAGTGTTTTGTCGATCTACAAACCAGTTTCCAAGTTGTCTGTTTTTTAAAGAAGCATTAATATTTTATCTGGAAGTACTGTAATATTTTAGAACTTAGTATAGAAGTACAATGCTAAAACTCAACCTTCGTATTGCGAAATAGCTAGTCTAGTGTACGCTGCAGCAAGTTATTTTTAAAACTGTTACTAAAGATATTGCTTGATATTGCAGCTGCCCCTGGATGTAAATAATTTGTTTAAATGTTGTATTTTGTATGCATATTTTACATACCGGTATACTTTTGGAAAGACGTGGCGATTTTAATAAATTAAGCACACTCTGCCATTGTGTTCCCGTGAAGTGTAAAACTACTTTTTAATTTTTTTTTTTTTTTTTTCATTTTGTGAGGGGAAAGGGGCTGAGGGCTGTTTCAGGTAACTTGTAGCCGTTGGAGGTTTCAGACTTGACCCAAAGCTCTTCCGCCAGCGCCTGCCCCCCAGCCCCTGGCCCGGCGGTGGCCGCAGGCGTGCTGGGCAGGGGGACGCCGCGTGGGGCGCTGGGGGCTCTGCAGGGACCGGGAAGGGGCGAGCTCCCGCTGGCCACCGCTTCCTCAGCTTCCCATCGCCGCTCCCGGCCCATGTGCTGCCGGATGGGGAGTAAGTCGTGTCTGGGGGTGCATCCCGCCCGCTCTCCGGACTCCTGCGCCGGTGGGGTGATGGTGCAGTAATGGTGGATGGGCTCTGCCTTGCTGTTCCTCCTCACACATGCTGTTCCTGGTGTGTAGCAGACACGGTGATGCACGAGACATCCAGCTTGTGCTTACGGCTGTGGTGAACCCTTTCTCCAGTAAAGGAGACGAACGGCTGGTGAGTGCCGGTGCCGAAGCGGAGCGTTCCTTGTACCCTTGTGCCTCCCTGTCTGGGGAACGGCCGCTTCTCCCCGTGCCGGAGGGCAGCCACCTTCCTGAGATGAGGGGCTGAGGGCTTGTGCCTGCGGGGACGAGAGCCTGTGCTCGGCCTGAGCACGTCGTTCTCGCGCCTGTGCCGACGTGAGCTCTGGCTGAGCTCCCTTTCACAAACCTCCCTGGATCCCTCTCTTCCGGCTGTTTAGGTTTGCAGTGGTGCAAATCCCAGTGAGACCCACTCACATACAGAGCTTCGCTGCTGACGTCTTCACTTGCTTGAAAATCCCCCTAACGTAACCATAACCAAGGGCTTTGAGCCAGGCCTCATTCAAATTTAAGGCACATCAAAATGAAACCCACCGGGCTGCTGCCCAGGAGTATGGAGACTTCCCCTGGCTTTTGAAGGAGGCTGTGGGCTTTTATTTTCTTTTTCTTAAAAGGACTGCTGTATTATACACAATTACTTGCGAGTTTGTCCCTCTGCAACAGGCAGAGGGATCATAAGTGCGCTCTTGCTTTTGGGAAGTGCACGTTTCAAGGCAGTTTTAGTTGCCAGGTCTGGTGCTGGCTATGAGGCGCGGGTTCTGGTTGCTGTACGGCAAGCGGTGGCTCTGGAGCGGGTCCCCGGCCAAACGGCAGCAGCCCGTGGCTCGTCCGCGAGCGTCGGCTGCCATCCCCTGGCCGGTGCCGGGCCGGGCTGGTGGCCATCGCCTGGGAGAGCAGAACGCTGCGCTGCAGCAGCCTGGGAAATTCCTGCTTCTGGGAGATGCCCGTTTCCAGCCCCGTTCCCAGCAGGAGTGGCAGGAGGAGCAGCGCGTCCCGCTGAGCCAGACGGGCGCTTTCCTGCGCGGGTGCTGGCCCTGTCCCTGTCCCCTCCACCCGGCTTGGTGCGCGGCACGCCAGCGACGTGCCAAGGGCTTCCACGTGGGGAGAGGTGTTCCTGGGAGACGGGTCGGGGCAGGATTTGGGTCTAAGAGAGAAAGGGCTAATTCTTCGTTTTCTTGTTATTAGGTAAACCAACTCCGCAGGGGTCCACGGGAGTCACCGGCACAGACCTGGTGGCGAAGGAGAAGAGCCGGCTCGCAGGTCCCTGAAGGTACAGGCCCATGTCCTGCAGAGGATGGTGCCCCGCTCATTCCTTCTGCCCCGGAGATGTGAGTGGGGCAGGAACCCCGCGGGCATCTCAGCCGGCGAAGGACGGGTGCTCCGGCAGCAGGCAGCTTTGCGCCTGCTCTGCTCCTAGGAGCATTTCCCATCGCTTTCTGTGCTTTTTAGAGGTGGTTAACAGGGAACTCAAGCGTAAAGCCTCGCTGAGACATGGACTGCTGCTCTTCTATTGGTAAGGAGGTGCCCCCCCGCGAGCGCTGGAGGTGCTGTTCCCTGTGTGTCGTGCCGCGAGCTGAGTTCGTGGGGACGGCAGACAAGAAACTGCTGTAACTCAGCATGCAGCACAGAAAGGCTTTGTTTTGTAAGGGGAGTTGTTTAAAGATTGCTGTGACTTTTCTAAGGGGCTGAAGGCAGGTGTGTACATGTGTGTTAATTAGTACGAATGCACATGCGCGCACACAGAGGAGGGGAGTGCACATGTGCCCAGGACCTGCCGAGCACCCCTCGGTCACCACCCGAACGGTGCACCGGTTACTGCCCAGCTGTGGGAATGGCACCATCCCCACGGCAAATGACTGTGGATTTTGGAAAGCTATAGCATCTTGCCCTCTTTCAAGTTTTTTATGAATTCTTTCCTGGGCCTGCCGGACTGTGGGAATTTAGGAAGTGTGTGAGTTCACGAGAGCTCAGGAAATGTGTAGTTAGTCCATAAAGAAAACAAAAAGGAGGAGAAAATAGCAAAAATATGTGATCTCTAGTCAACAGGCTGCAGCGTTATCATGCTGCAGAGGCAGGATCCCTTCCTCTTTCATTAAGTGTTTGATCACCACTTAATTATTTGGTATTGATTTAATTACACTCTGTCGTTGCCCAGGCATCCTGTGGCTGCGGTGGTCTGGATGGTAGGACACCGTTTTATGAACCCGCCTCACAGCTTGAGGACTCGCCTTTCTTTGGAGGCTGAAAGCAAGGGACTGTATTGTCAGTTTAATATTAAAGAATTTACTTTAGATACTGCTGGCCTTAATAGCAGCACGAGTATAGGATCTGGCATAGGACTAGAATTTGTAAAGGAAACTGAAAGAAGTCAGGATTTTTCATTGTAGTATCTTTATAAAGTTTTTTTCTTTGCAAACAACTATCCAAAGCATTGCAATGGACTTGTTTGTTTATAATACTTTAATAAGCCCATGTTCCAGACCTGGTATGTGGCCCCCAAATGCATTATTCTCCTATTTCACGCTAAGCCTTTCAATAGCGCCCGTGAGGGGAAGGCAGGAGCGCTGCCGGCGCTCCACGGGGTGGTTAGCGACTCAGGCTGCTCCGTGCTGGGAATGTTCGCCGGGACTCCGGGAGCCGGGGAATGCGCTCCTGAGGAGCACTCTTGTTTCTCAGCACTGCCCTGACAGGGGCTCCTGCCTTTGCTGCTTGAAAATACATTTTCAGTGACTCAGGGAACAAATCACAGGGGTAAAAATCGGTGTGCTGCCGTTTCAGGGGGTGAGGGGACCGCTGCGGTGGGAACAGCGTGCGGGGAAACAGGGAAACCCCACCGTGCCGGTTTGTGGTGGCGATGGCTCCGACCAGCTTTGGGCTGAAGGAGGTTGCTGTGACCTGTCTCACGCTCCTCCGGGCTGGACGGCAGTAGCGGAGAAGCTGTAACTTCCAGAACTGCGCTACTGGAGGGGTTCAGTCCAACTGGTGTCTTGGTACTGGCAAAATTATGGGGAAGTTTAATATGACATTGATTCTCAGGTGAGTTTTCATAGTGTGTCATAAAATCTACTTTCTTTTAAACCTTGTGGGGTTACTTTGAAGAACAAATAAGATGAAAACTATCTTTTAAGGAGACAGAAATACAAGCGGGATGCTACAGCACAGGGGTACTGCAGTTTTCTGAGGACCTTCTGTTATGCCCAAGCAGTTCTTTGCTGGTGCATGCAGGCAGCTGAGCACCCTTTCCCTGCTCCCGAGAGGGGGTACGGCTGCTAAGCCGTGTGCCCCAAAGCTGCTCCGGTAACAGGCAGCAGAAATCCCCTTTAACGTGACGGTTAGCCGTGAAGCACGTTGACCTGCCCTTTGTCCCCAGTATCACAAACCCGGTTCTATCTGAAACCCCCGCCCCAGGGTCGCGCAGGACAGGGCTGCGGTGGGACCCTGGGGTGGCAGAGGGTCCCCCCAGCCCTGCAGCACCCCGATGGCTGCCTGCGATCCACCGCCTGGCGTTCGGGCTCTGTCCTTCCTACCGCGGGGCCGCACAGCTCTTCTGCTCCCGGCGGGAGGGCACCAAGCTCGGTGAGACATTGCGCACGAACTGCTTATCTCTGGGTCGTCTTCTACGTAGAGAAAAGCTCCCTGAAAGTGTTCATTCACGGACACAGCTGTTCAGCTATATTCTACGGAAATGTGCACATCTTTATACTGCATTGATAAAACGGAGGGGTTTGTCGGATTTTTTTCCCGTCCAATATTTATTTTCCTTAAATGTACTACTGAGTCCTTGGTATGTACTTGTTTAGAAATGTTCTGTACAGATATTTGGTATATTTCTGAATTGCTGCTCACATTTGATTCATTGTAAAACACCTTTCTGATTACATTGATAGGTTAAATGAGAGGTGCTGGAAATTCACTGGCTGTAAGAGTCACCAAGAGTATTGCTCAGGATGGTTATCATCTGACACTTCTGCAAGTGTTTGAAAATCTAATACAAGATCACAGAAACTAGGGTTATGTGGACGTTAGGAATCTAAACTTTCAGGATAATTCCACCCCTCAGCAAGAGGCTTGCTGTTCAAGACTTCTTCAAAATCAGCCCTATGCTTCATGTCCTGGTATTCTGAAAAACTTATGTTTTGAGTAGGAAAGCAGAGAAGAGCACGGAGGATAGATCAGCAGCTATGCTGTGACAAGTACGGGGTGATACTCATTTGGGTACCCAAACCGTTATTCTGAGTCATTGCATGGATCACCAGCTACTTGTCAAATGGAAAAGTTGGTAGCACAAAGGGCTAGCTGCCTGAAATAGCTCATGTGGTTTGTCTACATGGTGCAAGTGTGACAATACAAAACCTTATTCAAAAAATACAGAAAGAGACTGTTTGAAATCACACAGCAGATTTCATCACATCCTCCAGGAGGGTTTGAGCACTCTCATAAAACAAGTCTGTATCACAAGGTATGAAGTTACTCAGATTAGACCAACTCACAGGAGCACCCTCATGTTGCCTCTTCTGCGAGATCACATAAGAACCCAGTCCTCTTTTCATTAAATGCAAATCCATTCTAAGTCTGTGGTTGTCCGTCCAATTATTCTAACGCAAAACCATTCCCTTAATGTCACAACAGTTTTGGTTTCCTTTCAAAACAGCTAGAAATGTGTGGTTCAAAGAGGCTGTACAAAGAATGAGAGGAACGGATGGAGCAGAGCCCGAGTGTCTTCAAGGAAGCGCAGGGTCTGAACGCGCAGGGGAAAGCCAAGCGCAGCCTACGGAGGTGACCACCCCGAGAAAGCAGCAAGCTTCATTTGACAGGTGATGTTGCAAGCAAGCAGCAGCTACTCGTCATGAACGAGTTACCCCAAAGGTGTCTCAGGGTTGTGGTCCTTCAGAACGGTGCTGTGCCCTGAACCCCGGCCTGAGGGCTCGAGTCGGAGCTGCTGCAGGGCGGAGGGGTGAGCAGAGCCAGCTCTGTTAGGGACCAGCGCTGCTCCTGGGATGTGCTGGAGGGGCTGGGGCCGCCTCTGGTGTGCGGCGGGGAGTCCCTCGGCAGACGGCAGTGTTGGAGGCAATTTGGGGAACTGGGGTGCCTGTAAAGAGATGGGGAGGTATGGGACTGGAGGGGCAGAGGCGGGGATCGGCCAAGGGCTCCATCCCCGTGGAGGAGCAAAGGAGCAGCTCTCTGAGGTCTGAGGATGGAAGATGAGTATGTTCTGCTCTCCCTCCACAGAAACTGTAGGAGAAAAGGAGAGCCCTGCCAGTGCGTGTGCTCTGCTCTTCCTTTTCCCATCAGCTCTCCCTTTTCCCATCAGCTCTCCCTGGGCCGATGGCCGTCGCCATGGAGGAACCAGTGCCGGGTGTCTGCCCAGAACGCGCCGGCACTGCGGGCACGTTGGAAGAGACCAGAGGGATGAAAGGATGGTGTGTCCATAGCGCCACATTGTGAGTCTGCCAGCGGTAACAGCCTGTTAGAGAGGTTTGAAGTGCAAGAGAAACATTATCCAGCAGCGCTGCTTGGCACCTGTACCTCACTGCACGTACTTTGCTTGGGGGTTCAGCGCTGAGCTGGACTCGGCTGAAGAGCCACAGAGGCTCGGCATCGGTGGGGGCAGCCCCACGGGCCGTGGTGATGCTCTCTCCTGCTCTGCCTCTGCAGGGGGTTGTGAACAACTTTGCTGCTGCACCATCTCAGGACCCCCGCCTGCTCCTGGCGGGGACACAGGGCTGCCGAGCCAGCGCCGTGCCGGCAGGAGGCTGGAGCAGAGCATCCCTGTGCCCTCCCGGACACGTGCGGGCAGGGGGGTCCGACCCGCGCTCCCCTTTGGCCGGGCTCCGGGTGGCTGGGGGTCTGGCTGGCGAGCCGGCGGTGGGGTGGGTGTGCGGGGCAGGGGGCAGGTGGCATCGCCCGGGGCCGGGGCAGCACTGCGGAGGGGACATGGGGTGCCCTGGTCCCACTGTTTGCTCTGATGGGAATTTTATTTGTTTCTCCTCTCAGCTTGTTTGGAGATGAGTCACTGGGTTTCAGAAGCGTAAGAGAGGGTTGCCTGAGGAACTGAAATGCACTTAGTTTGTTTTCAGAGGCACTTAGTGGGGTGACTGTGAGCAGGAAAAGGGGAAGAGGCTTTGAGTCACTGCGGTCCCCACATTACTCAGCGTGCTGTACCAAGTAAGCAGATGCCATCCCTGAGATACTTTTCTCAGGAAAAAGGAGAGAGCTTTCACCCTGTTGTACATTGCTTTGTTAACTTTTTTTTTTTTTTTTTTTGTGAACAAGCACCATGGAGGAGGTGAGAGAGACATAAACTGTGAGCAGCATCAGTGTCTGCTCTCAGCCCGGAGGGATTGCCCCTGGATCTGTCTCATTCACCTTCTTGGAGGTGAAGGACTGACGTCTGAAATAGTCCCCTTTGTGCTGCTGTGACAAGCAACACACATCTGTCCCGGTCTGTCTGCTGGGAGAGCCACGGGGACCACAAACCCTCCCAGAGGCGTGTGGACCAGATGCTTTCTGCAGGGGGTTTCTCCCTTGCGAGGTGCTGGTCCTCTGGGGGATGGATGTTTGCGATGGGGATGTACCAACACTGCAGCAATCCAGGGCACTGAGCGGGTCCCCTGGAGTGGCAGGAGCACCATGGCACCAGGAGTTCCTCTGCTCCGGCAAATGCCTTCGCGAGCGGCCGGGAGGGCAGAGCGCGGGGCAGCTCGCCTGCCGTGGGACAGCGGCAGCGGTTTGGTGTAGAGAGGGAACATTAACCGCAATCGTGAGCTTCTGTGGCACTCAATAGCACCTACAGACTGACATAGCTGGAGCTTGGACCACAATATGTTTGTTTTTTTTCCATTGCAATTGATCAGTTTAGGAATACCTGTCAAACAGCAAAATGTTTACTTATCTTTAGTTCAATGGCCCATCCCCCTGTGCGCACTGCTTCACTTACCCTGAGTTTCGGCCGAGGTAGTGATGTGCCCTATAGTGCTCCGCAGTCCAAAATTGGACTCGTTTCCAGTGTAAGAGGAGACACAGGTTTCTTTTTAAAAAAAATGATACTAATTTTAAAAACTCATTCCGCTTCTTTCGCAATCCCTTACTTAGAGGCTGCTCTCTCTTCCGTGGGCGGGCGCTGCCGGCCACAGCCGGACACCCATCCCTGCGCCCCCGCCGCCCGGAGAGGCAGAGCTGTTACAAAAGGCGCACGGTTCAGCTCTGACCCACTGCCCTGACGGCGCTTACCAGCCTGCACCGAACTTCCACAGGGTTTGCAGAGACAGAGCCGAGCAGCCCTCGCCCCACGGCGCTGGCTGCGCCTCTGCTGGCCTTTGGCCGGGAGCTGGGGGTCGGAGGCACACGTGGCTACGCTCTGTAATGCTGCCAAAGAGGCCTCGACTGACAAAAAAATGAATGTAACATGTACATTTTTATTACAGAATCCCAGCCTGGTGAGGGTGGGAAGGGCCCTCTGGAGCTCCCCCAGTGCCACCCCCCGCCAGAGCAGGGGCACCTCCAGCAGTGGCACAGGACAGCATCCAGGCAGGTTTGGAATCGCTCCGGAGTGGGAGACCCCCCCACCTCTCTGGGCAGCCTCTGCCACTGCTCTGCCACCCGCACAGCGAAGAAGTCCCTCCTCGTGTTGAGATGGAACTTCCTCTGTTCGAGATTGTGCCGGTTCCCTCTTGTCCTGTCACTGGGCACCACTGAACTTGTCTGTTTCGAGAGCAACAGCCCCACTTTTGCCTTGTGAAGGTTCAAATGCCAGCTAGGGTTAATTGTGACAGACTCTGGTTCCTTCGTGAAGTTACTGTCCCCGCTGTGTGTCCAGCCGTCTCCACTGACAATGAGTGTGGTGCAGATGAGCCCCTTCGGGATGCCCAGCCTCACCGGCAGCGGCTCCCGGCCACCGACGTGGGGACACGGGGACACGGGGCTCTGGCCATGGGCTGCAGAGCTGCACGGCGATGGCTCCTGCCCTGTGCGTGTTTGGGAGGTGCCGGGGCCAGGGGCTGAGGCTGCCGGAGCCGGCCAGCAGCACCGCCCCAGGGCTCGCCCGCGGCTCGCCGGTCCCCCCCTTCGCAGGGCTTACCTGTGGCTGAGGGGACACGGGGACAGGCAGCCGGGGCTGCTTCCCTGTGAAATCCAGGAGCTCGTGTCCGCCTAGGGGTTATCAAAACCCAAAGGTGATTAAAAGCTACGCTGAACTGAACAGCAGGCCAGATGAATCCTGGAGTGAAAAACCAAACCAGCCCCAAATCCCCAGTGTCGTGAATCCTCCCAAATGTGTTTGCTGCTGGGACAAAACCCTTTGGAAGAGAGGAACGCCCTGTAACACTTGATTTTAGGGTGACGGCTGGCCGCACGGGTCAGTCTGCGCTCTGGCCGGTGCAGACCGGGGCGAGATGCCGCCTGGCATCGCTCTGCTCCGGGGTGGACTGACAGCTTGGCTGCCCCAGTGGGACCCGGGCTACCGGTGTGGCATCAGTCAGGTGGGCAAAGCCAATGCCCTGGGAGGGTCCGGAGGGCACCGGGGGTGTCGCTGGCAATCCCGACCACCCCTCTGCCCGGGCGGGTGGGCTCGGTGCACGGTGTCCAGCCGGGCACGGCGTGGCTGCCTGCCTCTTCGCTTGCAGGGATGCTGCAAGGATGGCGCTGGGCCAGGGCTCTCCCTGGCTCTGTGTCTGCCCCTCGCCCTGCCGAGGCAGCCCCTGGTGGCCCTTCCAATGCAACCGCCCTTCCATCTGCATTGCTGCGTGCTCCCAAACCCCCTTTGCTGGGTGAGGCACTGCTCCCTGCCGAAACGCAACCGCTCTGCCGAGAGCATCGCTCTGCCCTGGCTCTGCCATCTCTGCGGCTCCTGCTCCCAGCCCGTGGCCTCCGGCTCCTGCTTCCCTCCCTCTGCCTGGAGAGTCACACACCGACACCGTTATCCAAAGAAAGCATTCTTTTCCCATCCTTGCCAAAAGGTAATTTGAGCAAGGCAAGGGATGCTGAGCACTGACAGGATGAACAAGTTGAAGTTAGGGAAGCGTCTGAAACGAGTAGTGCTTTAAGGACGAACTGTTGCAGAGAGAAGCAGCTGTTTGGTGAGAACTGTTGTATGCAGGACTGGAAAAAAAAATAAGCAGATTTCTTTAATTGCCAAGCCTAATTCTTAGCTCTCCTACGAGCACAACACATACCGAGGGCCCTGGTGATCCGCTGGAAGAGATTTATGCGACGTGCACCTAAACCACAGCTCACGTGGCTGGCTTTCCGGTCTCCTACGTTTTGATCGCACAGAGGGGCGACCGCGCTTTAGTTTCCTCAGCTGTGCCGCAGCATTTAGCAATGCCGTTTTAAATGCCCTTCCACCGGCATGGCTCTAAGAAGGCTCATTCAGCAGAACCACAACGCCAACTTCGTGGGCTATGGTGCCGGCCCGGCCAGCGCCGCCGGTGGGGAGCCGGACCTGCCGATGGACAGCAGGAGGATCCAGCACCTGGCCAACACGGTGGGGACGCTGCCCCGTGGGCGCAAGCAGGTACGGCGTCGCTCCGGCGCTGCTGGCAGGCTGCTGGCTTGCTGCTGGCGTTTGCGGGGGTGCGCGGAACCGGCCGAGTGTCCCCAAGAGACTGCACAGGTTCACTGCGGCTCCCGATTTCAGGGTGCTCGAAGGATTACCGCTGGGCGCCTTTAGCCTCGCCGGTTTTGGGGCTGCAATGAAATCTTTGCAGCACCGGCAGCGTGGGAGGCTCCGGAGAGGAGCGAGCGAGGAGGCGTTCTGCCTGCGGGGGCTCGGGCACATGAAGTGCTTTCGCAGCCGAGGTCCTGCCCCGGCTGCGTTTCTTCTCCATTTGCAGCAGCGCTGGGAGTCAGAAGAGGCTGTCGCCGTCCGGGTGTTCCTTTAAACTCGCATTTACTTCAGTATCGTGGCCGGGCGGGACCCTCCTCTGTTCTGCAACACTGACAGAAAGCACCCACCATGAGTTGTTTCCGTCCGGATTTTGGAGTATTTTGCTACGCTGCTGGGGCTGGTTGGGCTGTGCCTCCCGTCTGGGCTTTTGCCCCAGCACAGCACCGAACCGCACATTTCTGCTGTTTGCAGCTGCGTTCCCATAAAACTCTCTCTGTCTGTTGCTGTAAATTGCCAGCGGAGCAATTCCAGCTTCGGTCCTTGTCTGGCACGAAGAAGCCTAAATAGAAAATGTTTGAGGTGTGTTATAAACTGAAGGTGTTCTCAGAAAACCGGTACATAATATCCGTGCACTTGAGGCTTTGCTCGGCACAGAAATGCACTGAATCTTTTTCTTTGCCCAAGTGTGGGGAGATAAAGGAAAGCGGGAGCCAGACTACTCGCGGGGCCGCTGCTGCGGGGAGGCACCCCGCCTGGTCTGCGGCTCTTCGTTGTACGTGGGGACTCTGCCTCCTCTCCTTGCTCTCCCCAAGTAAATGCGTGCTTATAAAGTCAGGGGTTCCTCCAGGTGGTCACGCTGAGGCACCATTTTATGCTGCTAAAGCCTGAGATGTTTGGCTATACTAACTACAAACATCTCAGTGGTAATGCCATTCCTTATTCAGAGGTCATTTTCACGGGAAGAATCAGTGTTCAACGCTGATCCTGGCTTCTTCCAGAGACCTCTTCAGGCACAGGTCTCCCTAGCCTGAAGCGGGGCTCTTGGGTGCCCATTGCAATGACCGTGCGTGCAGCCGCCACAAGAAACTGCAGAGATAACTGCCTGCAGTTACCTTAATTTAGATGCTCTTTCTGCCTTTTCTGACAAGCATTAAGTTTACAAATGCCCAGGGATTTTTTAGGGAAAGGTACAAAAGAAAGGTGAGGTCTTAGTGGAACGGAGACATGATTTGGGCACTGTATAGTTAATAGTTACAGCGTTAACAGGGATGACGGCGATCCCTGGCCTTCAAAATCTTGGAGCCTCACCCATTTTAGCATTTTGAAGGGTCCCCACTGTTGGAGAGGTGCCCCGGTGCTGTGTGCCCGTCAGCCCCTCATCCTTGCACAAGAGCACACGTACCTGTGCGCCCTGAGGACGGAGCAGCCCAGCCCAGCCGGTGGCATGGGGCGGCCGCACGCCGAGCCACAGCCCCCGCTCCCCACGCTGCACCGCAGTAAAGCAAGGCGATCCTCAAAGGAGGAATATTTCTTCTCTTGTTTGAAAACACAGGTAGTCTTGTTTTTTTTTTTTTTTTTTTAATTATGCAAAATAAGACAAGAGGGTTGTGGACATTGGAAGGACCGGTGGGAGGTCCATCTCCAATGTTCTATCAGATGCAGGGTTACTCGCGAGTGGTCCTTCATCTTGTC
The DNA here is from genome assembly GCA_013398815.1 of Ibidorhyncha struthersii. Lineage (NCBI taxonomy): Eukaryota > Metazoa > Chordata > Aves > Charadriiformes > Charadriidae > Ibidorhyncha > Ibidorhyncha struthersii. The sequence goes on along the minus strand of VZSZ01010630.1, from coordinate 108,345 downwards.
TTTCCCATTTCTACCACCCTCAGAAATTACACCTCCCACAGTCTGGGGAAGAGTTCCCCGCTCCGAGCACTTCTGCCATCAGAAAATTTTTATTGGGATACAACATTTTTCCACATGCTTTTTCACAGCAGCCTCTATCACCCTAAACGGCACCCTGCTGCCGAGGGCTCTTCCAACTGGCATTGCTACAGGGGTCTCCCAGCCAAGTTTCTTCTGGTACCAGACCTCTCTCCCCCTCTAAAGTAGGTTCTGGTGAGCTTCTGAAATCTAATTGTGAAGGTGTCAAATTATCACCCCTGTTCAAAAAAAGCCTTGCGGTTCTTCACTCTCTATTGGCTGGTGGTAGCTCAGCTCTCCGTTTTAACCCGTTGCAGGCAAGACTGGGTAGCTGGCGGTGGCCAACTTTTTCTAATAAAGTTGGAACAAGTACTGCGTTACCATCTCCCAGAGAGGATGCCCAAATGGTCTCTGGAGGTGAATAACTGAAACAATATTATGATGTGATAACTACTCATGGTTTGGGTTTTTTTTTTGGGGGGAAATACTCAATTTTATATTTAAAAGGTTTGGAAAAATGAAAGAGCTGACGTATAACCAGTTTTCTGGGGCTTAATTGCCAACGTAATAAAAATAAACATGAATTCCTTCAACAACCGGCTCTTGCAGGTTAATGCCATCCTTCACACCAGAATGTGTCGCAGTTGAGACCTTGTCCTGCAGCAATGCCCGTTAAACCTCCCCCATGGGCGTTGATACCAGACCTGTTACTGTGTAAAATTCCTCTCTGGCTCACTTGGAAAGGAACTGTAGGAAGACTCCTTGGGCAGGAGGGAGCACCTTTTCCAAGGTTTGCAGGTCACTGCTATTGGCTGGTGACCCTCTGCCTGTGCCCAGCAGAGCCGCCATCAGCAGATAAGAGGGGCCTGGGAACGTGATGATGAGCCAGCTTGCATCCTGGACCTCACTGCCTTTCCTCTTGTTCCAAAAGTTCAAGTTCGCATTTGACCGAGGGAGAGGCTGCATTGGCGAGGCTGGTGGTGGCATGCCACTGCCTGTTTTAGTTTTTCTCTAAACTGCTTTTAGCCATGTACCTCAAAGAACCATGAACCTACTGACCCTTTTCCACTCCAATTTCTGGTTGCAGCTTGCCTTAACCAGATCCAGCTCCCTGGGTGACTCCTCCAGGCCACAAAGGTATGAAGAAATTCTTCTATAATCGCTGTTACTTACTCATTCTGCATGAAATGTGTGTCCTGGGAGTGTTCCCGTTTAGCAGCCCTAGTGGGATAAGGGTGCCAGGCAGAGAGTGGTACCCAGCACCTGGGATGTGCAAGTGACATGGTGACATCTAGTTTGCGCAAGGACAGAGCAGGCACCACCGCAGCAGGGTCTGAGGGAAGGCGTGCTGACACCCTGCTAGCACAGGGACTGGCAATGATGGGGACACGGTCGTTTGGTTCGAAATACAGAGTGCACGAAGCGTGGCACCCCGGCACTCATGTGGGATTCTGTGTATTCTTCTTGCAGACACCTCGTTGCTATACTGAAAGAAGATAAAGAGACATTTGGGTTTGAAATCCAGGTAAGAATTAAATGCCAAGTTGATTCGGTTAAAAATAAAATATGGTGCAGTCTCTTAAAGTGTCACATCCTCAAAATTAGGTTAAGACAGCATAGAGCAGAGAAGGAGATCTGTCAGCTCCTGGTGAAATTTGAAGAGCTTACAGGAATGATGCAGAACTAGGACGCATTTCCAAGGATTTTTTCATAGGGAAGGTCACACATGAGAATTTCTGACCTTCTCGCAAGTCAGAGTGTTGAACGTAGGAGGAATCTCATCCAAATCCAGATATGAAGCCATGGCAGTGCCTTCTTACCTCTGTAAGTGAATATTTTTTGGGAGAGTTGTGTATGAGAATATTTTCATATAAAAAGAGAGAGGTCAAAAAATTCTGTCCAAAAAATACCTTATACTAGCATTTGACGACCTCCTTTAACATGCATAGAGACATACGTGTTTTTGAAGTAGATCTACAGTATCGGTATGCTTTTTAGTAAATACAGCACAACCTTTTGGGGGCTAAATCATATAGGAAGAAATTCTGATAGATGTAGAAGTCAGTAAGTGATCAAATAGGAAAACCAGAATCTTATCAGGAGTACAGCTAATGGGAGATTTTTGTTATGTAGATTTTTTGTTCAAAAGGTAAGTAGGCCTGCTAAAATCCCAGGTAAAAATAAAAAATAATCCCAGGAATAAACAGACGTCATTTTGGGGGCAGTGGGTTGTGGCAATGCCACAGAGCTCTGCCTGCCGGCGGGACCCGTGAGTGTGTGCCCACCAGACCCTCCCTTGTCACCCCACAGTTTGATTACGGTGGCGGCAGGGCATCTTCAAAGTGCTTGTCTATACCTGTGCACAAAGGGAAAACAGTATTTTCAGTGAAATTAGTGTATTAGGAAAAGCTTAACTTTTTCAAATTTGGTTCTGTGACTAATGAGCGGGTAAGTGTTCAGCTCATGAGCAGTGGAGAGCTTTCAGAAGGGAGGATAATTGAGTCAATTATTGGGCTTTTGTATAAATTGTCAGGGCAGATTTTCATTATATGTGACATTCTGATTAAAAATAATTGTTCTTGGCACATTTTCTTCCTGAACGTACATTCGGCATGAGCACTTCACTAGAAAGTCCGGGCTACAGAAAGGCAGCATCTGTCTGATACTAATGATAGGCCATTATTTAGAAGCTGTAATTTCATTACTACAAGTTAAATTTAGGCAAACCAGAATAAGATGATGTGAAACTCTAGGTCTTCCATCCGCAGGGAGCTCATGACAACTGCAGTGATGGCCAAATGCCAGAGCTTCTCGCCTGTTACCGCTGCTTCTCCGACTTCCCACTGGTGGACCAGAGGCTGGGGGCGAAACGGACGCCGTGCGGCTCCCAGAGTCCCTAAATATTTGCAGAGCAGATGCTCTCGTAGCACATCTCTGCCCTCGCTGCAGCCACCTAAAAGCTAGGTGTCACCTCCAAAACCATGGCCCAGCTGTCTCCCACAGTCTGTGAGGAGAAGAAGGTACAGGAGAGGGAAGTCCACCCCCTGGCTGGAGCGCTTCTCTTGGAGCCATCAGTCACACCATGGAGATGTCTGCCTCTCCTGGTGGCTCTGGTGGGGACGTTGAGACACCTCTGTCCAGACAGCTTCGGTTAGGTGTGATGAGTCCCAATCTTTCGGGTTGGTAGGTGAGACCTACCACTCTAAAATAGCTCAAAAAAAAAGAAGTGTGACCTGCTGTGGCATGTCCTCCAAGACCCTCATGTGTCACTTGGTGCTCTTTGGTGCCAGAGGTTTTACTGTTGGTCTACTGCTGGCTGAAATCACTGCGTTGGTGGGATTTGGCCAGATAAGCCCTGAACTCACCTGGTCTTCGTGGCTATTTGTTCCACACTGACTGAGAAACTTGGGAATCTAACATGACTTCTTATATCTGGGTTAGATGTGGCTGTCATAGGCTTTCGGGAAGTTCAGCTTCAGTCTTAAATTTTGGTAGGAAGGTGTGGCTAAATACTGACATTTGCATGTAACCAAGAAGACATTTCCTGTCATTGCAAGATCTGGTCAGGTTGCATCGCCTACTTTTGCATTTTTCTAAATATGTGTCAGCGCTGATAATCACATGATGGATTTACACTTAGAATTACTCAATGTGTAAGTCAGAATAAAAAGCACTTTTTAGGGGGTGTGGGGACGTGTGTGGGTAACGAATTTAAGAGACCAAAAGAGCAAAACTAGGTTCGACTCTCCGTGCTTTTTAGGTCTCACTGAGAGCCGACCTCCCTGGCAGCCCCATGCCTTCCCGCAGCGTTCCCATGGGGGGGTCCATCCCTCGAGAAGCCCGAGTCACACCCTGCCCGGCTGGGGCTGGGAACGCGCAACGGCCTTCCAGAAAGCGATCTGCATCCCTATCTGCTAGCAGATATTCTCGGCTGAAGTTACTGAGTTTATGATAAATGAGTAACCAACTTGCTTTAAAAATATTTCTTGCAAAAGCAATGTACAGGCAGGTGTCTGCAGTTCTCTGTCGTGAGAATGCAATGCCTCATTATCGGGTTATAACATTTCGATGTTCTCACGTGTATGATAACACACCCTGCTCATCACAGCCTTATTTAAAAAAATGTGTAAAAAACCTATTAATTTTTAAGTTGTTTTCATGGCTTTAATATCGGTAACACTGTCACTTTGGCATTTACAGACTATTAGATTTCCGCACCAAAATGATAACTCCCTGGAGGTATGCACTTGCGTCTGCAAAATTCAAGAAGAAAGTCCTGCCCATCTTTCTGGCCTTCAAATGGGTAACTATCCATCTTTTGCTCCTGCTGTGGGCGGCCTTATTTTGCTTTCCTCTGGATTAGTTTTATTGTAGAGCATGTGGAAGGTGTGTGTGCGCTGCGGAAGCTCATTTTCGCCTCTGTGTCTCTAACAGGCGACATCCTCGCCAATATCAACGGTGTGAACACTGATGGTTTTAGTCACAAGCAAATAGTAGACTTGATAAAGTCTTCAGGGAACTATTTAAGGTAGGCATCCCTCCTCCAAATGGTTTTTAGCTGAGCAGTCTCCCCCGCTGGAAGCCAAGAGAGCTTCTCGCAGTCCCGTGCTGGGGCTCCGGTTGTGCAGAGCCGGTGCCAACGTCGCCTGGTCGTTACAGGTTAGAGACTGTCAACGGGGCCATGTTTCTGCGGAAAATGGAGCTCGAGACCAAGCTGCAGTTACTGAAGGTAATGTAATTAATTAGTTAACCTGTTGCTGAGCGCTGTTCAGGGCTGCTGAGGGCTGTTGTAGAGCTGCTGCTAATGGGGGTAGGCGGCTGTCCTGGCAGGGGGCAGACACCCCTGCGTCCCCCGCTGCCAGCACCCCCGGCTGCGGTCCCTGTAATATTTTCTGTATATTTTTCCGGTAATAATTCCCCCCACAATGATTTCTGTAACTCACTAAATCTTTCCGTTTGTCTCTGTCTCGGCCGCGTGCAGCTGGTGGGCGATCCTCCCCTGTAAGGGCCGAACAGCCTATTTTAATGTACGCTATATTTGGCAAAAAGGGAAGGCAGGCTTTCAGAAGCAGAGCTCGGGCTCCTTAGGGACGGCACGCTGACGGCATCTCTGACTCGTAGAACTTCTGTTCTCCCCGCCGAGTCCGAGGCAGCCGGGCAGGGAGATGGTTTTTGGGTGCCGGTGCCGCGGTGTGCCTCTCTGCTCACCCCGGTGCAGCCGCAGTGCCGCAGGCACCGCAGGGGCCCGGGCTCTCCAAAGCTGCGACTCTGTTCACCGGAGTGAAGGGGTTTGCCATATGGCAACTCTATGCCAAAACCCTCCGCACAGGAGTATGGTGCTTTAAAAAGTGTATTAAAAATGAATCTGGCTGGAATACACCTCATGCCGAACGGGTTGCCAGAGCCGGGCAGCATGGACAGGGTTTGCCATATGTGCCATTGCCTATAAAATGTAAGTCCTGCCACGGGGGTGATTTTGTGTTTAGCATTTAGCGTGTTTAAAAAACTTCTAATTAATTTGGTTTGCGCTGCATTTGTAAGAGCGCAGCACCGGGTGCTGCAGTTTGCTGCGTGCCACTGATGCCGTACGTGATGTCAAAGTGGGTGTTGAGAGACCGGTGTGAGTGCCGGAGCTGCGTGTGAGCGCGTCCCCGGTGCCCAAGGCTGGCGGGAGCCGGGCTGGTGGTTGGGGATGCTGAGACCACCCGGCTGGCCCGCTAGTGTAGACATGGCGAGAAACGAGCCAGATCCCAGAGCCAGAGAGTCCATTGCTGTGTTAGCGGGAATGCTTCAGCAGGATGCTCCCATCCCATCCCGGCCACGGTCAGTGCTCCATGGCAAGCTGTTCAGTCTGGTCCCTTAGAAATCTGGATGAAATAACCAGTAAAGTCACCAGAAATGGGCCACCAACCCCCGCCCCCCCACCTTTCTAGGGAAATTATAAAGCCAAAATCTCAAAATCTGCTGTGAAATGTTCTGTTTCAAAAGGGGAGTTTTTTGATAACAGCTGTTTCCCAGAAGTGCCAAAGCCCTGCGACGAGCGTCGATACCGAGTGAAACAGGGGTGTGTGCCCGGCCCTGCGCTCTCACGCCACTGGGGCTGCAGTGGAAAGAACCTAATTCTGTTTATAACTGTCTCGGATGCCTTACTGAAGGCTGTGCTCAGTCGCTGCAAACCCCTGTCACCGCAGTGTGACGGTGCCGTGCCTGCGAGTGCTAAGCACCCCGGGTTTGCCCGTGTGGTTGCACACGCGTGTCCTGCCCTGGGGACGCAGCCCACGCGAGGCACGGGGACTGGGACACGCGCCCCTCCGCCCCTACCGCCGCCGTGCTGGTGGAACGGGCATCCAGCCGAGAGCAGGTACCCTCTCCGCACACCAGTTATCCTGACAGTCCCACCGCTGCTGCAGTTCAGACAGGTGGGAAAAACCAGCGCTAGGAGGTGGTTGCTCTTTTGGTTGGGTCCGGATCGAGAAAACCTTTGGGGAACTCTCCAGAATCTCTTGCACACAGTTTCCTAAGTTTTCTTGAATTATAAAAGTCTAAAAACTACCTTATTCAACATTGTGTAGAGATGGTAAGAGCAGACTTCTCTGGACAAATTCTCCCTAAAAGCAGTCACAGCTCCTGTTTGGTGGGCAAGCCTGTTGAAGCGCTGTAGGAACGGCAGTGGGGGGGAAGCTGGGGCCACCTCCCGCCTCCAAATTGCCGATGGCTGCCCTGCACCGGTCGGCCCCGATGCACCAGCGCTCTGCCAGAGCATGTCCAGATCCCCCAGCAAGGGATTCCCCGAGAAGAGCAGCTGGGAAAAGCGTGTTTCCCCGTGCCCCTGGAAATGGCGCCTGCGCAGTAGACTGAGGGAGCCCCAGGAAGACCCTTCGTGCCACCCCCTCCTCCCACTGCTGGCGGCTGCCTGGCCCCCACCGGGTGCTGGGGGCTCGCCGGGCATCCCGCTGCTGCCCACAGGGCATCCCAGTGCCTGCCACCCTGCAGCCGGGCCGTGGTCTTCATTTTGTGATTGATTGCTCCAAAATGTGGAAAAGAGAGAAAAATGTGAATGCAATAACAGGATTGGCGACGCAGGCTTCGTCGGGCCAGTTTGGGTGTCTGAGGAGCGCCGGGTTCATGCAGATTACTGGGGAAGTGCCCACTGCGGCTGTCGCCAGGTGGAGGTTCATGTGCTTTTTGGTGTTCTTCTTTTGAATCAGCTGTGCAGTGGTTCATTTGCTGTTTCAAAAGCTGATGTGCAACGGAGGGAAAGAAATTCCTTGCTCCCCGGTGGCTGGCACGTGCCACGCGGAGGCTGCGAGGGCAGCCAGGGCGGTGTGCTGTGAACGCGGGGTCGGGGATGATGCGCTGTGCCGTGCCGTGCCCGCGCCGCCGCAGCCAGGATGGACGGAGGAGTGGGGTGCCCATTGCCGGCTGGTGGCTCCGGAGCTGCCGGGGGCTGGTGTCTGAGCTGGGGGCTGGGGGCACGCTCGCCGGGTTTCAGGCTTCTTGTCAAATCAGAGGTCAAATCTTGTCAAATCACCCCAGCCAGAGCACCCAGGACGTGAGTGGACTTGTGCTTTCTGGAAGAACTTTGCTGAACTCCGGGAAAACTGTCTCAGTAAAAAGAAGGACATGGGAGCGCTTCCTGTAGGCTACCTGTACTTTCTAGAGAGGCTGCTTTCTGTGCAAGCGTTTTATGGTTCTGCGAAAGTGCGCGAGTGACGGAGCCCTCTCTCTCCTCCACAGCAAACCCTGCGGCAGAAGTGGGTGGAGTTGCGCGCTCTGCTCTCACAGGAACAGCGCTTGCTGCACGGTACGTCCGCCTTTCCGGGTCGGAAACCGCAGCGACGATGCGTCCTTCTGCGGAAACGCGCTCTGATCAGTAAAAAGCAATTCTTTAATCTGATTTTCATTTGCTTTCCTTTTCCCCTGTTACGGAAGGCGTGGGCTGGCCCCGGGAAAGCCTTTTTTTTTTCCTGGGAGTAATGAATTTGGACGCTGCTTGGCTAATGCAGACCGAAGGCTCTTTTGCACGAGTTCTAGGACAGGCGTTGACGTGGGTTGCAAAGTTTTTTCCCATTCTTGTTTTTGGACTTATCAGGGAGAGATTCATTTGGTTGGGGTTTTTATGGGTTGCCCAGGGAGCAGCTTTGATTCTGCGTTTGAGGGGGGGAGGCAGGGGCGGAGAGCACCCCGCAGCCGGGAAACCGCTCCCCACCGGGGAAAGGGGCTGCCGAGATGCTGAGGGTGACGTTCCCCTGCGCCACCCTGGCACGGGCGTCCCGCTCTCAGGCATTGAGCCCTAAATGACACTCCTCTTCGGCTTCTGCTTCCAGGGGAGGTGAACGACAACGCTCTGCTGGGTGCGCTGGAGCTGGAGGAGTCCGACTTGCTCGGTGGCTGCAGCACGCCGGGACCCCCCTTTCCGAGGATGCCTCGCTTCTCCAGCGAGAGCAGCTCCCGCAGCCGGCTGAGCTCCATGACCCTCGACAGCGAGGACAGCTTCTACCAGAGCGGCGCCTTCGAGGATTCAATGGCAGAGAGCCTGAGCCGCCAGTCGAGCGTGGACGACGACTGCTTCTTCCCCCGGGACGGGGACGGTGCTGCCGGCAGGTCCTCCCTGCGGAGGAACCGCAGCATCAGCCTGGCCAGCAGCGGGTCCATGTCCCCGCTCTGGGAGGGTAGCAGCTGCACCAGTAGTTTTGGGACCCTCCCGCGGAAAAGCAGGCGATCCAGTGTCCGAAAGCACCTTTTGAAGTTCATTCCAGGCCTTCACCGGGCGGTGGAAGAGGAAGAAAGTCGGGTCTGACATGGCACGTGCCAACCTCGATGTCTGGGTCTCTGCACGTGGGCCCGCTGCATGGCCTGGGACCCAGGGCAGCAGCTCACCCAGAAGCACGCGGTGGGTGAAACGCGGTGGCGCCGCATTTTTCCTCTCCTCGCACAACCTTACAACAGGGCTGATGACGTTTGAAATGCTCTGGGGTTTTTAATTATTTTAAGTTTTAATCAGAGCACACTGCAGACCTCTTCATTAACGTGAAAAATGACTAACTCTGAAAAGTGAAGAACCTTTGCAGAACTTCCTCAGCATACTTTAGTGTTAATAACAGTTTTTAACTGAATGCAAAATTGATAGCTATTTATTTCCTGTTGCCGAAGTCACAGTCTCCCAAAGGTCTTTAATAAAGCGAGTGCTTCTACTAAAACCAGTGACAGGGTCCCGTTAGAAAGAGGACGGAGCCCAGAGCATATGACAGAGAGAGACCCCGAGCAGTAACGTTTTGAAATGAAGGGCAGAGGTTTCCCTGTGGTTTGCGGTGGGTGATCTACGTGGGTGTGCTGGAGCGGGCCAGGAGCACGCTTGCCAACTCCCCTGGCACGCGCGTGGCCGGTGCCCGCGCCATTGCCCTGAGAGGCGGCCGCCGCTCGAGGACGTGCACGCTCGACACCGGTGTCGGGAAAAGAAAGGGTGAACTCCACCACCCGCTTCCCAGTCTCCAAAGCAGGGATGGGTTCCCCCGGGCAGCCATGCTGGCAGCGTCGACAGACAGATTTACAAAGTAAGCGCCGGCTGCCATCGCTTTCGCATCTCTTTGCAGCCGTTGTATAAGCCCTGCAGCAAGCGGGTCTATCAGCTGTGATCCGGCCAGCTGCACTCTCTGCCTGTGGCCGATACCCTGTGTCCTGCCAAACCTGTCTTATTCCAGGGGATCTGGAGTAGAAAGGACCCTCCTGAGCACGCTCACAGCCCCGGGCCCTTCTTCTGCGCCGGTGCCCGTGAACCTGGTGTCTGCGCTGGCTGCCCTGAGCGGCTCGGCGTGTGCGGAGCAGGGTGCCCCGGGCACCGTGCGCCCGGGTGGGCTCCTCTCTCGGATGCGTGGGAGTGGGGTGGAGGGACGGCGGCAGTGGGCAGAGGTGCGAACAGGCTGGCGCATCCCGCCGGGAGAGTGCTGCCGGGGGAAAGGGTGAGNGGCAGCGGGCAGCCAGCAAAGGGTGGCGGGTCTCTCTGCGTCTGCCACTTCCCAGCGCGGCTCTGTGGGGCTCTGCCGATGCGGCAGCGCTCTGCTCGGCAGAAGCAGCGCTTTCGGCTGCACCGCGTCAGCTCGGCAAGAGCGTGCCGGGGTCTCACCGCACCCCCGCAGGGCACGGCACTCAAGTCACCTGCCCAGAGTTTTACCAGATTTGAGAAAGTACTCATCCACTTACAACGATGTAACTATATAGCTCAGATCGATTCGACCTCTTTACGGCGAGAGAAGTAAAGGCAGAGGATTGTCCTGCAGGGACAAGCAGCATTGTTCCATGCCTGGGCGCGGTGGCAGGTGGCACTCTGGGGACCTCCTGAGAGGGCCATGCCCGGGACACGGTCCCTCTGCGCGCCCGGGGGCTGCAGGAGATGCCCTGTGGCAGCTGTTCCCGCTGTGCGTCAGCAGGAAGATCATTAGCTGTTCGCATTTCTTCAGGAGCAGAGGCTTCAGGCAGTCAGATTAACTTGGTAGTTTATGTGAAGTGATTTATTAAATACGGGCAGAGGTGTGGAGAGAAGTTTTATTTCCCTCTCAGGCGACACAGACATAGGCTGTTTGTTCGGCCCAAGCAACCTAATTATGTTTTTCAAATGCAATTGGAAGAACTTTAAATATAATTTAAATACCTTGTGTGACTCATTCGTCTTTTGACCGAGCAGACCGTGGGGTTGTTTGCCGCTCGGGTGCTGCCATGGCAGGATCTCCTGGTCTTTTCAGAAACCTCAGGCTAAACCCAGCAGCTTCCCTCCGAGATGAACCCCAAAGAAAAACAACCTGTTCCCAATGCTTCTCTGATTAATGCACGTTGCTAAGGCAGCAGAATCTGTACTGGCGTCTGTAATTTCTCTTAAAGGGATTAAGTAGGTGGTAACACGGCAAGTCTCCGGGAGAGCCGGAGGGCAATCGGGAGAGCGGCTGGCGAGGTTTTCATGTGTGGGGGCGATGTTCTGTCCGTGCTGCTGAACCGAACACCCGCGGTGCAGCCCCCGAGCCCCTCTGCCGTGGGTTCACCCCCTGCCCTGGAGGTGGGCTTGGGTCCCACACCGCACAGAGCCGAAGCCGGCCCGGCAGCCCAGGCTGGGCCACTTCAGTGCTGCTCTGGGCTCTGGAGCTCATTGCTAGACATCAAGTTTTTTGCCTGTGATTTGCTGTCTCAAGGTAGAGTTTTACTTTTCTTTGCCAATAACACCAGCGAAAAAAAAAAAAAAAAAAGAGATTATTTCTGTTTGGACAAACTGTGGAGTTAAAGGCAGGTATTTGGGTGTCTGAAAGCAGCTGTGGGCTCAATAACTAGAAAATCTGGTGAAGGTTGTCGTAGTGCCCCACGGAGCACAAACAGCTCCCACACTTAGAAAGGGACCCTAACCTCGGCCAGGCATCGCAGTGGGGACACGGGGCTCCGGGTGCCGGGCTGGCAGCGGGGGCAGAGCCGTGTCCATCGCCGCAGAAACGCGTGGGCATTTCCAGCCAGGCTAAGTCCAGGTTGGACGGGGCTTTGAGCAATCTGGGCTGGTGGGAGGGGTCCCTGCCCAGGGCAGGGTGGGTGGAATGAGGCGGTCTTTAAGGTCCCCTCCAATCCAAACCATTCTGTGATTCTGTGATTCGAAGTCCGGCGTGTTGCCGCAGGTGGCTGTGGGTGCTGGAGGTGCCTTGCTCCTCCGGAGCTGGAGCGCTCCTCACTCTGCCTGGCCAAGGAGGAGTTGGACCCACGAGTGTTGCATGCATTTGTGTCAGAAGACAAAATATTCCAAGCCCAAGGTGTCTGACTGGAGGGTTGAAGCTTTGCCCACTGGTGCTACGGACTCTCTCCCTTGGGTGAAAATCAGAGTGTGCCCAACGTCAGGCCAGAGCTCTTTGCCTTGGAGCGTGTGGGGCGACTGATCTGCAGAGACCGGTAAAGATGTGTCAGGCTGAGCGGGACCTGCTTTGCTTCCCCCTACAGCTCCTGAGTTAAAGTCTCCTTTTGCCTTCGTTGCAGCTGGTTTCTGGAGCCCCAGTGGCAGAGGTGGGGCTGGACAGGGGGCCTTGGTCACAGCCTGCATCCTCCGCCTTGCTTTGTAGAGGGGAAAAAAGGGTATTTAAAACGCTGTATGAAATCTACTCCCTAAAGCTGCATCTCTGGTGGAATTTAATGCAGCTTTATGGTCCAAAGCAGTGATTCCTTTCAGTATGTAAAGTCAATTTGACATACCTTGGGAGATACGTGCTTGCTCCCAGTGCGGAAAGGCTGAATGCGCCTGGACACCCAACAAGCTTAAGAGGGGCCTTAAGAAAGACCAAACAGATGATGCTCTTCCAGCAGCAGTGAGAGCGTGCTTTGCTACAAGGTGACAACACGACATGTTCACGGCTGCGATCGCAAACAGGATGTGGGTGACGGGCTCTGTGGGGCTGACATCCACCGTGCCCCAACCTTCCGCGGGGAGGAGGGAGCTCACCAGCAACCCCAACAGCTCAGAGAGCAAAACGAATGAGAAAGCTCTTTTAAAATGGCATTTCTCCTCGCAGAGAGCAGTCGGGAAGCGTGCCGGGGCAGGAGGAGGGTGGATGCTGGGGCAGCTCTGCCTGGTGACACTGTGGTTCCGGGGGAAGGTGCTCCGGACCTTCAGCAGAGGAGGTGTTCTCACTGATCGTGGGGTCGATGAAGGGTTTGCTCTGTTTCCTAACAGCCAAGGGTTTACCTTTTATCTTCTTATCCCCTGTGGATCAAGGGGGCAATGCGCGTTTACTGCAGAAAGAAGTGTGGCTGCTCTGAAGAATGCAATTTCTTTTTAAACCTAAAACTTTAATTAATTTGCTGAGTGCTACTGAGCCTGACCATGTAAGGGTTCTTAACCGCTTAACCGGGTCTTGCCCCATGCCCAGATCTAGGCAACCCCTGCCTGAACTCGATACCCCCCACCAAATCGGGGCAAGACACAGCCGCGGCACTCAGCCCCTGCTCAGCAGTGAGCCGGCAGACAGCCCACTTGAGGCGAGGGGAATATCTGGGTCCCAACTCTTTTGGCCCGATCCAGCGCAGCGCAGAGCGAGCTGCGGCATCTCCAGCGCCAGAGCTGGCAAAACCTCTTCGCTTTAGCAGCAGAGCCTCCCGGCGCTGGCCTGGCGAAGGGGCCGGTGCGGTGCTGGGGGATGCAGGCACAGCCCCGCTGCTGGTCCCTGCGGCTCCAGCGCTGCCCGGGGGGCATCGCAGTGACCTTCTCTGAGGGGCCAGAATCATCACAGAATCATGGAACGGTTTGGGTTGGAAGGGACCTTGAAGACCATCTCATTCCACCCCCCTGCCCTGGGCAGGGACACCTCCCCCCAGCCCAGGTTGCTCCCAGCCCCGTCCAACCTGGCCTTGGACACCTCCAGGGATGGGGCAGCCACAGCTGCTCGGGGCAGCCTGGGACACTGCCTCACCACCCTCAGAAGTGCCTCTGCTGCTGCCCCGAGACCTCTCCCCCTCGCCCGCCCCAGCTTGCGGCTCTCCAGCCGGCCGTGCCCCTTTCCTTAAGACCTTTGCAATATCCCAGGGTTTTTTTTGGTGGGCTCTCTTGGCCTGTAATTTCTACTGTGGAACTTATTTCCACAAAACCATGAGACAGGCTGTGGCTTCTGCTGGGAACATTTCAAATCCAGTGGAAAATCACTCTGGCTTCAAGGCTGCACTATCCTGCGAAAGCTCTGCCCTCGCAGATTGAAGGTCCAGCCCTGGAAGCTGCTGAAATACGCGCAGAGTTCCTGCATTTCTGTTTTTCCCGTGTCTCTGCACGCCCCGGGCTTTGCTCCGTTTCAGCCGTGCCCAGAGCAGACGGCCATCCCGTCAGCGGCCGCTTTCCTGCTCGTTCTGAGGGGCGGCTGCGTGTACCTGCCTTGCCTTTCTCATGCAGCTGTTTTAGACGTTTTCATGTGCAGTGGCTGGTTGCACCCGGCTTTCGTAGCACTGAGAAGAAGATCCCGAATCGCAGTTACCGCGGGCGCCTGGGTCTGTCCTGCCTGCCACTGCAAGGCAAAAGGCAAGGATTTATTGCCGTGCTGCCAGCACAGACCAGCTGCTTGTTGTCTGCGTAAAACTCTGGTTGTGCCGCACACAGATAAGCAGAAGCAGAGCAAACTCACCTGGTGGGTCACAGAAATGGCTGTCGCAGCGAGACCAAGCCGGCGCAGCCCCGGGCGAGCCCCTGCGACCAGCCCCAGCCCAGACTCGGTGCAAAGCTGGTGGCCTGCGACAGAGGACGGCGATGCCACATCGCTGCCACTGGCAATGCCAATGCACGGCTGAGAATGCCCCGGTGGAGACAGGAGCTCCTCCAGCGGAGATGGAAGTGTCCGGGAGAGCGCGGCTGTTCTGGCGATGCTCTGCTGTGCGACAGTCCGCAGCCGGAATTCCTTCCGTAAAGTTCCTTTCAGTATGGGTGGGTTGGTTTGGTTGTTTTTTTTTTTTTTTAAAGCGTAAAGAGGCAGAAATGACACCACCTCAGGTTTGTGCAAACAAGATGTTTTCCTCCCCTTGAGAGGTGTTTTTGGCCAGCTGTGTTTATAAATAGCTGCCTGCTGCAGGAGGAACCCGCGGGTACTTTTCCCTTTTTCCAAGCCCAGCTGTGAGCTCTGCCTGCTTACAGATACCCCTGGGGATGCGGCAGCATCCGAGCAGCTTCCAGGCTCCCAGTCACCGTGATGAGCTGGGGGTGGCAGGCGTCCCCTCAGCTCCTGGGGACTGTTTGGGGAGAACAACCTGTGCGGGCAAACACCTCCAAACAGGCGGGAGCTGCTCCCCCCTCACCAGCGATCCCTTCGGGCCCCGTGCGCCGTGTTTGCTGGGAAGAAAGCAGCAGCAGACTGTTTTTAACACTGTCAAAACTTGAATTGCTCTGCCTGCGCCCACGGTTTGTAACTAGCGTGCCCTTGCTGCAGCACTCTGGCTTGTATTCCTGTTTTTCAGAGGAAACATGCTGCTGCTCCTGCAGGTCCCCTCTGAAGCCAAGCGTGGCCTGGGCAGCACCAGGGCTGCAGCAGCATCCCTGCCCCGAGGACGCGCTGGGCGGGCTGGTGGTGCCTGGCACGGCTCCGCCGGGGGAACACCTGTGTTTCTGCCTTTCCTTTCATCCCTCCCGCTGGGCGAAAAGTCAAAATTCTGAAATTTTCTGCAGAGAAGGAATCCCAGGGCACATTTTTTTTTCATAAACACAAGGTATTAACCTTGCTGACAAAATGGAAACTCTTGATTGTAGCTTGTTGCCATGATCCGCGGGAGTTTTTCTCTGGGGGTTCAAGCGAAATGTAATCCCTCCTGGCTGTGCGCGGCGGTGGGAGTGTTTGCCTCCCGTGCCACCGTGCCTGTCACCCTGCCCTGGCTTTCAGGTGGAACTGCACCTCCCGTGGTGACCCCGGGTCGCACGGGTTCTGCTCTAGTGCTGCTGTGGTGGCCGTGCGTGCTGTGTGTGCCACCCCGGCCGGGCAGGCACGTGCACGAGCTGCTCCCAGGAACCCGGGGCTGGAGAAGAATTTGGGGAGCAGAGAGTTGGGGACCAGAGAGTTAACGACAGAGGAGCCCACAGAGCCCCCGCAAGCCTGCTGCACCCCCCCTGCAAACCCCTGCCACGGTGGCCTCTTCCTATTCCGGGCATGAATTGGAACTGCTGTGGTGCTGATGATTTACCTTACTGACTTTCAAATCCCTGCTGTGCCCCAACGCCTCTGAAATTTTAGCAAAGGATAGCTCCAACGGAAACTTCCTGCGTTAAAGGTCACCCGGAAAACGGTTTGTAACAGGTTCATGCAAATCGTGCTTGGACCACGAGGCGCTTATTTGGGAAAATGTGAACTGTCAAGAATCGGTTGTGTAACCAACAGATAGCACCAGGAAATACCTAAAATTGTTTCAATATCTTCTTGCAATCAAGAAGTCATCGCCGTCCCTGGAGGTATTTAACAGATGTGTAGATGTGGTGCCGAGGGACATGGGTTAGTGGTGGGTTTGGCAGTGTCGGGTTGATGGTTGGACTCGATGATCTTAAAGGTCCCTTCCAACCCGGACGAGTCTATGATTCTGTGATTCTAGTTCAGGCAGGCAGGTCCCTGGGGAGATGGGGACAGGACCTGTCCCCGTCCCTGTCCCTGTCCCTGGGGGAGCTGACACGGCTCCCAGCTCCGCGGGGCTCACGCTTGCCAAGCCTGGCGCCACGTTTTCAGCTTTGGGTTATTTCCAACGTGAAGCCTGGAGTTTGCCCCACACTTGAGCCCCGGTGCAGGATTTGTGCCGGCTGCAGCGAGCAGGCTGTGGTGCCCATCCCGGGGTGGCCGTGGCCCCGCACCCCCTGCCATGGCCACATCCCTACTCTGCCCTGGTGCCCACTGCTGGGTCAGCGATGAGCCGGACTGGCCCGTGCGGGGCCGGAGCGGGGCGTCCCCGCGGCTCCCCTGCACAGAGCGAGGTGATGGCGTGGACGGGCAGCGCGGGCGTCTGGCTGTGCCTGGGCCGGTGGACCCCAGGTCAGCGCTGCCTCTGTCACCTGCAGCTCTCCCAGGTACGCTGGGCAGCACAGCCCCGGGCTGACGGCACAGCAGGGAATGCTCAGGCGAGTCCTGGCTGTGAAACCATTGTTGTGGTGTTTCCACACCAAGGGAAACCCTGGGGACAGGACCTGTTGAATGAGAAATCACCTGCAGGGTCCTTTGGATTATCTCAGGAATATGGAAATAGCTTGATAAGAACAGCAAGTAACCTTCCAGTCCCTAAAGGAGCTACAGGAGAGCTGGGGAAGGACTTTTTACAAGGGCATATAGTGACAGGACGAGGGGGAATGGCTTAAACTGGAAGAGAGGAGATGTAGATGAGAAATTGTGAAGAAGTTCTTGCCTGTGCGGGCGGTGAGCCCCTGGGGCAGGTTGCCCCGAGAAGCTGTGGCTGCCCCATCCCTGGAGGTGTTCAAGGCCAGGTTGGACGGGGCTTGGAGCAACCTGGGCTGGGGGGGGTGTCCCTGCCCAGGGCAGGGGGTGGAATTTGATGGTCTTCAAGGTCCCTTCCAACCTAAACCGTTCTGTGATTTGATGGTTCTATGATTCCCCTCTCCAGCCGTCAGCCCGTGCCGGGTACTCAGCCTCTCCTCCTGAGGGCACCTACCGCTGCCTGTGGTCAGCTCGCTGTCAAACCTCATCATCTGTTCTTCTTGGGCAATTTTTTCCAGCAAAACATTGATTTTATAAATTAATCTCACCAAACTCATTTTCAGGACAATGATGAAAAGTTGTTGATTTAAAAATGCAAATTCACAGATGAAGAAAACCAGTGGAAAGGCTTTGGGTCCATTTCTAATCAAGGTCTGAACTCGACAAGAGGATTTCCAAATCCTAAAGCCCAAAGATATCAAAAATGTTGTATTGTGCGAACACAAAAAGTCATTCACAGCAGAAGATTACGCTCTTATGTAAACCTGGCTTTGGGCACCAGGGTTGAGACGAGTTCAGCTCTGGTCAGAGAATGCCGTGGTGCTGCTGGGGTGATCCTCCCGCTTCCCTCTGTAAAACCTCCCCTCTCACTCCTGCTGGCCTTAGGTCCGACCGATAACTACGGATGTAAGTGCTAATCTCATCCCCTGCCCCTTTTATGTTCCTTTAAAGAGAGTTTCTACTGGCCCACCTCCCCCTCGGCTCACACCTCGTCACAGAACATCGCTTTGGCTCGTGCTTCTGGTTTTCCCCTTCAAGTCCTGTCCCCGAGGGCCGAGCCCTCGCGGTGCGTGTCGCTGCGCGGGGAACCGCAGGCGCCGGGCTCCCGGCGGCCGTGGCCCTGCCTGCGAAACACGCGTGGCCGTGCGCGGGCGCTGCGCCGTGTGCGGGGCATGTGCCCTCCCGAACAGCCCTTTTGTTCCCTGACAAGTGCAAAATGCCCTCATTGTCCGGCCAGCGGCACGGCGAGGTTTATCGGCACACAAACCGATGGGGAATGTTAAGCGGGTTAGGTGGCAGCAGCGCTGTGGAAGGTGGTCACCCTCCAGGGATTAGGGGTCAGAACAATCGTCGTCCCTGTGACCACGCGGAGACACAAAGAGTCGTTGTGCCCAGAGTACAAAATCTCTGTTTATTACCGCGGAGCTGACATGCTGAAAGACCCGCGCTCCATGCCAGCACAAAAGCTTCCTTGCTTCAGATTGTTTGTTTATGTAAATTAAAATGGTGCATTTAATTATGCAACGGGACGAGGCTCAGCAACAAGCGAGGTGCTGATTGGATCGCCCCGTGGCCAGAGCCCGCTGGCAAGCCCTCGGCACATCTGATGGTGCCACCGTGGTCCCTGCTCCGCCGCAGCGCCCACAGGAGCGGAGACGCGCGTTGACCGTTTGGGCAGGGGACTGAACCCCCCCCGGGGGAGAAGGGGTGAGGCGCAGCGCTCCCCACCCCGGGGCGCAGGAGTGGGGCCCCCGGCGCTGCACGGCCCCGGTCGGCGGTGCGGCACAGCTCAAAGCATGACAGAAGAAGTCCCAGCAGCATCCACCATGCCCGAGTGCAACGGGAGCGTAGCCCCGGAGAAGGGCCCACTCCAGGTCATCGGTGTCATCGATGAAATAGCAAAATCTGTCGGGACGGTGGTTCCTTACGCCAATGCGGAAACGAGCCCCGACGCTCCACCTGCAAAAGAGAATCAGGAGGAAAATAGAAATTCGTTCCTGGAGGACATAGTTTGTGGGGATTTTGATGGAGAGAAGCAATGCGAAGGTAAAGTACAAGGCTGCCTTTCTTCAAGTGTTTGGTGAGAAAAGCTTTATTTTATGTATAGCCTTGTGAATAACGGGATGTACTATGTGTGTGAGCCAAAATCCCTGACCTATGGTAGTTGTAGCAATGACTCGGAGTAATTCAGAGTTTGAGACAAAATTGAGTGAGCAGTCACACAGGATGTGATGAAAAGTAGGTGACTAAAGAAACAAGCGATTTTTTAATCTGCTCTGAAAATCTGCTGCCAATCTGCAACCGTTAAAACCTAATTATCATCACTAACTGCTCCATCAGTCCATTTCTTGTGCTTTGTGTTTCCCAAAGCAAAGCGCGAGGAAAACGGTGGGACGCTACAGCAGGGCTCGGCTGATACCCAGGACACGGGGACCAACGGCCAGGAATCAGCGGGAGGTAATGGAAAATGCTGTGGGATGTGAGGGTTTCCCGAAGCAGAGCAATGAGCAGCCTTCAAAGACAGTGACATACAGGTGTTGTTATTTTTTTCAGTTCGGTCAGAGCCTAGTTTCTGGAGAGCAGGGACTCGTTTCTCACCCACAGAGCTGTCGCACCTTAGGAAACACGGCTGGCATCTGTTTGAGGTTTGCGCCTGTCTGGAGTGCTCCTGTCTTTGACCATGGAGCACCGTGGGGTCTTAGACCAGGAGGTCTCCTGCGAGGCCGGGAGGTGCTTCTTCTGCTGCTCCATGCAGGGGAGCCCAGGGGATCCCCTCGGGGGGGCTGTCGGTCAAAAACCTGCGGCCTCAAACCCCACACGCTTTTCCTGCCTGATTCACCCAGTGTCGAAATCCCCCTGACGCCCAAGTATTTAGCAGACAATTGCTCTCCTAAACATCTGCTCCAGGGTCTCTCGCTGCTCATTCCCAGGTGAAAACAGTAAAAATCAGTCGGAGCCGAGGCTGGACCTCGCGCCTGCCTCCTGCGGTGAGCGGGGCTGCAGGGGGGCTCGCTGCCCCTCCCGGCGGCAAGTTAAAATGTACTGAATGTAAATACACACAGATGAATGTGTTTAGTTATGCTGTGCAAAATGCAGCCACTCCTGCGAAGAGGAGGAGTATTTTATTGAGTGTTACTGGAGGAGGAAGGGGACGTCTCCCTGCTGGTGGCCTTTCGGCATCGCTGCCCCCCCGCATTTCCCACCCGCGGGCTCTTGCCCGCCTCGCTGCTTTTGGCAGCTGCGGGACGAGGGGTGGCGGGGGCCATGGGCTGCTGCTGATGTTCTCCCCACCACTCACCCGGGCCACGGCGGGGGCGCAGGGCCGGCGGCTCCCCGACAGCCGGCCGTGCTGGGTCCCTCCTGTCATTCACTCATCCCCCTCCCCACAATGAGTCGGTATTTTCTATACGTCGGCTGCCATGTAAATATGAAACCCCTCCTTGGAGAAGAGCAGGTTAACAGCCCAGGGTCGCTGCCGCAGTCCTGGCAAAGCTAGCGCTGTTGAACATAGCTCTAAAAGACGTATGGGCCATGCCCCGTGAACAGAAACGTTGCTTTGATTAAGAAAAGNCGATCTTGCACAGTCACCCCCTCCGCACTCCCCCGCCTCCCCCCAGCCACAAGCACTTTATCTCTAAATTGCAGGCAGCTTTTTAGGACCTAACCAATTTAGTCTAATTAATACTCGGGACCCCACAGGCAAAATGTTGAATAGACCATTTGTTGTGACACTAAAACATAATTTAAGGCAGAGCCGTGCCAAACAGGACAAATAGGAGAGAGCCATCTCAGCCTGGCCGGCCACCTCCGGAGGAGGAACACATCCCAGGGGGGCTGTGCCGGGGTCCCGCTGTGCAGTGGGTGCAGCTGGGTGCTGCCTGCAGGATGGCTCCCTCCCTCCATCCCTCCCTCCATCCCTCCATCGCTATATCCCGGCCGGCAGGCAGAGCCGGCAGCGAGCCCCGAGCCATGGGGAGATGGGACCAGACGGGGGAGTTTGGCCCATGGAGTGCGGCACCCACCCACGGCGAGAGCCAGAGCGCGTCGGGAACGCCGTCTGGAAGGGCACGGCAGCGGGGCCCTGCGGTGGGGTGCGTGCCAGGCTGGGTCGGAGAGGGCAGGCGCAGCCCTGGTGCGTGCAGGGGGGCACAGCGCCTCCGGTCCTGGGGCGCGGGAGGACGCCGTGCTGCTCTCCCCTGCTTGACCCCTGGCAGCTCCATCGCCTCCTAAAGCAGGGTAGCGTGGGAAAGGCGGTACGAAAGACATGGGCATAAAAGAACGCCAGAGCAGGTGGCCTTAAGAGTGAGTTTGAGGAGGTACGGAGTCTTTCTAAAGCACACGCGAGCACCCGTGGTGACGGGGGCTCAGCCTGGAGCGGTGGGGAGCTGGGAGGACCGGTGCTTCGGTGGCAGGAGCTGGTGAGGCACCAAGAGCGATGCTGCAGCGGGATGCACATAGGATGGGCAATGAAGGCGGTGGAGAGCCCGTCCTCACCCGCTCTCCCTCTGTGTTGCCGCAGGGCCGGGCAGCGAGGGGACGCCTGCGGGCAGCGGGCAGCCAGAGCCGGGGACGGCGGCCATCCCCGGCGGGGAGCCGGCGGGGACCCCGGCAGCCGATGGGAGAGGGAACGCGGCTGAGGAGGAGGAGGAGGCGGAGGAGGAGGAGGAGGACACGGAAGAGGATGAAGTTCAGGTGATCGAAATCAAGAAGGAGAACGGTGAGGCGTCCCGCCTGGAGCAGCAAGGCAGCGGCAAGGAGGCGTCCCCCCCCACCAGCCCCGGCTGCAACTCCCAGGCGGAGAAACCGGGGGAGCAGCCCAGCCTGGGGAAAAAAAATGATATCTCCAGACACAGCTATTCCAGATACAACACAATTTCCTACCGGAGGATTAGAAAAGGAAACACCAAACAACGAATCGATGAATTTGAATCCATGATGCACTTATAAACTGAGGCGGAGAATTGCTTAACGAGCCGAGCGTTTGCTCTGTTTTTGTTTTTCTTTTTTTGTTTCCCCCGAGACGTGTCTCTTCACGCAACATGAGGTCACTGCTTTTTTCGGTTTTGTATATGATTTCATAATACATTGTGAAAATTTAACATCTTCACTTTGACAGCGGGCAGAGGCACCTATAGCGCAGGAAAATAAATAATCAGTTTGCTAAATATAATACCATTTGATTTAAAGTTTATCCTCTTATTTTCTGTCCAACTTTTGTAACCGTATTCAAACAATAGAATGTCTTGAACGGGCTGGGGCTTCTCTAGCTGCCGACACACACGTGGGCCATGCTGTCAGCCGTGCTGGTAATGCGTTGGCAGCGCGGCGGCTCAGTGACACTGGCCGGGGCAGTGTGAATAATAAAAGACACGACTGTTTGCAACCGCAGCGCGCTCTGTTTTGCTGTCCCTCCGTGCCGGCGTCTCACGGTGTGCTGACAGCCGCCTCCTGCCAGCGACTGTCCATTTCCACCTTGGAATGGGATGGAGGGATATTTGCATTCATGGGTAGATGCTGATGCGCAGGAATTAAAAAAGATGAGAAGGCATCAAGGCCCCCGTCCCCCCACTGCCACCCCTGATGCCTCCCATGGGTGGCTGGATCCCTTACGCAGCACCAGCGAGGACGGGAACCTGCCGGCCCCCTTGGGTGAGGGGTGCCAGCCTGCACATCTTTAGACGTGGCGCCGCCTGCCTGCCGCAGTGTGACGGCTGGAGCGATGCACTTCACTCCTAAGAGAGAAGCAGAAATGTATTTATTGATGTAAAACAGTGATTTTGATAGTAAACGCGGCAGCGTTTTAACAAGATTTGGGCTGGGAAGGCGCACTTGGTTATTTCCCGCAGGGAGGACAGGGTCAGACCGAGCTGCCGGGGAGACCCTCCCGTTGAGCGGAGGTTCAGAGGGGACCCCCGGCTTTCTAACCGCCTTCTCGGAGAGGAGCCGGGGTGCGGCTGGACCCGCTCCTAGTCCCAGATGTGGTCAGCAGTTTATGGCTGAAGGATTATATGTGCACAATCACTCTAAGACATAATCTTAGTGAAGTTTCAAAGTTCAGCACGCTGTTAGTCCCGTAGCGAGGACCTGCTGCCTCAGGGAATCTCTGAATGGCGCGGGGTGTCCCTGCCCGGGGGGACATCCTGCCGTGCAGCCGCTGCCATGCGGGAGAGCTCAGAGGGCTCTTGGGCTGTCCCCTGTGTGTGTGGGTGAGATGACCGAGCTATAGTCACGTTTGCATCTCGGCCACAGTGCCGGTGTTGTGGCTGGGTGGGCGTGCGGCTCACGCCAGCCCTTGGCTGTTGGGGTGTTATCCGTCTCCCCAAAACCGTGCTGAGCCGGCTGCCGCCACCACGATCAGATGCACCCGTCATGACCACCACGGGTGGTCATCGCCTGGGCAGGGTTCTATCAGGAGATACAGGCCAGGCTGGCAGGGGGAGGGCACACCGTCACACGCAGTCCGCACTGCGGGCACCGCTGGGCTCTCGGAGCTGCCGTCACGGCGTTAGTGTGAAACCACGGGTGCAGCGAGCCCAAACAGCCGCCGGCAACAAAGCAGCCCCTCTTCCCCACCGCTGCCCCTCCTCGCTGTGGCCCCAGTGCTGAGGACCCCTCAGCAGGAGGTGGTACCGGTGACCGGCGCCATCCGCAGCAGCACAGCCGGGGTCCGGGCAAGCCCGGAGGGCAGCGCTGTACTCACTGTGTGTGTCTTGCACGGCACATGCCCGCGTGTGCTTTGGTGCTCACCCGGTAAAACTGGCCACTACCGGAAATCTGTATTTTCTGAATGCCACCAGTTTAGACTCTCTTACATGTCTTCTCAACCTTCATGCTAAGTTTAGATGCAAAATTTTTCAGATTTTTTGTTTTCAAAGCAGGCAAGTTTTATGTGTAACTTGTTTTTGTGCCATCTGAACACAACCTTTCTCCCTTTTTAAAAACCTTTATTTAACTAAAGTATTGTTGATGCAGTCTTTTTTTTAACTATTTTACAGAAAGATTTGTCTTGAGTTGGGACTAAGCTTTGCAAACATCAACCCAGAAAGCCTCTGGGAATGTTGAGAGCAGCTGACAAAGGGAGAGGAGGTAAGAACAAAGTTAGGCTCTGACTTCAGCTGCAGCAGCGTCTTTCAGCCATAAGCGCTTTTTTAAGGATTAGTTTTGTTTCTCCAGCAGTGCTGTGTATCAGTTTGACTTTTCTTGTTCTATACATAAAGGCAATTATCTATTGGCAATGTGAAAATAATAAATGGCAATTCTGTATTGTACAGACCAGACACAGCCCTCATTGTGCTATTCAGACTTGTTTATTCGCTCTTTGGTTTGGGGGAGTTCAGAGCTTTGCTTGTATGAACTTATACTGCGGGTTTGTTTGCCCGCGGGCAGCTGCCCCCCGTCCCTCCTCTCGCGGCAGTTCCTCTAAGAGCCACACGTTTCTCACCAAGAGGTGACCACAGCCGGGGCTTTCGGTGACTTGCCGAGGCTGTGGGTGGCGAAGCGCTGCCCCGAGCTCTCCAGCCGCAGCCTCTGGTAGTCGCACGCCCGTTGAGGGGGGTCTGGTGGCCACCGCCTCCCCGCCACGCCGTCCGGCCCCATTTGCAATTCAGAATGTCAGTAGCACGTTTGCTTTACCGCAACTAAAAAAAATGCAATAGGGAAGAAAACAACAAAGCCCCAAAGTGGAATAAAAATCCGAGCTGCGGCGCGTTCCTCTGTGCGCGGCAGAGAAGACGGCGCTTCCAAGGTGCGCTACGGTGGCCAGGCCAGACGCCGAGGGGCAGGACCTTCCCGTCCCGGTTCCCCTTGGGGTCCACGGGACGAGCGGTGCTGGCACCCGGCGCCGGCAAAACCGCTGAGGCTGGACGGGCGGGATGCGAGCGCCCGGCTCGTGCCGGTGACGCAGCACGCTCACGCTCCGAGCAGCGCGCGGCACTGGGGAGAGCCGCCCGCACCGCAGGGAGAGGCACGGCTGGGGTAGGCGGCAGCCCCCGAACGGGTGGAGGGGTCGGCACCGGGGCTGAGCAAGGGCAGGTCCCAGAGCAGCGCGGGCACCTGGTGGGACAGAAAACCAGAGTTCACATACTTCCCCAGGGCGAGGGCAGCGGTGGCAGGAGAGGCAGCAGCGTTTCGTGGCCCGGCCATTCGCCGTCGCGACTCCCATCACCGCCAGGGAAGCGTCCGGCCAAGGCCCCAGCGCCCAGGCGCCCGGGTCAACCCTTGTGCTGCCAGAGGGGCACCCTGCCGCTGGCTGCACGGGCTGCCCTTAGCAAAAGGCAGAGTTTTTTCTCCTTTTATCGTACATCTGTCTGTAACAGTGTTTAACAGGTGGCTTACCCCCTGGGAGACAGTTACAATACAGTTTCCAGACTCAAGCGCGGGGGTGAGATGCTTTGTGTACTGACGGTGGGCTCAGGGTCCAGCTAGATGCGCAGCCTCGCCGAGACTGTCAAGAAACTTGGACGTGTTTTTCACCTTCCTTGGGAAGCAAAGTTTGATCAGCTGAGAAGAGCAATCCTCCCTCTTGCTTTCCTTGGTAGCCGGAAAATGAAAACTAAAAGTCTTGGGATGCTCTAGGGGCCTGAGGTTCTTTCCTACAAACACACCACCTCCTGCCATGTGGAAGACGAGGGGTGTGCAGGCATTGAACGGGCAGAAACCGTGTCTCCATCCCTCCGGCGGGATGCGGATCCCCTGCGCTGCCGGCAGCTCGGGGGCTGCCTGGGCTGGGGGCCGTGCTCAGGCGCGGCGGGAGGACAGGGCAGGGTCTGCGTCCGGCCAGACCGCGGTCAGTGGGTCGGATGAGGTGCGTGGAGGAGCCGGGCAGAGAGCAAAGATGCAAAGACGTGAAAGTTTGCTGCCTGGAGCAGAGGCATTTCCAGGCAAAAAGCTGGTGAGGATGCTGAAGAGGACACATAGCTCCAGGACGTGGCAACTACTGACCTCGCCTTCGCCTAAAAATAATTTTTCTCGGTTTCCACAGTGCCAGAACAGGGCTGGTGGCAGGTACGAGGGGGACTGAGGCCTTTTGGAGGGTCGTGACGCCTTTCCGCCCTCCCCAGACTGTGCCACCTGGGGCTGTCTCGCCTTTGGGAGGGGTTTCCAGGAGCGCTGTGTGCTCAACTTGAATGTGAATTAAACCATTTCGGCAGAAACATGCCAATTGCTACAACACCTGCAGCAGCAGCGGGGCACAGCAGCCAGCGCAGGCTATTGCCACCGCTGCACTAACAGCGCCCTACATGGGCATCCGAAGCACCGCCGTAAATCAGGGGAAATTGGTGCTTTAAAGGTTCTTCCCAGGGCGATGTTTTGCGGTTCAGCCTGGCAGTACCTAGGGCAGGAGAGTCCCTGGAAAGGGTCCAGATCGGTCTGAGACAGAGTTAACTCATGGGGCTCAGAGGAAGAAGCTTCATCTATTATTATTTATTCCCTTTTTTGAAACTTTTTTTTTTTTTTTCAAAAAAGCCCAAACAGGGTCTCCAACTGTCGCCACTTTGATTCAGGGCACTTATGGATGGAAGCACAGACATTCCGTGCCCCTCGCCACCATGGCTTGGGACGCATTGGCTCACGGGCAGAAAAGCTGTGTTTCCCGTTGCCGACACTGGGGATGACGGTGGCTCCCATCCCCAGCNCCAAACCTCCGAGCGCCCCGAGGGGTGATGCACACCCCGGCGCCATCGGTGGGGATGGCGGAAGGCACGGGCAGCTCGCCGGGGAGGAGCGAGGCGCCTGTTGCCACGTCTGCCGAGCGTGCCGGGAAAACCCCCTCTCGTTTCTGGCGTACCAGGCTGCCTGGTGCAATCCCAACGCGTCTCAGTGTTGTGTAACAGCAGGGCCACAGCGCGCTGCCAGCAGCCCCGGAGGCACGCTCCGGTCTTTAAGCAAAAGATACCGACATGGAAGTGAGCATTTACACAAACGGGGCACTGGGGCACAAGTGACAAGCCTGGCAATGGGATGTGACCGTGACATACGGCCGTTTGGTGCCTGCTCAGCGACAAGTGATTGAATGTCAGCAAACAGAGTTTGCTGAAATCCATGCTCCCTGATAAAAGATGACTGCACAAACGACGTCTGCGTCATTTTTCTGATGGTGACTGCAGGCTAGCTGTGCTGAAGGAGGGAGAGAAAATCGGGGAGACGGGTGGAATAGGAGCCAACTGGGAAAATCTGTCGGGCCAGTCAGTACTTTGGCAGACTGAGCCTGTCAGATGTTGTCAGCACCGATCTGCCACGTGAGAGCTAAGGTTATGCCGGGCCTTCTGAAAAATCAAAGGAGAGGTATGAGGTGTTTTGGGATGATGGAGGCTCGGCTGCGGCCAACAGTGCCGTGAGAACGGTGTGTGACGCTCAGCCCTGTGTATCCCCAAGGCTTGTGCTGGAGAAGCCCCTCGCCCCAGCGCAGGGCAGCAGGGCAGGAGAAGCGCTGCCTTCCCCCAGCAGCACCGCAGCGTACGGGGAGCAGCCTCCCACAGCGGCCACCGCGAACAGGAACGGGGGGAGGAATCCCGTTACACATCCTGGATCTCAGTTTAGTCTCCTACCACATCTATCCCTTCAAAAAATGGTGATGGCTTTTAGAGATTACACGTTTTACGGTAAGAAAGAAACGTGCCCACGGCGGTAAGTTCAGAGGCACTTTTGGTGTGCGGAGCCAGGCCAGCGCGTGTAGTCCGGGCTGTGCGGCGGCTGGTGCCGGCCGAGGTCTCATGTTCACCTCTGCAAGGGCTCCCGTGAAAGGCGTGTGCCCGCACACATGCTTGTGTCCTGCGGCCCCTGCTGAGGCAAAGCCCTCGCTGGGTTCAGTGGTCGTTTCCCTCCATCCCGAGCTCCGGTGGGCAGAAGTTTTGGGTTGTGAAATGTCTCTGCCGCCACGGTGGGGAGACGCTGCGATGGGGAGAGCTGCCCGGCCTGCGCTGCCGGCAGGTAAAGCTTCCCTTGGGAAAGGCCGGGCAGGAGCAGGGCGAGCCACCCCGCTCAGGGCTGCACCGAGCATCACCGGGCTCCGGCACTGGCACCAGCACAACCCAACGCCCCGGCCAGCCAGGTGCCCAGGAAAGTGGCAGTGGTCCCTGGGGAGCCCCGAAAAAGCCATGGGGGCTCAGGGACACGGCTGGGACCCTGGCAGCCCCAGGGTGGGGACAGTGCGGCCACCCCAGGACGAGCAGCTCCGGTGCACGCCACCAGCAAGAGACAGGATGAGCGCCCGGTGCGCCGGCCTGGTGGCTCCTCTCACCTCCAAGCAAAGCAGGGCACACGCGTCCTCGCTGTCACAGCACGCGGGCAAGGCTGCTCCTCGCTTCTCCCACAGCCCCCGCTTTACCTCGTCTGCTGGGCGGCTTATCGACCCACATTTGCCTCCCATTATTGAGAGAAGGCTTTTTCAATACACAGTCGATTCCTAATGGAACCCTGATACTCATCTGTCAGAGGCAATGGGTCCCACAGGGCAGGATCCTGCGGCCAGACCCAGCACGGGCATGTCGGATGGATTTTTTTAATGTGCCGGTCAATAAACTTCCGTTTTCTCAGGCTGGGAAAGAATAAGCAGCCCAATTTTCTGTTTACAGACTACAGAGCCCTGGAAGTATTTCTGTAGCTTATGCTGTTTTCCAGGGGGAACTGATGAAGGTTTGCTTACAGTAGAATGGGAAACTTCAGAAAATATTTCCATTTAATAATACAGAAAATTATTTGAGTTTTTGCCAAAGTCTTCCACAGTGAGGGAAAAATATGCCTACCTGTTTCAGACATCTTTAAACTAGAAGTGCTGCTCTTGGTACTCTGATCTCTCAACATGCTGGTTTAAATTACAGATTTCAATTATCATTTGGAAATGAACTTCCAGTTTTCTAATTGCTGTCACAAGTCACACAGATGTCCTTGCTGAATTCACAAGATGAAAACATGGCATTTCTGGTTCAACTGTGTTCCCTTCAGTCTGCATAGTAATTGCCAAACTGCCACTTCTGATAAGGATTTGCGGAGTCACAGGCATTTACCCTTAGGCCTTTGTGCGAGGGATCCACTTCTAAGCACAACGGCTGCTGGAGGTGCTCTGAGACGATGTGGTCTGTCTGCAGGGGAGAGAGAAAGAGGGCTTTAGGTACTGGGACATGTGCAGCAGCAGCTCTATTTTTCCACCGAGAAAGCTCGATTCTTTATGGTGTGGCCTTTTTCTGCATTCCCTTAATACGTAAGACCTCTTTGCTGACTTACAGGGACTTTTGGGTGGGATCCAAAGCCTGCGCCTGTTGCTGAGCCAGGATCAGGCCATACCTTCTCTGCTTCGTGGCTTTTAGTCCACTGGAAATGGAAAGATTAGTTCTCTCGCTGTCTGGGTGGTAATTACCATGCAAAGGAAATCACTCCAGATGGTATTTGCAATACAGGGGACCGTATGGCAGGAGACTGATTTCCATATTTTGGAGTTTCTCAGCTGATGAACTCAAAGCACATTTACTGCACTGAAAAGGACGTTAGGTACTTTGGCAATGAAGTTCAAATGCTGGGGCAGTAAACTGGATTATGAAAGAATGAAGAGTCTGAGCGATCTCCATCCTTTTGCTTTTCACATCTGCTCGGCTTTATCCGCTTAACCCCCGTGGCCAGCACGGTGATGCTGCCAGTGCTGCCAAAGGGAAGGGACATTTTTGTGTCACTGCCTAGCACTGCAGCGTTTTTTATGAACCTTTTGTTAACACCCAGGTGAAATACTGCTGAAATGACAATGCAGAGTGTTGCCTGGGCAAAAGTTGGATCTTTATGCATGTAGTAAACGCACTTCGCAATGACTGTGACATCAGAAGAAGGTAAAGCATCCTAACTCCCTCAGCCAGCATTCACCAGCCATGGAGCTGCTCCTGACGTCCTGGTCTGGTGCCCCTGTATTGACCGAGGCCGCCTGTGCCCAGGTACGGTGGCAGTGCCCGTGCCCGAGGGCAGCCAGAGCCGTCCCTGGTGCAGCCGCCTCTGCCCAGGACCCTGTGCCGGCAGAGAACACCCAACGTGTCTAATGCAGGGCTCAAAGGGAGCTCCAGCTGGAACAGGAGACAAAAACCGTCCCCGTGCTGATAATGCTGTCTGGACTCCCGAGTGGATGACAATTTTCATCTGTTTTTCACAAAACACCCTGGCCTTTGTGAGCCTCAGCACTGCGGCGTTCTCCCTTTGAAAGTTTTCTTCTTTCAGACTAAAGAGGAATTGGAACTTGTCGATATGATGAGCGTATTAACTTAGCTACATCTGTTCTTTCTTAAATTAAGACTATTTCTTTCTTAAATGTAAAGTATGCCATTTCACAGCACTTTGGACAACTACTTACACCAGGCTGACAGAGAGACAGTTGCGACTCTCTTGCCTTTTGCAGTGCCGGTAATAAATCTAACTGTCCATTCTCTTCCCTTTCATAAACGCTTTCTTTTAAAAAGCCAGTGAGTTAAATGCCAATCAATATCAAACAATCTCTGTGTAAGTGCTATCGACGGTTCCTGTGTAAAACCGGGACGCTCTGTTACTGCCACACGGGCAGCGGCAGAGCGAATGCCCGGGCACCACCAGCGTCTCCCCGGCCTGGCACGCTGCGTCGGGCTGTTGGGCTGCACGCCACCCGGACCGACGGAACCTGACGGCAGGGCACGCACCTCTGTCCCCACGAGGAAAGGCAGTGGGACCCATGCCCGGGCACCAACGTTTAACTGTAGGTGAAAAGACGGCTTTGGCAAAGGTGGGACCAGAGGGCTGGCGTACGCGGCGCACCCTGCCCATCAGTTTGCATGCCGGCAGGCTGAGCCAAACCAGGGACCACGGCCCACGGTGGGGCCACCTTCACCAGCGCTTCACTTACCAGCTCTGGCTGGAAGGCGGCCAGCGACCTGTGCAGCCACGTCAGGCTGCGGCTCTGGCCCTGGCAGTGGTGCAGTCCCAGCTCTCCCGCAGCGCCGGCCGGGGCCAGGCAGAGCTCTCCATGCTGGATCAGCCTCAGCCAGGTGTAGTTGAACTTTTGGTCCTGTGGAGAAGGATGGGGGGGAGAGCTGTGACCCACTCGCCTTCCTCCAGCGGGGCTGGCAAGCAGCCGGCAGAGGCTCTCCTCGCCTTCCTCCCACCCTCCTCGGGACTGGGGGATAAGGAAAGCTGTGATCCATGGGAAGACCTTTCCTACAGACTTGCAGAGCTAAAAAGGTCAGAACGGCCCCAGTGCAGGCTCTAGGAGTGGCTCCCGCCGCAGAAGCCCGACTGCTGCTCACTCCCCTGCCCTGCTGCCTCCCCTGGCTGCGCCCCGGCACTCGGCTGCCAACAGAACCCCCCCCGTACGCCAGGGGCCTCGGTCCGCACGCTGGCCTGCGCCAGGCGGCGAGCAATGAGCAGGGAACTGCCCAAGAAACGCTGCCTGTAAAGGAAGGGAGAGGTTGTCCGCAGCGGCTGCCTCCCATCTAGCGACAGAGCGTGGCTGCATGCTCTGCAGCAGCACGCACGACACCGGTCTGTGTTCAAACACTCCTCCCCATTCTCACATGCAGGCGCAGGGCTTGATCAAGCTCTCCTATTCCAGCCGAGTTTTCTGGTTCTGGGGCTGCTGCTTGGCTACGGGCTTTGCCAACAGAGGGAATTCCTGCCCCTCGCTGCTCCCAGGCATCCTTTGGCCATGTCCCGCCGTGGGAAGGACCGCGTTCCCTCCTGGGGAGGCGGCAGGTTGCCCTGGGGAGGTACAGGAGCTCTACGCCGTGCACCAAAAAAGAGTATTACAGCCTCAGTACGCAGGGTGTCCTTACCTCGTTGTTAACATCACACGCCTCAAAAGCTAGAGTGGTGTTTTCCACAGTGATGCATCTTGCCGCGGCTACATTAACAAGCTGGAAAATAGAAACAAAATGCAAATTTAGAGATAAATTCCCAAGAAAGAGAGGAGGCTGTTACACTGCAGTTAACCTGCTAGGTTCACAGGACACTGATTAATACTGCCCACTTAACTGATTGAAGCAGAGATGATGTGTCAACAGTCCTTGGAGGGGTGTGTAAATGCACATCTGGCCCATTACACGTGTTTTTCTACCGAGAGAAGTTTGAAACTAGCCCTTTCCAGAAAAGGTCAAGGCTGGATGAGACACATTCTTTTTTGGGTTGTTTTTGGACACAGCTAATGTTCCTGTTCTGCAAATCCCCAAAACAGCTCCCAAACAGTAACAACTGCAGGATCCCTTCCCATCGCTGTGCCGAGCAGCCACCGTGTGCAGATGATGGAAGACCCTGGTGGTCCCATCCTGCCTCCAGATGGTCCCATCCTAGATAAGGCACGGGGTCATGGGCTCCAGCTGCCGCTGTGGACCTCGCAGCCGGCCCTGGGGAATGGTCCCATCACTATGTCCTCTTATAGGGACAGGCTGAGCGAGTTGGGGGTGCTCAGCCTGGAGAAGAGAAGGCTCTGGGAAGACCTCAGAGCCCCTTCCAGTGCCTAACGGGGCTCTGGGAGAGCTGGGGAGGGACTTTTTACAAGGGCATGGAGTGACAGGATGAGGGGGAATGGTTTGACACTGAAAGAGGGGAGATTGAGATGAGATATTGTGAAGAAATTCTTGCCTGTGCGGGCGGTGAGCCCCTGGGGCAGGTTGCCCCGAGCAGCTGTGGCTGCCCCATCCCTGGAGGTGTTCAAGGCCAGGTTGGACGGGGCTGGGAGCAACCTGGGCTGGGGGGAGGTGTCCCTGCCCAGGGCAGGGGGGTGGAATGAGATGGCCTTTAAGGTTCCTTCCAACCAAACCATTCCATGATTCAGCCCCCAGCTTGCTGTGAGGGAGCATCAGGCTCTTCCTCCTCCGCTCTGCTTCTCTTTGCTCGTTCTCCCTGAAGCCGTCCCCCACTGGTGAGCCATCCCCCCACTGCCAGGCCAGCGCCAGCATCTGCACACAGCATGCTCTGCGAGAGATGTGCTCTTAACGCTGTGGGTACGGCGTGTTCAGAGCTCGCTCAGGAGCATGGGAGAGTATACGGGAAAGCTGCAAACACTGGGCTGAGCTCTGCCAGCCCCCCTGTTCCCGGGCTGAAGCCCACCGCGCTGCAGGGACTCACGGCTGCAGGGTCCAGCTCCTCAGACAACCCCAGCGGTGCTGCAGTCGGGGCTGCTCACATCTCTGATTCCTTGCAAACGTCATTCCTTCTCCTCCTTTCAGAATTTCTGAAGAACTTATGAATTAACCCTGGTGACTAAATAGGATATTCAGAAAACAGTTCACAAGTAACTCTGGAGAGCGTTCAGCACAGCTGGAATTTGCAGAGCTAGCTGAAAAATGGATTTTCTGCCCTATTAAATTTTGAGAATGAAGATAAAACAGCGATTCAGGTGGCCTGAATCAAGACAAAGGAAGACAACATCTTGAAAATTTTCACAAACACCTCTGAAAAGTTGGGGTTTTGGTTCAGTTGAAACAGAGGTGTCTCTATATGGTCTAACTACTTTGCACTGAATTTGACAAGAAGTTCTATTGCTCTGATTAAAACAAAAGAGCTGAAAAAGTGAGTATTTTTCAAGAAATTTCAAATTTTTAATGTTCTCAAGGCTATTCTGCTAATTGTTTTTTAAAAACGTCCCTTAAGCTGATGTTCCACTGAAGCCTTCAGGTGAATCCAAATGGTGGTTTCCAGAAGGCGACGCAGGACGGGGGCTTTCAGCCATACGAGTTTTGGAGCGGCTGCCCCAGCAGACAGCCCTCGGTCTGTGTGCTTGCAGCAGCTTGTAGCAGCGACCGGCCGCTGCTGGCACACCGCGACGGATGGATGCATCTGAATGGATCCACTGCTCGTAATCCACTCAAGTGCCCCAAACCAGCAGTTTCCTACAGCTTTTCCATGAGTGCCGAGAGGCCACCCAGAGGAAGCACGGCATCCCTCCCCGTGCTCTCTGCACTGCCACCCCCCCACACCTTCACGGCTCCATCATAAAAGTATCACATTGGCTGCGGCCAGCAGAGAGCCAGACCTGATCCCTACGGATCCCTGTGACAGGGAACCTTCGCGTTACACCCTTGGCCCACGGACAAGCCTGAAACACGGCCAAGTGGTTGCTGTGCTTTTTCCTGGCTCCCAGAAGGGCCGGTGCAGTAACTGGAGGCCGTGCGCCTTGGCAGGGACGGGGGGGACAGGCAGTTCTTGTTCTCTCTCCCCGAGCCGTGCCAGCCCTGTGGTCACCGGCTCCCGGCCACCTCCTCTCGGCAAGTGCTGCTCCTGCCGCAGCGCCGGGATACCGGCATGGGTGGGGAAGGCAGCAAACCCTTTCGTTTTCATTCCTGGCATCGCTGTAATTTTTCTGACAAACCAGACATTTTACTTTTGTTATTGCAATTATAACCAGTTTGCAGTCAGTGTTGTTATCTTTTCTGGGCAGAACATTTGAGGTTTCTGCATGTTCAGAGCTGCAGGCGATATTCTGCTGGGGCTCGGGGCCGGGCCAAATTCAGAACTCACGTTTTATTCTTGTTTAATTCACACTTTTCCACGCTGGTGAGGCGACCCTGAACCCCCGTGGGGCAGCTGCCCAAGCAGGACCAGAGAGCACCGCGGCTTCCCCGGCGTGGAGCTGGAGGGATGCTGCGGGAGAAGCGGAGCCTGGCCCGCCTACGCTCGCCAGCCGCCAGCCAAACCGGCTTTAACCCAAACCGGCCTTTAAGGTGCGTTCTGCCCGCTGCCCCCTCCTGGGGGGCCGCTCCGCCCGCACCGGAGAAACGCCGGACCGCGGGGGCGCCGCTGCCCCGTCCCAGCGCGCAGGAAAAGCGGCTTTCTGCTGCACTCTGCTGGCGGCAGAGCCCCCCTACAAACCCTGCCTGCGCCTCCTGCCTGCGCCTCCTGCCTGCGCCGCCCGCCCCGCTGCCAAGGGCAGCCCTCTTCCCTGGGCATCATCGCTCTTCCTCCCTGGGCATCGCTCTTCCCGGGCATCATCGCTCTTCTCGGGCACCATCGCTCTTCCTCCCTGGGCATCGCTCTTCCCGGGCATCATCGCTCTTCTTCCCTGGGCATCGCTCTTCCCGGGCATCATCGCTCTTCCCCGGGCAGCCCATCTGGTGCTCAAACGCTGAACCGGCTCTTTACTGGGAAACTGGCTCTTGCCGTTGTGACCCACTTTTTTATAAGAACACTGGGGAATCCAGACCGCCATGACATACCAAATATTCAAAAATATTACCAAATGCCAGGGAAGCAACTCAGAGACAGTGTACTGGGATCAAAGAACCATGGAATGGTTTGGGTTGGAAGGGACCTTGAACACCATCTTGTTCCCCCCCCCCTCCCCTGGGCAGGGACACCTCCCACCAGCACAGGTTGCTCCCAGCCCCGTCCAACCTGGCCGTGAACACCTCCAGGGATGGGGCAGCCACAGCTTCTGGGGGCAACCTGCGCCAGGGGCTCACCACCCGCACAGGGAAAAATTTCCTTCTAATATCTCATCTCAATCTCCCCTCTTTCAGTGTCAAACCATTCCCCCTTGTCCCATGGCTCCCCTCCCTGATCCAGAGTCCCTCCCCAGCTCTCCTGGAGCCCCTTTAAGCACTGGAAGGGGCTCTGAGGTCTCCCCGGAGCCTTCTCTTCTCCAGGCTGAACCCCCCCAACTCTCCCAGCCTGTCCTCCCAGCAGAGGGGCTCCAGCCCTCGGACCACCTTTGTGGCCTCCTCTGGCCCCGCTCCAAAAGGCCCATGTCCTTCTTGTACTGAGGACTCCAAAGTGATGCTACCAAGTGTCTAGCCAGCCACCGACAACATGTTTAAATGAAGGACAGCAAGTTATTTGAGTACGTACCAGTCCACTGGCTTTAACCAGGGGAGCCTCCAGGTCCGGGTAGACGTTCTCCAAGTACCACCGGAAACTTTTGCACTGAAGCTTCTTTCGCAGCTGGATTTGTTGAGTCAGGTTGCCAACATCCAGGTTTTTCAAGACTAAGTGGTAAGCGTGGCCGTAAAATAACTCCTTGTACTCGTCCAGCCAGACCTCCGCAACACGGGCCAAGTTCCTCTCCACTGTTCTCACACGATCTTTTGGGAAGGAATAAGGATTGTCATTCCTGAAAATGTGCCCAACTCTGGAGCATGGAACAATCTCAATCTCTCCCCCGCACATCCAGACCTGAGAAACAGAGATTGCTTTGATAGAAACATGGACTAATGTTGGGTGCTGGCTCTGTGCAAGCCAGAAGAGAAGCAGAGAAGTAAGTACACTGCCAGGAGGGACGGGGTCTCCAGCACGGGGCTGAGCCCCATCACCTGAGCCAGGCTGGTGGGGACGCAGCCATGCTGGACAGGCTGCCCAGAGCGATGTACCTTGAATGAAATCTCCATATTTTCACCTCCCCAAACATCCAGCCCTGGGTCGTACGCTCCCAGCTCAAAAAAGTACTTCTTATCGATGGAAAACAGGCCACCTGCCATGACTGGGCACCTGGGAACAGAGAAGCCACATGGCATGTCAGCTGGTGGGGAAGCACCCGTCCCTTTCCCCTTGCTTTGATGAGGGAATCACTGAGAAGCTGTGGGCTACTAAATGCTCAGGGACGGTGCCCGAGTTGGCACTCACAGAGACACGAGGGACCACCTGATGTGTCACTTTGCTGCAGACGGGCAGATGCAACATTAGAATAGACAGTATTTGGGTGGTTTTACCCAGCCTGAAAGCTGTGACTGGGCATGGAAGGGAAACATGCAATGGTATGTCCCCCGGTCCTGGCAGCACTGGTGAAACGCCAGCAGTACCACGAGGGGTGAGAAAGTACCATGAGGGGTGAGAAAGGCTTGCTGGGCTGTGCCTGTGTCTGGTGATGTGACTGCCCACAGTGACCACTGCCTCTGTCACCCGTATAAACGAAGGAACAACATTTGTCCTGGAAGGAGCCTTTGTTCCTAAATTATTATCAGTTTGGTCCACAGAGCTCTCAGCTTTGCTTTTTTTACCTTATTATATCAGTTTCCTTGATTTTATTTTTCTCGATGACCTCTTGTGGAATCTGTCTCCATCCAAAATTCATTGGCCAAGTAAAAATCCCACGCTGAAAGTTGTCCACGGTCATGTAACTAAACAGGGAAAAGATGGGGATGACTAATTCTGAGTCACATTCCTGATTGAAATGTCACCCTTAATGAGTGAAGATGAATATCTGTACATAATTAAAACAGGATTTTAACAAATTTCATCAGAAATCCTCTTCATGTACTAAAAGTCATGAAAAAGGGAAAAGGTGTGTGCGATAAATGAAGGGGCCACGTCCACTGCTAACGTGAATTTCTGGTGTACAGCAAGGTTACGTATCCCTTGTGAAACGCTGCTGAAGGCCAGTTAGGAGGTCTGGACCTGTGTCTTCCTGTAATTAACCCATTGTTCGTCCCAGTAAGAGGGTTTGCTCAAGCCACTGGTGCAGATTTTGGGTTTCTCAGGGGTACGAGCTGCCTTACCTCATGTCCTTGTCGCTGATGACCTCGATGACGGGGCAGGCGACCTTGGTCCGGCTCAGGCGGACCCTCTCCAGCAGCGGCTCCAGCCACCCCACGTTGCACTCCACGTGCGAGTCCAGGAAGGTCAGGACGGCGCCTGCGGCAGAGCCCAGGGCAGCACCAGGTGCCCGGTCCCCATCCCGCTCCCCGTGGGCTCAGGGCGCTGCTGACGGTGCCACCACCCTCCATGGCTCCCCAAACCCTCCCAGATGTAGCCCAGAGCATGTTTTCACCACCTGCCATCGTGGCCAGGAGAGCAAAGCGGGGCGGCTCCAGGAGAAATGGCAGTGTCGGTGCCGACACAGCCTGGCCATGGCTGGAGATGCTGACTGCCGCTTGCCAGGACCATGCTGAGGGGCCGGACATGCCGCAGCTTGTCCCCTCGTCAGACCCTCGCGCTTCGCGTATGGAAAAGACGCCCATAGTTCATTGGGAGGGGACTAAAACTCAGTGCGGTGATGACTTATTGGCACCTCCGGGGGGGGGCAGGCAGGGCTGTAAAATGGCTTTTGTCCTACCTTTGGCAATCTCTGCTCCTGCCAGTCTGGCCCGTATTAGACCATGCCTCTCCGTGAGGTGAAGGATCTTCACTTTGGGGAACCGTGACATGTATCTGTCCAGCTTCTCCTTCAGGTACTCTGCAGAGAAGGAGAAGGAGAAGGAGAAGGCGAGGTTGACTTACCCATTTCACATCCAATTCCAGGGTGAAAACAGTGGGCAGAATTTCCTTGGAAGCACCTCCAGGACACACCAGTGTCCTCGGGTCGGGGGCACAAACATCTGGGCACAGCTGCAGGGCTTCTGGTGTACGGCATCATGGTCTGAGCCTGCCCTCTGGTGAAACTCCCAGCGCGCCAGTGCCAGCATGTTCAGGCTGAAGCTGATGAATTTCATAGAATCATAGAACGGTTTGGGTTGGAAGGGACATTAAAGACCATCCAGTTCCACCCCCCCTGCCCTGGGCAGGGACACCTCCCCCCAGCCCAGGGTGCTCCAAGCCCCGTCCAACCTGGCCTTGAACACCTCCAGGGATGGGGCAGACGCAGCTTCTGGGGGCAACCTGCCCCAGGGGCTCACAGCCCTCACAGGCAACAATTTCTTCACAATATTGCATCTAAATCCGCCCTCTTTCAGTGTCAAACCATTCCCCCTCGTCCCATGGCTCCCCTCCCTGATCAAGAGTCCCTCCCCAGCTCTCCTGGAGCCGCTTGAGGGACTGGAAGGGGCTCTGAGGTCTCCCTGAAGTCTTCCCGACTCAGATGCTGAATTTAAAAATCTCTGTTGGAGATGTGTCTGCCGGTACTCTGTGATGGGTGTGGCGTTTGGTCCTGGCTGCTCGCCGAGGGCTGCCTGGCTGCCCTGGCTCTGTTCCCCCAAAGGATGGGGCCACGGATGGTGGCATCATGTCCTGCCTCCCGCATGGAGGGCACCGCTCTGCATCAGTGCAAACCCAGCGGGTGCAGCAAAGGGGGACCAGTACCTGGTGCTGGGCAAGTGCGGGGACTCGCTGCACGCAGGAGACATGGAAGTGGAGAGCAGCAAGTGCAGGGCTTTTGGTGACAGCCCATGTGCGAAATCCCAGTGGCCTGACTCGGGTAGTTCATGATCCAAACCGAGTATCGAACGACTGTTCAAAGACACCAAAATGATTTTTTTTTTTCTTCACAGCACTATAATTGCAATTAAAATCTGGTTGTGATTTTTCTCCTCTGGCCAAAAAACCCATTTTTTTGTGCTCTACAAATGTCTCTGTATTAAGCACCACATTTAAAGACTCAGCCCAGGTTTAAACTGCAGGAGGATTTCCTGTGGCACATCTCTACTTTTCAGGTTGTCCTGTTCTCTGCGCGCTTCGTTTGGAGACAGCCACCCACTTATATCGTTCGGTCTGCGGGTTCCCCCAACCTCCCTTACCAAAGCACTTCATTGATACTCTTTGGGTTTCTCCATGAGAATATAACTGTTTGCGTTTCAAAAGCCAGTTAAAAGCTTTGAAAGGCTTCAAAAGGTGAAACATCTGTGGATGTGTTTGCTGTAGGTTATTGCTGCTGCTGCTGCTACGTGGATTACACAGCAACGCCGAGCACAGCTCTCCATAATTCCCCTGCACTCGCGAGGGTTCGGTTGCAAACTCAGCATTCCAGATATTCGCCGGCTAACAAACAGGTAGAAAGGGAAGCCACAGGGAGAAAGTGCAGAGGAAACTTGGAGAGATGCTTTTGAAGGGAAATGGTATGAATGTGTTTTAAAGATTATTTTAAAAATGAGCAAACTGAGTCTTTTTCCTTCTTTTTGTACCTATTGTCTTGTGGCATTGGAGGCTCTCTGTATGCGTGGCACGAGCTCAGAAGTTTGCCTGAGACAGCACTTTCCCTGAAGAACGAGCAGTTGGAAAATTACATCATTCATAAATTTTTCAGGGCTGAAGTCAGCAGAGAGCCAAAGCATTACAAAGCAGAGGCTCGTTATCATCTGAAACGTCTGTGAGTACACGTGCAAAGCCACCGTGCACACGCGGATGCCCGGCTCACCACTGCTTTTACTGCAACCACCCCCTTCTCTGAGCAACCTGGGAGCGGGCTCCCTGCCGCCAGCACCCACAACACAGGCCACTCGTCTGGAAACCGCACAGAGAAGGGTGACAGCGTCTATTTTATAAACGCACAAGCCCTTGAGCCAGGACATTTGGAGAGGCGTGGGTCGGGTGGGACGGAGCTCCCTGGTGCTCCCAGAGCGCCGTGCCTCCGCCAGCCTCCGGCCCACGTGTAAAGCAGCGCAGGAGTGTAACTGAGCAATGCAAAGCTGTAAACGTGGCAGCTGTTTAAGTGAGTGATTGGGAGAGACGTGAATGATAAAGTCTGGCAGGGTGTTGGGCAGCTGCCATGGCTTGATGCCCCACAGCCACCCTCCAACTCCCATCGGGCTCTGATCCCCCTCACCTGGAAAGATAACAGTGCTGGCTGGGGACGTGCTTCAATACATCGCAAGGAGAAAATGCGATTTCTTTCTGCTATTCAGAATTGAATTACAGAAAACAAATTGTATTTTGGCCTCAAGTTATATTAGTTTCATAAAGGTGAAGGAAGCTTCACCTACCTTTGGTGCTGAAGTCATCCACCAAAATGACTTCTTCAATCAGGTGTGGAGGCGATCTGCTGAGGACGCTGTGAACGGAGCGGAGGAGGGTGGACCACACTTCATCCACGAAGCACATGATGATGGTGGTGGTTGGGAGGTCATCGTGAACCCGCTGCTCGGAGCACCTGCAATGGCAACATGGGCTCACAGGCGACCGCCGGTCGCGCTCCTGAAAATCTGCAGGCTTAGGGCTTGTTGGGAAAATGCACAGGGGGCAGGGGGGTGTGTGAATTGCCAAATGTGAAATATGGAGGCAAACCCCCGCAATGGGATTTTTTGGGGAGAAGGAGCAGAGGGGTGAGTGGGGGGAACTCCCCACACAGCCCCAGGGCCCCTCTCGTGGGCGGCAGCCCCCCAGGGACAGGGTGGTCTCACTCCTTTCTAATGGGGACCTCTTCCTAACTCCCCACACCCGCGCAATAATATCCCCTTTCCGTGAACAAACAGTGCAAAGGCCCCGGAGAGCGAGGCCGATCCCAGCTCTGCGCCACTGGCCTCGGGGACTCCTGCGGGGAAAGGATCCTGTGATGCTGTGAGCGCCCGCAGGGCTTGGGATGCCGGGCTGCGTGAGACAGCCTCGCTGGGAAAAAGGATGGGTATTACGTTCAAAACGTAGGAAACGGCCGTTTCCATGAGGGGTTACTCGGCACAGCAACTTGCGAAGCACGGAGACAGCGAGGAAGAGTCGCCCAGTCCGAATTCTGCACCTAACCCAGGAGGATGGGAAAACACCCAAGCATCCGAATTGCACATACGGCGGCACTGGTGGGTGCGCTCCCTGAGCACCCCATATCTCGCGCCCTGAGCACCCATGGCTCCCAGGGCCGCCCCAGCCTGGCCGGCCATGCCCTGAGCCTGCGGGCAGGGGCTCCGAGCAAACACGCGTCGGCGGATGCCAGGAGCGATAAAATTTCTCCCGTGCCTACGAGTTTGTCATTTCATTCTGTGACAGCCAAAAATGCAACAGCCGGGTCAGGGCTGTGCCTTCAGTGTTTGAACAAAAGGTCGAGGAGCAGCTTTTCTCATCTCCCATCTGCAATTCAAGCACCGCTGTGCTGCATGCCTGCGGCAGCGGGGCTCCCTCCGCTCCCCCATCCTGAGCGGATCTCCAGGCCTGCGGAACGCCTGGCAGAGCGCTCCTCTTCCCCAGACCCGCCGGCTTATCCCCCAGTACCCACGCATTGCTGGGACTCGCTGTCTCTCTCTCGTCAACAAGCTCAAGTCTGATAGCAGGTTTCTCTCTCTTGTCCTTCCAGCGCGGACCTCCTGCAGGCAGGACAGGCACCAGCCTATCTGCGGATGCAGAAAATTAATTTCTCAGCCGTGAACCAAAACCACTGTTTGCTCTGCTGTCAACAACAGACAGAAAACAGGGACAGGCGTATGGGAGCATACGGAAAATTGACTTCTTCGGTCTCAGTGAACAGGCCCTCAGGTTCGGCTGGCGCTGGCTCAGACTCTGATGCCAGGGCACCGCACAGCGCAGACCATGTGGTGTTGTGAAGAAAATTCAGAGGTATTTCACAGCTTTGCAGCTAATCAGAAGTGCTCTGGGTAAGTAAAAATAACCCCAGAATTACCCTCTGTCACAATCCTTGCGACGTGTCTTTCCTTCTCCTTCTGTAGCCTGGTTCAGCCCAGGCAGCGGCCAGGGCTGGCTCCGCCAGGAGGAGATGTGCCGTTTGATGTGGTTTGGTTGGAAACCATAGGGGCGTTGGCCCGAGGCGATGGGACCTCTCTGCAGCACGGGGGGGCGGTCTGGGCATGCCGGCAGGACTGCGGGGTCGACGGAGAGAAGGCAGGGGCTGAACTGCCGGGGAAGCGGCGTGCGAGAAGGAGACAGGACAACAAGGGAGAACTAAATGAGGAGAAAAGAGATGAATTGTAGTTGCTCCTACAGCGAACCCAAGGACACAGCTCATGGCAGGAGGAGGGACAGAGGTCACGGGTAGCTGCGGAGCACAACCGCTTTCATTGCACGGAGAGAGGGAGGGCTGAGAAAGCGCAGCCGGGACCCACGGCGTGAAGGCTGCGTGCAGCCAGGCAGTACCTGCTAAAAGGACTTCTCTCTTTAGCCCCTTCATTAGCAGCAAACGGGCTCCTGGCCAAAGCCTGCGTGTACCCCGGGCAGNCGCGAGGGCGATGGGAAACCTCAAACTGAGGAACATCTTTTTCTCCCTTCTTGCCTAAAAAAGTATGATTTCTAGGCAGAGAGCGATGGGTTTGTTACCACTGACCCCCGGCTAAAGATACTTCACTGTGTCCTGTGTGAGTCTGGGCTCCATTTCTTTGCTATGTATGTTTATGTACATACATATGTATTTTTTATATATTCATATATAATACTTAATATATATAACTAATGTTAAGTAGAAGTCAAACCCTTTCAAAATTCCACCCCTAAACAGGCTTTTAAACAAAAATAGCCCACAGCCTTTACGTTCCATTGACAGCACCCCGAAAGTCAGCAAAGAGTGGGCTCTGAAGTAGTGGCTAAAGTTGCTTTGGGAAAATGTCGCCTTAGATCTGTGTCCCTGTCTAAACCCGGATAAGCTGATTGTCCCGGAGAGGCTACGGGGGAGCCTGGGGAGAGGTGAGAGGCACGCAGGGACCGTCGCTGCCGGCTGGAACGGGGTGCAGGGCTGCGGAACCAGGGTCTGCAGGGTGAGCTCCCCGCGAGCCTCCTGGTCACCCCCGGCTTGAGCATCTCGCTCCTCCTTGGTGGGACTCCTCCTGCAGGTGTTTCTGCGGAGGCACGGTGCTTGGCAAGCACCTGCACGGTCGGTAAAGCTCAGAAGGCAGCAAGCATTGTACATGGAAGGCTGTGACAAGTTTCCTGTCAAAGTCTGAAGGCTCTGACAAGCTTCCTCTTGGCCAAATTTCAGCGTTCTAGTCCAGCACTCCAGCGAAGATCACAAGAGGAACTGGAGTCTAAACTGGGAAAGACTGGAAGACTCCAGCAAAAAAGTGATGTGCTGTTTGATCACCAAGAGCTGCCAACAGTCATTACCGTGAGCCGGCCCTTGCAGCCGGATTTCTGCCGTGCCCCTGTTTGGCCAAGGCGTTCCCCGTGACGCCCAGACAGCGATGCCGTCTCCTCCCGGGCAGGTGCGTCACTCCTCACCGCAAGCTGCGCTTGCCGGCACTCCTGGGAGGTGGCTTCTGCTCCACTGCTCCAGGGCTTTGCTGTCAAAGACCAAAACGCGGTCCTGGCTTTGAGGCTCCCCACGGCTCTTTTTCTGTGCAGAGGTGGCTTCCGTAGCTGGCATCTGCCTGCTGAAAGCAGTCCCAGATGTCTCCCTCCTTCCCTGCCTGTTCCTGGCCGTGCAGGGCCTCGCCTCCGCTCACAGGCGAGCACCGACAGTGCCGCAGGAATGCCTGTGCGTTGTCCCGGGGCACAACTCACGGCACAACTCCCATCCCACCGCGCGCATCGCCTGCGAGCATGGGCAGAGGGACACGGGAGGGTCTCTGCGCGAGGCAGGTCTCTCCCCTGCCAAGTGAGAGGCGTCTGTAGCAGGAAAAGCCAAGTGTAAGACAAAGCCGCCATTCACCTGAACTGGCACCTTCCCTGGACGCCCCCACAGTGGCACAGGCACAGTTGCTCCGGACAGGGAGCCCCTCTGGCCCCGCACCCCCTCTGTTGGCGCTGCCCACACCTTCCCTCCCTTTTCTACAGGGACTATGGGGAGGGAGTGTCTTTTTTGAAGCACAATACTGAGAGCTGCAGAACCAGCCACGCATTTCGTGGGGGAAACTGAATGACCGTTTTCCAAACCAAAACTCTGTGTCCCTCCCTGCGTGTGCCCACAGGTCCGGGTACCCCTGAGCTGCCTCCGCAGGGTGCGTACCGACTGCGGTGCTCAAGGGCAGTGGAGCCACCGCTCTGCAGAAGGGATCGCTCCCGGGGGTGTCCCCCCGGACCGCCTCGGCTGCACGCTGGTGTGTGCTGGTTAATCACGACGGCGCTCGCCGTGTGGCTTCACCTCCTGTGGAGGCTTCGGGAGCCCCATCGGGCCCTTCGGCAGGGGCGGCTGTCGGGGGGCTCTGCGGCGAGGGCAGGGCGGTGGCAGCGCGCAGGTGGCACAGCGCCTTGGGGCACGGGGGGCTCCTGCTGCCGAGACGAACCGACGGGGCGCAGGAGGGCTCCCAGAGCCAAACGCACGGGTACGGAAACCAAACAGTGCTCGGCGCTGCACCTGGTGAACCAGGGAAAGTGCTTTAAGGCACAAAGGGGCCCGAGCCCCATCGCCTGCCTCGCGTGCCCCAGCCTCTCTGGACAGCGGGGCCGGAGAGGATCAGCAAACTTTACCCGGTTTTATGTTTAATAACAAGCTACTCCTACCGGGAAAGGCAAAGCCGCCTCACGGCTAGCACACACGAAGCAAAGGCCACCGAGCAGGTTCCCGGGGCTGCGGCGCGGGTATTAGCGCGGGGGAAGCAGATCTTACCCAGCGGGCCTGGTGTCCGCGAC
The DNA here is from genome assembly GCA_013398815.1 of Ibidorhyncha struthersii. NCBI lineage: Eukaryota > Metazoa > Chordata > Aves > Charadriiformes > Charadriidae > Ibidorhyncha > Ibidorhyncha struthersii. The sequence goes on along the minus strand of VZSZ01010630.1, from coordinate 63,535 downwards.
GGCTCGGTCCACGGGGATCAAATCGCTGAGGTAGACGTTAAAGTTTCCTTCTTTCCACCTACTCTTCGCTTCTTCTTGTTTATCGTCAGGGACTGCAACAGGGTGCCCAAACTGGCCGGGAGCCCGGGGGTCCCGGGGGGCAAGCGTGGCATCCAGGGACAAGACCCTGTGCGTTCCCGGGCTGCCGCCGCCTGCCCGCTCCTGCCCGTCCTCGCCGGTGGCCGGAGCCCCGGGCGCTGCTCCCTGCGTCGCACCCAGCGTCCCGNCTGCGCCGCCCCCAGCGCCCCGCCCCGGCCACCCAGCGCCGCGGCCACGGTGACGGCGTTCGCAGTAGGGCCACCGTCGCCGTTTTCGGTAGCCGGCTGCCGCCCTTCGGGCTCTCCTTGGCCCTTTGAGAAGCCGCCCGCGGGCTCGGCTCCGAGACGCGGGGCTGCGGGGCCGACGGGCTGCACCCCCCCCTCGCCGATCAGGACGAAGCGATTTTCGGGGGAAGTTTCTCTCTGCGCCGCTTCGGCTCCCTGCGGCCCAGGCGGGGTCCGCAGCCCCGCCGCCC
>VZSZ01010630.1:21775-33724 GCA_013398815.1 Ibidorhyncha struthersii | reverse complement strand
AAGGGAAGGGAAGGGAAGGGAAGGGAAGGGAAGGGAAGGGAAGGGAAAGTGGCATGAAGAGCAGCAGTGGGAAGCAGAAACTGGATTAATTCAGACTGAATTGCCCAGAGCAGCTGTGGCTGCCCCATCCCTGGAGGTGTTCAAGGCCAGGTTGGACGGGGCTTGGAGCAACCTGGGCTGGGGGGAGGTGTCCCTGCCCAGGGCAGGGGGGTGGAACGAGGTGGTCTTTAAGGTCCCTTCCAACCCAAACCATTCTATGATTCTATGAAATATGGTCCAGATTTGTGTGGGCAATGAACCATCAGAACAACCCATCTTGGGACAAGGTTGGTTCCACACTAAGCCAAGATAAGTTTTTCTTAGAGAGATATGTGAACTCAGGACATACAGTCTTGACATGGATGGGTGAAGTTTTTGGTCTAGTTGCAACAAAGCTGTGGCTATGTTACATCGTGGTCCCTTAAAAGCCAGGAGCCTGCTGAGGGCTCAGGGTGGGGGACGCCAGTAGTTCCCCTGTGCGTGTGGGTCTCCACTCCCCGGGGCAGAGGGACGGACCTGGAGGGTTTGCCCCAGGGGAGCCGGGCAGAGGTCAGCTCTGCTTCACTGTGCTTTGCCCTTGTCTCACGCCTGGGAAGCAGACGGACCCTGCGGAGCCCCTGGGTAAGGTGCCCGTGAGTGAGGTCAGCGCTCAGCTCTTCCATCTTCATGGGGTCAGTGCTGTCTGTTACAGCTTTTTCTCGGGATTTGAATTTTCAGTACCTACGCAGGTGCTGAAAAGCACCCAAAATGTTTCATGGTTAGTTATTTCCTTAAAATGTGATTTCTGCCATACTTAGCCAAAATTAGACATTTGCAACAACTTGCACTTGAAGCTTCTGTTACTCCAGGTGAAGTTTCAGGCACGTTTTGCTTGCCGTGTCAGCCACTGCCGCAAGGCATTGCATTCCACAGCTGTGTGTCCTGAGCGTGTGTGGCGGCAAAGCCACGAGCTGACGTCACACAAGGCACCTTAACCTCCCATCGCTTTCCTTCTGGGGTGTGAGGCAAGAAAGAGTTGTCAGTAATAATTTCCTGAGTGATTTTTAAAAACCCGTGACTCCCTCCCTTAGAAGCTTTAATAAAGAGTCACTGCTCCCTAAGCTTGCTTGGAAAATTATTACCTATCAGCAAGACGGAAGACAAACATACGAGCTATTGACAGCAGCGGAGAGTGAGCCCCTCATGATGGCTATTAAGAGACAAGTGTTACCTTTTTTCCCCCAGCTTACCTGAAATTAAGTTCTTTTTGAAGCGCAGTGCTCTGCTGAGTCCCCTCCCTGGAGCATCTCCCCTTGCTGAGAGCACCGCGAGCATAGCCCGGCCCTGGGGACCGTGGGGGTTTTGTGATTAGCGACCTCCTCATTAGCCAGGTCCATGTGACACGGCATTTCCACATCCTTATGTAAAAAGCCCGATGGTCAGAAAAGGACGTGTAAACCTTCCCCTCTTCCCCAACTCTCGCTAGTTTGTGAAGATGAGGAGTACCCCCAGCAGGACCGGTAAGGGGACGACCCGTCCAAACCCCGCGTGTAGCCCGTGCCGTCCGTGCGCAGCCGGGACGCGCTGGGTTTGCCCCGGCGCTCTCTGCAGACACGTCTCTGAGAGAGGGGCGCGAGGTCAGGGATGGGGAGGGCCGGGGCTGAGCGGCGGCCGGGGCTGTGCCGACGTGGGGCAGCCCAGGGGAAGGCAGGGTAGCCCCACGCTGGGAATGGGGAGAGCACCGGGGCGCCGTGCCGGTGGCGCTGGCGAGCGGAGGGTGCCAGCGTGGAGGGACGGGACACCTCGCTCGAGCTGGTGGCTTGGTGGCATCAGGCTGGCTCCGGAGTGGGGAGTATGCACGACAGCTTATATCCAGGAGTATTCATCATAAATACTGGGTTTGTCAAAAATGAAATACGAGGAATTACTAAAACCTGCCGGTTTGCTCCAGCTGACGTGGCCATCCGGGAAGCCGTGGGCCAGGGTGCAGACGCGTCCCCAGGACCTCCCGGGGAGCCCAGGCAGGCACTGGTGACGTCCCCGCGCTGTCACGCGGCCATTACCAGGCAGCTGGAGTTTAACGTGACACAAATGATTCCCAGCATTTTATGAAATGTAACTTCTTCTAACCTTCAGCTCAGGAAAAATACAGTCATAATGCAGAGACCCCGCTGTTTGCAGAGAAAGGAGGGGGAGCCGGAACAATTCGGATTTTGGGAGCTGATAGGCTAAATTTACAGTTGTGTGTGGTCAAGCTGCTATTGATGCTTGAGAGTTTCCAATTGCTGGTAATAGACTGGGGAAAAAAGATAATGTGTTTGATCGATCAGCACGGACAAATTTCATTTAGGGGATCAATAACAGTTCATACTTGACAGAGCAGAGGGACCACATTTATTTTTCCCTTTGATTGAATAAATGTTTTCAATGAGACTGCAAATGTAAAGCAATCCTAACCATTTCTTAACTTGAGGCACAGCTTCCCGCTCCAGTGTTATTGCAAGCAATGTGTATTTAAAACTAATATACAGCGCAACGGATAGCCAGAGGCTGGAGCTGCTGAGCGAAACTAATGTGCAGTTTATTAAAACAGAAGACATGGAAAGTGCACGGGCTAGTTTTCCTGACTCCCAGCAATGTGAAATACCAGAAAGAGACATCACTTGGGCATATTTTTCAAGGGTGGGTAGAATGGGAAGATTTTTTCCTGAGTTTTTTTCTTTTTTCTCTATTAAGCATAATTCTTTTGAGCCTCCAAGAAGATACGTGGGAGGGTAAACACGCAAGAGAAAACAGCTATGTCTCCACTAACATATGTCGCCTCTTCTCCCAAGCAGCCGCCACGTCTCCAGGTTCTCCTGCGGCAGCGCAAGGGACCGGGGATCCGGTCCAGGGGCAGCCTGGGGCAGGCTTGGCTGCCGGCACCGTCATGCCCCGGCATCACCGCGGGGCCCGGCTGGCTCCAGCTTCTCGCCTCGGTACGGTCTTTATTGCCCATGTGAACTGGAAGGCGTGCGCTGCCGGCTGGGAACGTGAAGCAAAGCCCGGCTCAACCATAGGGTGAGCCTGGGGGGGCCACAGGTACCCACAGCCCTCGCGTGGGCTTCTCCCATCAACGGGGGTCACTTGGGGCGATGTGGTGACATCCCACCTTGTCTGACCTGCCCATCACCAGCTGGACGCCACGTCAAAACCATCTGCCTCTTCTGCCCGGTTAGCAGCGAGTGCTCCAGGATCTTCAAAATCCTCAAAAAATCCCCTCCCTGGAGCAGACCCGCTCTGCGGCGGAGCGGCAGAGCCGGTGCGTGGCCGTTCCCAGCCCCCTGGCCGGACCTTGCTGGGGAACATCCATCCCTGCCCACCGCACCGTGTCCCCTCGCTGGGGCCGGGGGCACAGGACACCGTCTCAGGAGGATCACAGGGGTGTTAGGAGAGGACTGCAGCTTACCACGGACCCAGAGGTTCACCATTACCCAGAGACAGCCGCGGGTCCGTGAGCATTTGACTTCTGCAAGGGCAGCTTTTAATTAGCTGGAAGGAGTGTGACAACCGCAGCAACAGGTGAGCAGGTGCTTCTCCTGCGCTGCATGTCCGCCGACGCTCAAGGTGAGAGCATACGCTCTGCAGAGCCTGCCGGTGGCTATGCATCGGAAATTGTTCACTCAGCAACATATGGTGGTCTTGCAAAAGTGTTCCTAAGCAGGGGATCGTTAAATAACGCACTTCGTGATCGCAATAGTTAACGTTGACTTTGGCTTTCCTACTCAAGGCAGTTCTCATCCCCCTCCTTGTAGCTTTGGGTTTGCTCTATCAGACCGAAGGAAGACTTGCAGCAATTGGCTTTTTTGGACCATTTTAAGAGGCGGAGCAGGGCATTGGCTCGGCAGGCAGACCCTGCCGACCGAGCACCAAAGCTCCGCAGGGCTTCCCGGTGCTGCTGCTTTTTCAGGGGAGTTCGGTTTTGTACGGCTTGCTTTTCGATGCAGAATTTCCTTCCCTTTTTGTTGTTGTGTTTTATGAACTTGCTCTAAGAGAGGCTTAAAATCAAATTTGGCTGGTGGCAGATAGTAATTAAGTTCCAGATGACGCAGATGATAACTTTCCCTTGCAATATGGAGCAAATGCCAATAATAAATGCAGCTAGTTTCTAGCTCCAGATGCATCAGATTGTTTCGTTAGCTGACTTGCTCATCAAGGCGAGAGAGCTGAAATAGCGAGAAGCCTGTTTCAGAAGGGGATCTGGGGCCCGATGACTATTTTAGGCACGCAGCTTGGAATTGTTTAAAATGCATATTGTCTGTGTACATTTCAATAAGGCAAATGCCAAGTACGAGCGCCGTAGGGCTCCTTGTATGTCAGATGATTAAGTCTTCAAGACTTGCAGCCACAGGGTCATTATCGATGGTACTTCCAGGTCAGTGTGTGCACAGCAAAGTTAGAGGCAATGGTTGACCTTTTGACAGCACCGCGGGGTAACGGAGCTTTGTAAGACATAAATAACCATTTCTAATTTGTTTTTGTGAGGGGTATTTATTTTAAAATGCAAATATATTATAACATATGTGACTTAAGGATATTCAGATGGGAAAGCAGAACGCCTTTCCTCCCATTCTTTTTCCCCAGTGAATTTCCAAATGAAGTGCTTAATGGGGGAAAAGGGAAGAGACGGAATAAATAATAATAATAATGATGAAGATCACTTACCTTGTTCTCTTTACGATTGTCTAGTACCTTTTTGTCAATGACATGCTCTATGCAAAGAGTCTTCTCGTGGCTGAATTAAGTTTGTGATATTAACAAAAACCGTGCAGTAAACTGCTTGTCAGCTCTGTTTCATTTCGTGCCTACTGTCTAGCACAAAGATAAAGCACATATGACCTTATTTTATACGTAACGTACTGTAGCGCACACGAAATTGGGAAGCTTTCAAGAGTCTTCTTTCTTTCGTCTTCAATAAATTGTAAAAGCAGACCTTTTAAAATCCTGCCTATTGCACTTTGTGGTGACCTGACTTAAGTGCAGAAGCCATTGGTTGACTTTATTTTTATCCTTGCAGGAAGAATAGTTGTTTATAAAACTCAACAAGCATAAAACAATGTGCTTCAGGATTATAAATAGCATTTGAAAAGGTTTTGAGATTACACACTATTGCCTGAAATACTACAGGGCAAAATTCTTCATCTTTATTCAGGTAAATGAGGAGTTTTGATCAAGGAAGGACAGTCAGAGCTTCAGGATGTGGCCAATAATAACTCAATAAATCAGCGGTGATATGATCTGATGGTGTTCAGCTTCCTTTCAACACATAATCAGTAAGCACTTAATTGTTAGAAGTTGTATAATTACAGCACTGCCACGCAGGGGCTGCGCATTCTGTAATACCATAATTTCCTGTATTTGCAGTGGCGGGGGCTTTCATCAGAAGCGAGCTATCAAACTACAGCTCATCACGCTAGCGATGATGTTAATGCATATTCCGTAGGTGTCTGACAAGTCCTTTAAAGCAATGTTTAGAGTCCTTAATGCACTAAGCAGGCAAAATAGAAAGTATAGCTATTTATGCAGACATTTATAGAGATATTTAGAAAACTGATCCTGAAGTTGCGAGAACTACATGCACACACAAGCACGAAGGGATCAGATGAATTAATGTTGACGTGTAGCCGTCAACACACAGCTTAACATACCGCCCTCAAACTCCGCTGGAGAATTTGCATCTTTGTAGCCACTCAAATGGGATTTTGGCTGCGATTTGGACAGGACCCGTGTTTCACCTCCACGAAGTCAATAGTTTGTGTGCGGGTGCCGTGGTGGGATGACAGTGTGGTCCTGTTGGATATGCAACAAGGCTCAACTGAAAAAAGACAACGTGCATGGCAGGACCCTCTGCTGGGTCTCCTGCTCTTGAAGAAGATGTGGCTTCTCACCAGATTTGTAAAGGATAGACGGAAGAAGTTTGGGACAGGGAGCTCTGTCTCCACACACCACGTACCAATGGGTTGGCTGTGGTTGTGTAAGACTTTTTTATGCAGCAGATGGTGTGCTATTTCAGAATACGTACTCTTATTTCTGGTCCATTTTCCTCTGTGGCTCTTGGTGATATTTTTACATATTCATCAGAGCAGTCGGAGCTCGCTGTTTCTGACACTTGTCTTACGTTGTGAGCGTGTGTCACTGTTGTGTTGTATTGCATACGTGCTGATGAGGAGGAGAGAAGGGAGAGGTGTTCCTACTGCAACGTCTTTTCAGTCGCATGAGGTCATGTCCAAGAAAGCGTGCTGCCAGGAGGGAGCAGGCTGCACCTCTGCCAGCCTCTTCAGAAATGTTCCAGCTCCGACTGTAGCGGTGCGTCTGCGCTGGGAGTGCCAGGCACAGCAAGACACCGCACACGCAGCAGAGCTGCGAAGATGAAGCCACCTTGCCAGCATGCCATCATGGCCACACTTGTTAGAGGGCACCTTCCGCTCCTTGGAAGCAAGTGCAGTACCAGCAGTGGGCATTGCCTGAAGATGACCAGGCGCAGGAGAAGGTGAGACCAAGCTGGAGCCCTGCTCCAGGTCACCATCTGCTGCTGCTGTGGAAAACCTACTAGTCGGGAGCAGGAGTGCCAGGATTCCACCACCAGGAATCAAGCCCAGGTGATGATGGGGTGTGCTCAGCCGTCTTTGTTGGAAGCCTGTCCTGTGGGAATCAGAAGTGCAAAGACATCACCCCTGTCCAAGGAGCCGGGTGGGCACTTTCTCACAGGCCTTGGGAGGGTTTGGGAACAGGGTGGGCTGGAGGCAACTGCTCCTCTTCTCCACCTGGTGTAGTCCAGGCAACCTCAGGGGTCCACAGAAAGTGGCGTGCAGTGGTTCTGCAAGTACTGCAAATAGCAGCTTGGGCCTTAAATGCGGACAGATTCCGGAAGCCTCCGGGAAGGACTTCAGGTGGCTCTGAAGTCTAATGCACCCGGGGGAGCATCTCCACAGGTGAGGCAGATGGGGAGCGACCACCCTAGAGGAAGCATGCAAAGTGCTTAGGATGGCCCCGGGTAATTTTGTGATCACACAGTTTAATCCAGTGGTTAATGGATTAGGAGCCGAGAGGTTCACAGCCATGAGCGTACATGGGCAGTGTGAGTGCGAAGGGTCCCCAGCCCTGAGGAAGCACCTGTGGGCACTTGCTGTGCACGTTTACCGCTGGTTTCAGAGCACTACCCCTCAGCTCGGCCCTTTTAAAGTGAGGAGAAACATAGATTAGATTTTCTTCTTTGTCCAGCTCTCACTGTTCCCACCCTGGAAAGTGCTCAACCTCCTTCTGGCCATGGGGTTCAACGTCAAAGGGAGGAAGAGCCAGGCGGGCAGAAACGGTTTGCCTTGGCCACCGAGTGGGCACCAGCTGCTCCCCAGCCAGGCTGGAAAAGGCGAAGGCTGTGACGGATGCGCCTGCTTCGATGACTGGGAACGGTCTCTTCTCCTAATGCGCTAATGCCTCTTCTTCCAGCGTGAGGGCAGCCGTGTCCCTCAGCACCCCGCGCTCGCGCGGGGCAATGACAAGGTGGACAGCAGAGAGGAGTGAGGTGCGGCTGTTCCAAGACGCCGCCGCCGTGCCATTGAAAAGGAGCATCTGCCATTTTGTGGACACTTAGGAAATTGCTGTGACATTTGGGTGACATTTTACTTTGTGCTCTGACCAATTGCCTCTTACCTGATAGCATCAAGCGGCGAGCCTGCCGCCAAGACGCTGGGAGGGAGCCTGGAGAAGAGGTGATTCCCGCACGTGGGGCGGTGCGTGCCTGCTCCCGAGGGAGCTGGGGTGCAGGTCCGGGCTTCGCTGGCCGTGCCTCCGACAGCCGTCTCGGCATGCACAAAGGTGGGAGCGCGCCGGGCGGGTGCCGGCGCCAGCGGTGACCCGTAGCCAGCCGCTCGGCTTGCCCGCGCGTCCCAGAGGGGCAGCGCTCTCCCTGCCCGCGGGGCTGCGGCTGGGGCACACGTGGCTCGCGGGAGGGCTGAGCCTGACCTCGGCTGAGCAGATGGCCCAGGGGAGAGACGCTAATTAAGAGCAAGGCTGTGCTGCGCGTGGGAGCCTGCTGTTTGTGCTCACGAGGAGGGTCTGCAGAACGGCAAAAGCCATGGAGGGGCCTTCCTTGCCTGCCAAATAGCAGCAAAGGTGGACTCGGAGGCGTGCAGCCTGGATCTCGGCTACTTCCAAATACGACTTACTCTCCGTGAGAAAAATGCCGCTGTGGCTGAGCAGCCCTTTCCCTGAGCCCGCTGCTCGCCCTGTCCCTACGCAGGTCCTACGGAGCGGGGGCAGAGAGCGCAGATGCCCGTGGCAATGGTGGAGGAGGCACCAGGAGTCACTGGCTGAGGTTTGGGGCTCCCCATGCCCGGCAGCACTGCAGGAACCGACCCCCAGGCTGGGGGCTGGCGCGGTCACATCCCGCACCCCAGCACGTGAGACCCCCAGGACCCCCCGGACGCACCGAGGGTGCTTCGGCAGGCAGCGGCAGGATGGCAGCAGGCAGGGGAAATGCAGAGGAGGAAGCCCCGCTTTCCCCGGGGAGCGGCGGGGGGCCGGCGGCATCACCGCTGAGCATGTGCGGCTGTCCACAGCCCCCCCGGCAATCACCAACCCGCGCTGCAGCCGGTGTGACACACCTTCGGACAACCCGGCAAACGCAGCAGGGCCATTTGCAGCCCGTTCCCTTTCCGCCACGGAGCCCAAACCCGCCACTTGGAGCAGGGATCGACTCCCTGCACCCCGAGCCGGGGCTGTCCCTCGTCCCCCCAAACCCGCCTCCTGCCAGCATCATCCAGTAACCCTGCCAGACCCCAGGGAAACCTTCTTGGACAGCCATGGAATTTTTTTGGTCTGAAAGCAGAACCAGCCTGAAATCGTTCCTGAGCTAGAAAGGAGGTTTAATCGCTTGCTTTATTGCGCGAGAAAAATCCTGTGCTCTGTTAATGTTATGAATTAGCAGAAATTAAAAAATAGGCTTGTCTACACATTGCTTGAAAATTGTTTACAGCAAATAATGAACAAAGCAAAGCATATTGCCAGAGGCCTGGTTGTTGAGACACTGTATCGCATTATTAATTAAAATACAAGTCAGCTTTTTCCAGTACTTGTAGCCTGTGGGTATCCAATGTACTCCACTTGATTGAATCAGGTAGTGGCAGCACAGGCATTTTTTATTTTGTGCTGGAAGGGATAACAAAAATGTAAAGCTGTTTTCTGCTACTTCATTTGAAAAAATATTATTTTGGAATGAAGACATAGCAGCTGCAGCAGCCGGGCGGGAATAATGTGAGGGGCACACTTCTACCTCTGTGCCGGGATTTAAGCATGCGTTCTGCATCCTCAGCATCTCTCCGGCACAGCAGCGCCGGGAGGCGGCTCCCCGGCCAAGGCACCCGCTCCCATGGCCACGGGGGGCAGCGGTCCCCGTTTTGGGGAAGTGAATTAATCCGCAGGAGAGCCGTTTACCCTTGTAAGGGAATTCCCCCCCTTCTTTCCTTGCGGGGAGGGGTCGGTGACTGGCCAGAGGCAACCAGGGTTCTGCCTTTGGGTAGCCAAGGGAGCCTGCAAAAAGTCAGTGAGATACCAGGGAGCCCCAAAATGTGACCTGTACTTTGTATGCGCACTCTGGTAGGGACTGCGCTGGTAATTGAGTGCAATTAAAGAAAACCTGAAAAGCTCACCCACCCCTCACCCAGGGCAGCCGCGGTCGGAGCCCTTCAGTTCCGCAGACCCGTCCGCCGGCGCTGGCAAGGGGACGCTGCCCCAACAGCGCAGGGACAAGGTACCGCAGACCTGAAACCCCAGCGTGTTCCAGAGAGATGCAAACTTGCAAACAAAGACATGGCCAAAACATAACGCCATTTCCCCCAGAAGCCCGTCTCTAGGAAATAGTCCCCTCGTAGGTCAAAGGGTTTCATTTTTGGCCCAGTCCCAAAGGCCACGTGTCCTTTTGCTCCGGTCCTTTCCAAAAAGGGAATTAATTTCTTTTTTCATGTATTTCCAAGATAAAGGAAACAAAATACTCTTCCTGCTTGAAACGAGCCACCCCGAACCGGGCAGCCATGCCTCTGGGGAAGCAGCAGTAGCTTTGCCAAAACTCTGGTTTACCTCTTCAAAACCTTTTTGTCAGACCGTTATCTCTACCAATACGGACATCTTGAAGGGTGTCCGGGTAGACACAGGGTATTTTCTGCTAGACTTCCCTTTATTTCAGTATGGCTGAGGTACTGGCAATATTTTAATATTGCTTATTTAATTGCTTAGTTATTGATTAATATTTATCATTAAAGTATGCAAGAAAATATATAGGATGGGCGATGTATCAACTCAGCATCGCTGGAGCAACCTCAAGTTACAGAATTTCCTGACTTTTAAATGCTTGATCTTGCGACATTAACATTGCATTAACACTGGGGGGGGGTTGCATTTAATTTTATAAAGGCCAGGGGGGAAATAAGCTATTTCCCTGCTGCCCATATTTGAAATCCATGCTTAAGTGCACATTGGGTCAACCCCTAACCAGATGTAAGTACACAGCTGAGTTATTGGATTTCTTGATGATGAATAGAGATCAGGAAATGCACCTGGCTGGTTGCAGAGAGATTTGCATAAAAATGAAGATTACGTACACCTGCGTATGTAAAATATTGATGAACAGGATCCAGCGTACGTATGTAAACCCCACAACACCAACTTTCAGCTAAAGCGCTGCAGAGCCGTTTCAAACCCAGGCGTCCCCTCTGTGGGAGAAGAGCAAGAGGCGAAGCCATCAGGCAGGTCCTCGTTAGCGCGTTCGATTTCCTGGCACAGAAATCTGCTGGAAAGTTGCAACCGCTCTCGTCTGTCAGTTGGTTCAAGATTAGGCTCCTAAGTGCACTAATTGCTGCTTATCTTCTGCTCCATATCCAAGAGGCTTTGGTTATGGAGAGCTTTGGAGCAGGTAACGCAGCAGGGCAGCGCAGGAAACCCCAGTGCGACGCTGCGTCCCTGGGCGCATGCACTGCTGCATCCTGGGACACGGGCACATCCCTGGATATGTGCACCGCTGCATCCCTCGACACGTGCACCGCCTGGACTGCGGCTCCTCCGTGTCTGGGTCTAAGCGCCATGCACCCAGGGACTGGGTGGCCACTGTGGGTCCCAAAGCGATGGCCCGAGCGCAGGGAGCCCTTCCAAGCCTGGCTGCAGCCGCCGGTAAGCTCTCTCACAGCTACACACGCATATAGTTCACGTGTGTGTCTGTGCCAGCGGTACAAATACAGGGAGAGAGGGCAGCGAGCGGAGGGGGCAAAGCACAGTGCTGTTCAAACCAGACCCCACGCACTCCGCAGCCCGGCCCGCTCTCACCGGTGCCGCCAGCCGCCGGTCCCGCTGCGTGGCCGGGCGCCAGCCTGCGGCGCCTGGGGCTGGGCCTGGGGAGGAGAAGCGGGGTCTGAGCCCCACAGACGGCGGGAGCCGGACGGGGCACGGCGTGGGCTCTAATTGCAGGTGCCGATCAGCAGGTGCCAATCAGAGACCCTCATGTCCCCTGGTGCCCTGCGCCGAGCGCACACCGCAGCAGCAGGCGCTTCGCTTTCTGTGGCGGTGGCGCGTGTCCCTGCAGAGCCCAGTGTCCAGCAGCGAGGAGTCTCCCAGCCGCTGGCCGGGCACAGCACGGCTCCATGCGCGCCCGCGCAGCAGCGCCGGGTACCCGATGTGTGCCCGTCTGACACAGCTGGACACAACTGGGAGGGCACGGAGGGACCACCATGGCTCCGCCATGGCCCCACCATGGCTCCTTCATGGGAGGAACCACGGTGGAGATTTTGCCTCACAGTGGGCTGTAGTGTCTGCTGCAGGGACAGGATTGCTGTGGCGAAGCGGCCGGCCCTTCCCATGGAGGCTTGTTCATACCGCCAGGGAAGTTGTTCCAGTCGCTAATTATCT
>VZSZ01010630.1:7714-21770 GCA_013398815.1 Ibidorhyncha struthersii | reverse complement strand
TTAGCTCCACGCCAAGGAGCTTGTGCGCTTGCGATGTGACTGGCCTGGCTTTAGCTGCCAGCCCAGGTGTCTTAGCGTGATGGAGGAAAGAAAATTTTACTTCTAGAGATGCTAAAGCCACCGCTGAGTTCTCTGATGCTTACCACGGTGTGCTGAGTTTCACAAACCCTCCAGCGCCCTGAGGAGACGTTTCCAGCCCAGCCCTGCACCACCTCCGCTCTTTTCCCGGCGTCCCTGCCGAGCATGGGCAGAGCCGCCACAGCTTTCCAGGATGCTCCCGTGCCCGGTGGGCTGCGGTGAACCCCATGTGCCAGGACCCCGTGACGCTGGTGCTGCCGCCGCGCTGCCCACCGGGCACCCAGGGGCTCCGGCTGCCGAACCCCTGGCTGTCCTGCTGCCGTTGCGAGCGGTGACCAGGCGTGTGAAGCTGCTCCTTGGCGGGTTCTCCTTTCCTTGCTAATATTGCTTGGCTTGAAATTTTGTTCTACCCAAAAGGGGAATGTTTCCAAGTTGATTTCTCACCGGTTTTATATTCCCTTTAATTTAGAAAAACACATATAAATAGCAGAAGGTATATTTCGTGTGTACACAACCACTTTTCCAATGGCTTCATTATTGCGCGTGAAATTAAAATAACATATTGATGATAATTTTAGCCTGCTTTGTTGTTAGCGAACAAGGAGAGCACTGGCAGAGCGGTGGATCCTCAGCGCTCTGCGGGTCCGGCCGTGCCAGCCCTGCACCGAGGGGACGGCAGTGGGGGTCGGGCTGCCCCGGCTTTGCTGCAGATGGAGGGTGGGAGATGCTTCCTGGAGCTGGTCGCTCCGTGCACGCTTGCCACGCTGGCCAGGGGACCCGGGGGACACGTCGCAGTCGTTACTGCCCTGCGGGGCTGTTGGAGGCTCTGCCTTAATGGCACGATTGAGCCCACAAAAGAATTACAATTAATTAAGCATTATTTTTAAATTAAGAAGAATCTCTCCCGCGCCAGGGCAGCCTCATGCCATGGCAACCAAGCCTTTCTCATTGCTCTGCCCTGCAATATTGCTTCCCGGGAACCGATATTGCGGCACTGACAGCGGGTGGCGTGGAGGTGCCGGGGTGCCGGTGGCATGGTCCCGTGGGCCCCCCAGTGCCACGCTGCCGTCCGTCTTCACCTCTGCCGGGGGCGTGCGCGGTGGGCATCTCCCTGGGGGTGCACCAGCCCCATGGAGCTCCCCGTGACCCCCTGCGCTCCCCGGTCCTCCCCACTGGAAGGGATCGGCGACTCTGCTCGGGTCCAGACCCTTCGGCTGCCACAGGGAGGGTGAGGATTGTGCGCATTCGTGGCAGGCAGCTCGTGCGGAAAGAAAGTCCATACTGTAAAGGGACCTTACAAAACAGTGGGCTAGCAAATACCAGTGATAACTATTTTAATTCATCTCCTCTGACATGAATACGAACTTTCTCTTACAACTGAATATAAATAGAAGTCGGACATAGCATTACTATATGAATAAATGAATTAATCAATCAATGACAAAAACATACTATGTAATCAAAAGATTTTTCATGTTAAGATTAATTTAGTGTAATACATGCCTAAATATTACATAAGCCCCCGTGACATTGAATTATAAGACTCGGGGATGGGAAGGGGGCGGGCTGCGCGGCACGGGAAGGTGGGACAGGGCCGGGGAAGCGGGTCGGCACCTGGGCAGCTGATGGCACGGGAGATGCCGATGGCACGGGAGGGGGCCGGTAGCCCCCGCTCTCCAGGCAGTGGTCCTCCCCGCAGGGCGCAGGGCCAGCCGCAGGGTGAGCTGCGGGCATGCAGGGCGCAGGCGGTGCGCCGGCCGGGGGTGATTTCCCACGGATGGGTCCTTTTCTTTATTTGTATTTTCAATATATGTTGCGGGTGGACTGAAGGAAAAACTACATATTCATTTATACCACAAACAAGGGCCACAGATTTCGGACTTTGCCCTTGCGAGCCTGCAAGAAGCTGAATATTCCTGCAGCATCGGGCGCTCCTCCTCCCCGGGAAGCGATGGCAGCTGAGGGCTCTTGCACCTTCCAGAGCTGGCGTGTAAGGCTTCGCCTGCACAAGTTAATTAATCTAATGAGGCAACTTCTCTTGATATGTTATGTGTTCTGTATGCTTTCTCCCAGCAACTGATCGCACATCCTAAAAATATAATCTTCATTCTTCACTTAAAGTTATGCTTGGAAGTTGAGGTTAGACAAATTCAGCCTTGAAAGAAAATGTAATTTCCTAGCAGCGAGCATAATTAAACATATGGAGCAGTTACCAGGGGAGGTGGCACACCCCCGTGGCTTAGTCATTAAAACCAGATTACATATCTGCCCAACAGACCCGCTTGAACTCAGCCTGCTGGTGGACGCTGGCAGTGGTCAGTGTCGGGCCTCGCGCCCCCCTCTCCCCCGTCCGGGTGGTGCTCGCGGCCCGCGGGAGCAGGGGCGCATCCTGTGCGACGCTCCGCGGGGATGTGCTGCTGCGGGGCAGCCCGGCTCTCCCGCACCTACAGCTGTCTATGGAAGATACAGCAGATAAAGCGCTTTGCTTTTCAGGCCCTTGGGATTACACCATCGCCCATCGGAGAACTACAGAAATAAACATCCCGTAGGACTGGGAAAGCCACTTGTCCTTAGAAACCACGGCCGTGGCCGTGTGTGGCTGTGCGGGATGCCCGGGCTGGGGGGATCGTGCTTCTCCGTGTGCCGCAGCCGTCGAGTGTGGCATGGCGGGGTGTCGGGCTGGCCCTGCGCTGGAGCCCGTCTGCCTGAGCCCACCCAGGGACGGACCACGGGCCGCTCTTCATGGCGAGCCGCCCGTCCTCCAAGCTCATCTCCGACGTGTGTGTCTCGGAACATCTGGGCGATTCAAGTAAGGTTAAGGGGCCGGGGAGCGCTAAGAGACGATGCGGTATTTGTTCGGTGCTGGTAAGATGATACCATCAGGGGAAGAACCTTTTGATTTTGCATTTATGTTGTACATTGATTTCCTTTAGAACAGTGACATGGGCTATTGCTAATACCCGTCCGACTAATACTTAATGGCAACCCTGCTCTTAGAGCCAGAGAAGCAACTTTATAATACATGTAAGAAAACATACTTCTGTCCATCTAACACTTTGTTTTCTTTCTCTTTATTTTCAATCCCAGTTTGCATAGATTTCAATTGAAGAAATGGAGTGATGAGGTTCAAATACACTATCCCAAGAGGCTCTTGCAAGGTAGATTGAGGTTTGACTTATTCTGCTGGTGTTGCAGGTGACAAAGAGCCGAACCATTTTGCAATACCTTCAGGGGACCGCCGCAACAAAACTTTTTTTGCAACAAATTTCTCCACAGAATTATCTGCAGCAAAACGCTCCCCCTAAAACTGAAAGGGAAGCCAAGATTTTCACGCGGCCAAAAGCCACCGAGTGAAAGCCTCAAGCGAACAGCAGCATCCTTCACCAAGAGCAACACCTGTGGCAGAGACACGGAGGTGTGCGGGGAGCTCAGCATCTGCCTGAGGGCAGGGGCAGCCCCAGGCGGTGCCCGGGAGCGGGTGCAGCAGGAGCCGGAGCTCCTGCCCCTGCCCGACCGCCTGCCCCTGGGCACCGCGGGGCCACGCCGCGGCGGCGGCCGCGTGGGAGAAGGGCGTATGGGAGATGATGGGCAGAGTGGGAGGCATGGCACGGGGAAGGCACGGCTGCAAGAGCCCCCGGCCGGGCTGAGCCACAGAACAACTCTCCATCCAGCGTTTCCTTCAGGCCGGACTGACGGCTCCAGGCAAAATGGGAACTTTGTTTTCTTGCTGGCGAATTTGCCAACACCCATTTTGATTAACATGAAATTCTCTTTTCCATTTGCAATGTGCTTCTGCTAAATTTGTCCACCTTCTTATGAAGCGAGGCATTTTGGACAGAGACCGACAGAGACAATGGGCATGGGGAGGGAACTGAAATGAAAAGACTTGATCGTGGGAGAGCACGAACATGCGGTTAATGCCATGGAAGGATGAAATCAGAGCAGCCAGGAGGGGGAGGAAGTGTTCTTTACTTGGGGATGGAGACGGAGGAGGACTTCAAAGCTGAGCCCTGCCTGGCCGCACATGAGCCTGCGGCGGGTGCGGCGAGAGCTGCTGGGGGTCCGGGGACGGGGGTCCTGCTCTCTGCTCTCCGCTCCGGGGCCGGGCTCGGCGTGGTGAAGGCACAAAGCGGCTCATCAGCTCCATGGGCCATCGCCAGCTCTGGCTGCGCACATGAAAATGAACCTCCCTCTGGCCCTGCATCTACCCTCCGAAGCCCAATTTCAGCCACGGGAGGTTTGTCACTGCTGCAGCCCTTCATTCTGAGTGCAGGGGACTGTTGGAGGTTTCGGGGATGTGTCAGGAGACAGTTTCCACAGCGACAACCCAAATCCTGCTGTACCATCCTGGGACTTCAGGGAGGCTCCGCGAGACGCGGGCAGTTTTATGCCAGGGCAAAGCCACCCTCTTTTCCCACGCCTGTTCCAGATGCAGACAGTCAAACCAGGAGATGGTGCAGCCCGTAAACACAGCACCGTGGTGCGAAGGGACGGGGCAGGACACGGAGGCTCCGGGTCCCCATGCCTTGCATGGCACACCGCGTCGGGGGTCTGCAGGCAATGCCCGGACCGTGCCACGAGCAAGTGCTGAGGGCCCCCTGTGCCACCTGAGCGGGACGGCTGGACAAAGCTGTACGCCGTGCACAAAAGTATACGAGCAACATGTCCAAGGAGGAAGGTGCGGGGGTCTGGAGGGGCCTGGTCGGTGCCACCAGCAGCAGGGCAGCCGGGCAAAGGGGCTGCTGGAGCCAAGGAGGGCTTTGACCTGGCAACTTTAGGAAGAGCTCTGGGGCAAAGCACGTCGCACTAAGGTACCCGCAAAGTGGTGCCTCCTGCTGGGGCGGGGACAGGGAGGGGTTGGCTCAGGGGGAGAGCTCGCGAGCAGTTCCCCGTCCTTGCGGAGACAGCCGTGGGCACATGTCGGCTCTGGGGAAGCACAGACACCCCCATCTCCCACTGACCCCAGTGTTTCCACCGCAGCGTCCCCACGCAACATCTTCTCTGCCGCCAGCAAGCCGCGGGGCTGCTTCACTCCCGGTGCATTCGCCACCGCAGGTGCCGCCAGCCGCCCACTGGGCGGACACCCCTGTGGGCCGCGCGCACGAAGGACACGGCTGCAGGCAGGAATTGCTCCTCCAGGTGCATGGCAAAAGCAAGTGTCCGCCCTCGCGCCCCCACAGGCTGGGATGCAGGTGCTGAGCAGGTAGTGGGAAGTGCCCGGCTTGGCTTTGCACCTGCAGAGGGAACGAGCCGCCTTCTTCTGCAAATTTACCCCGTAATGAGAAACATATGTTATAGAACATGATTTTCTACAAACCAAGCATTTGCTGCATAGTTTATGGTTAAGTCTGAATGTAGTCACAGCTGTCACGGGAATTATGGGTTCCTTGATTTTCATAATTAAAAAGAGAGAGAGGAAAAGAGGGGGGAAGGAAGCGGGAGCCCGGAGCCTGGTGCTGTGGGCACTGCCCGCCACGCGCAGCGGGCGGCTTGGCTGTGGGAGGCAGAAATTCTCCTGCTGGAAATTCACTGAAATGTTTCCTATGCCGGCAGGTTATGCAGGGAACACCGTCTGCCTGACTTGGTGGTTAATTAAATAAAAAGATATTCCAAATAAAAAAAAAATAGATTCTGGTTTTGGGCTCTTGGGAAATCATTACTGACTAGTGACCTCTCTTAACCTGGATAAGGTTCATGCAGGAGATGTCAAAGCGTGAAGCATAGCAAATATCCGTGAGCATGTACAATTACAGGTTTATTAAAGGGAAACAAGGACCATACGATAAATGGAAAAACCTGTTTTATGGACAGAGTGAGTGGGTGTTCTCAAGAAGAGCCAAACTGGCGACAGTAGGGGCTGTGCCCCCGATCTCCGGCCAAGCCGCCCCACTGGGGACGGAGGTGTGGAACAGCTCTGCTGCCGTGGGTCCTGCCAGCACGGGAGAGGCTGTACCTGGGCACCGCAGAGGATGGAACAGGGGTGAGGAAGGCGTTAAAAGGGCTGCCTGGGTAGAATTGGCTTATGCGGACCGGCACAGAGCTGGTGGGGACCGGCGCTTCTCCACCGAGGTTATCGTCCTGGTGCAGCGACCAGGGCTCGAGGGCTACGGGGGCTCCCAAACAGCGGTCCGTTTGTGCTGGGCGGGATCCTCTCCCCGTTACCCCTCCGGTCCCCACTGACGAGGCATTTACTGCCTCTCGCCGTCTGTC
This sequence comes from Ibidorhyncha struthersii, assembly GCA_013398815.1. Classification (NCBI taxonomy): domain Eukaryota; kingdom Metazoa; phylum Chordata; class Aves; order Charadriiformes; family Charadriidae; genus Ibidorhyncha; species Ibidorhyncha struthersii. The sequence continues at coordinate 15,482 of VZSZ01010630.1, read as the reverse complement.
TGCTTCCGCGACCGCCAGGGCCGGCCAGTGCGGGCGAGCGGTGGGAGCGCGGCCCAGGCGGGCGGCACAGCGTCGCTGTGCGCAAGCGGCGCTTCCATCCCTGCCTCTCCTCCAGCGCTCCCCACAATTACAGCTCCGTGTAATTAATAATGTTTTCATGAAGGGCATTTTCCTTGCATTGGGAAACAACGGCAATCACATTGACTGTATATCAACCAAAATACAAGTCACTTGGGGAATAAAGCAAAGATGTAATTGAGGATCTGCTATTTATCACTCTTTCCAGAATTATTGAGTGCACAGCACTAATACTTTTGACACACACGCTGTTCTCACGCACTTCTTTCATTGTCACCAGATAATTTTTTCAAAAGGAAATAAAACATCTAACTACTTTCAAAAGTCTCTTTGACTTTCAATCATGAGCGTGTTGCTTATTAGTGAGATGAATTTATAGGTAAGGCGCTAATCTTTTATAATCATCCTTTTATAGGCAGATGCCATCAGGTTTGCATAAGTAGTGACATTAACCGTTATAGCTTTAAGTAGAAATCAGAGTGCAGAAATGTAAATAACTACTGGATTTTAATACGTAATTAGTGATGCGAAACCTTAGTTACAATATTTAATTACCAAACCCGGGTATGTTTCACCGCACTCATTCCAAACGGGAGCACTCTGGTGGAGCCGATGCGTGCAGAGCCGGCTCTGAGCGCTCACCCAGCGCTTTGCGACCTCCTCGCAGGGCCGGCAGCTCCGGCGCGGCTGGGTCTGCGCCGATTTGTGCAATTGGATAAGAACCCCAGAATCAAATCCTAAATCCTGTATCTTTGCGGGGATTAGCCTGTTCAGCTAATTCACTGAGGTAGGATTTTTAGTTCTTCGCCTAGTCTTTCAGACTGCATCCTGAGGGAAATCAGGCAGCGCTTCGGCAGCTTTGCGCGCCAGCCCGGGCTCCGCCGGCAGGTGAGCGATGCTGCGGCCGCACCGGGAGCTGGTGCTGAGCTGCTCCGGCAAACAGCAGCCGTGCCCGTCACAAGTGAGGAGAGTGGAAGGCTTTCACACTTTGATGCCTATAGCCCAATTACGGGCAGATTAGCAAGTTTATTTTTTTTTCCACCTTGGAGTAGCAGCCCACCTCCCGTCCCCTCCCCCAGTCAAATGCCGTAATATTTTATGAAATCGCCAGAGTTGCTTCAGCCAGGTTGCTGGTAGACGTAGGGAGGAGGGGGTGAGATAAAAGTAGACAAATAAAGGACAAAGGGCAAAATGTGGCTTGATTTGCGCTGAGCATCCTCAGGAGAGACTCCCCTCCGCTCCAGCAGCGGCAGGAGGTCTGGACTGCCGGGGCGGGAGCACCGAGGGGGCTGCGGTCCCATGGGTGCCCTGTATCCCCCTGTGGGCACCCAGCCCTGCTGTGCGACCTGAAACGGGGCTGGGAGCCGGGCACTGGAGGGCCAACACCTCCGGCTCTGGTTTGAGACATCTTCCCGCGCTCTGCCCCACAGGCAGCAGCCCCAGCGCCCCGTGGAGCTCCGCGGAGGGAGGGGACGCAGCGCCCTGCCGTTGTCTGCGGCTCCATTTACTGCCCAGGAGTTGTATTTTGTGACTGGATGAATGAAAAGGGTATTATGAGCACGTTATAGAAAGTGGGGAATGAGAAGCGTAGCAGGCATTAAATAATACAGAGCAAGGGGTGCCTTGCATGGGGCCAGCGTGGCCAACGCAGGAACAGCAGCGCGGCTGCGGAGCCGCCAGCAGCAGTGGCAGGGAGGAGAAATTCGGCAGTGGCAGCAAGAGGAAAAACAAGTGGTTTCAGAAGCAGCTTGGCAGGAGGGGCACCGGCACTTTGTCCCCGTAACAGTAATTAGGATTTTGTTGCGTTTGCAACACAGCGATCCCCGTTCCTGAAACTTTGGAAGTAGCTGCTGGGAGTGGAACAGTTCTCTGACACTCATTTATGCTGATAATACCCTATCGAAGGCCAGGTATTAGCTGTGCAAACACGGGCAAAACTCCTTTGCATAGGAAACATCTTTTAAAAGTTGCAAACCTCCCCAGAACCAGCGGTTGGGAGGCATTCATTGTGTCATACGCATTAATTCAGTTGGCACATTACAATGTTAAACTAAATGACATTATTACAAAGCTGTGCTAAGAAGTGTTGACAGGTCCATATGGTAATTTTACAATGTATAATGAACACACAGACTCCTTTCTTGCAGAAATTTATAGTTCAAATCTATACCCAGGATATCCAGTTTTATTTCCAGAAACTTAAATTGACTTATTACGATGTAGCGAATGTATAAATTAGTTCCAGTAGTTAAACTGAAGCATTTCCCTACAGACTCAATTAGATTCATTAATCTACTGTGTAGACCTGTAAACGGTCCATTGTTCTTTTCCCCCCCAAAATGTCAAAAACTATTTCTCTAACTATAAAATATTTCCTACAAAAACTGTTTTAAATGGTAAGAATTATTTAATATTAGGAACTTGGATCCACAAATTATTTCAGCGCCCTTGTTCATCTTCAAAAGAAAAATAGGGTTCAGCCCTCGCCAGATAATTTAGTGGGACGGAGGCTGAATTCACTCTTCTATTAAGCTTAAGACCTACCGACATAAACCAGCTCGCTTTCCACCCTCATGCGGGAGAAAAAATCGCTGGAAAGGGGATCCGTGTGTGTTTTTGTAACCTACAACACATGTTGTTCTAAGCATTTGTATACAGCCGGATGCTGCCGAGGGTCGGCCGCAGAGGCTGGTCAGGCGCAGCATCGGCAGGACCCGTGCCGGGGTCGGGGAGAGCAGCCGGCGACGCGGGAACCTGCCACGTCCCCCAGGGACGGGGTCCGCGGAACCCGGCTCTGCGTGGGGACCATAACCTCTGCTCACAGTCAGAGACACGGTCTTAAAAATATTGCTTCCTCAGAACAAAATCCACTTTATTCACATCCATCGGCACGGCTCCACCCCGATTCGTAGCTTTGAGTTCTACTGCATAATGGGATCGATTATGCGCTGCTTTGTGGGAGGGACACAGAGAGAAGACACAGGCGACCCAATAACGCCGCCCATTATTGATGGGGCCTCGTCCAGCCCGTTAGACTCTGCAGTGACAATTACAGGGCACCGCTTCCAAAACAGAGGGGTCAGAAGCAGCCTGCGGTCCCGGCTGAGAGAGCGGGGTCGGCCCTGAGGGGTGGCCCTGGGGACATGCCCGGAGCACGGGAACCTCCGCGTGGGGGACATCCACCACTGCAGAACTGGGTTAAAACTACTCTCGAGGTGACCTGCTGACAAAGTGGCCGTGTCGGGCTCCTGGGTTGGGAAGGCAGGAAGGAAGAGGGAAGGAATCCAGTAGCTTTATACATCCTCAGGTTTTTTTTTGGTTTGGCAGTGCCACTCGGTGTTGCCATTGTCGGGAACTGGCGGTGCAGGTGTCTCCTTCCACAGGGCAGTTTCCCGCAGTGAGATGCCCTCCCCGCTGCCGCACGGCGCTGCAGGGACCTGCGGGGCTGGAGAGGCGCCGGCAGCCGGCGCGGCGCAGGGTGCTGCTGGCCAGCAGGGACGGTGCCCGTACTGCTCACTATCGCCGAAGCCGCTCGAGCACAAATGCCTCCACTAACAGTTATTTTCCTGTTTCACTGAGGATCTTCAAAGGTAAAAAAGTTGTTTCAAAACATCACTTCCATCGGAAAATTCAACCCTCTCATCCCGCAGGATGAAAATTAACTGTTTTGAGAAATGCCACATGCTGAAGGTAAAACTTTCACACCTTGTCTCCGCACAAGAAAACTGGACAATTCCACATCAGGAAAAATGAAATTTCAGCATCACAAAAATTTTATGCAGCATTTGCCACAAATTACAGTCCCTGCTGTAAGAGGTGAAAGCAGAGCTGTGCCCGCCCAGTGACTTCCCTGGTGGTGACCATGGATGTGCCTCTGCCGCAGAGGGGAGGGATGGCCTTGGCACGGAGATCGTGGGATCTGTTTCGGCCTCTTTGGCTCCACACCAGAGGGAACGATGTGCAGAAACAGGAGGGAGGGGAACGGGCACCCCGGGGTGCTGGGATGTAGCCAGGCAATGCCCAGACATCCATCATTTTTGTGATGGCAAAAATAAAATTACCAAGTATTTTCACAACTACTGGTCACTCACACAGCGGGAAATATTTCTTGTTGTGGAGCAGGAGTGTGACCTGGGTCTGGGAAAACTCACGCTTTAGACACTGACTTCCCAGAGGACACCATGAAGAAGTGGTTTTGGGGCATTCAGAACAATGTCCTCAGTTGTCCGGAGGCATTTGGTCATACGCCGCTCGCTGTGTGCAGCTGTAGCACTGAAAGAAGTGAAGATGTTCCAGGAACTTCCCTGGGAAAATCTGAACATCTCAATCAAAACCCCCAGAAACAAGTGCGAGACATCTAACACACGGAGCGCTGAGGTCTCCTGTTAAACGGGGGAATATTTGGAAAGGAGATACGAAGAAGAGATTCCTGGCACCCAGTGCCAATCCTGCTTTGGAGCCTGGGATGCTCCTCATCATCAGCCATGTGAGGGGGAGCTGTACCGGGTCCTCTCCTGCTCCCCTTCCCCGGCTGGGAGCAGGGACACTCGCCCCGGGTCTGCGCTGGCACGGGGGTGCAGAAATTGCCGTGACGTTCCCTACATGCCGGATCCAGCAGAGAAATGAGCCATTGCTCCCGGACTGGAGCCACAAAAGCAGAATCTGGCTGTGATGGAGGAGAGTAAATTGCGTTTCCTTCCCTCTCATGAATTAGCAATGAAATTGCCCGGTCCGAATCCTCAGATCTTCACTGCTGGCAACGTACAAAACTGAAGGACCACTGCATCATTCTTCGGGTACGAGGTCAAGTTTGCAGCAGTCGTAGTCATAAAACTCTGGCTCTGACTTTTACTCTGAGCAAATTTTATATGGGAGTCACTGAGAGAGAATAAATATGGAACGCCAAGATGTCACTTGCTGTCCCTGCAAGCGTGACCCTCATCCGCACCCCCGCAACACGCACAAGTGCAGATGTTGCCTGCAGATAGATTGCAAGTTTGAGGGTTTACTTGTGCTCTGCTTTTAAAAAACTTGGAGCAGACACCTTGTTTTCACTGGCTTTTTGATATCTTCATAGCTGTCCTCCAGTCCACTTGGCTACATCTGAAATAACTACCGTTAGCAAAGAGAATAGCTCGCTGCAAACTGCGTGAGGCTGTTTAATAGCAAATATATTCCCAGCGCATGCTAAACCCGAGGTGCGGGAGGGAAGGGAGACAGGATGGTATTAGTGTTTTTCTTCTGGGAGAGATTTCCACCCTCTCCTGCCGTGTCCCAGCTTAGGAGATCCTCTCCCACTCCCCCTCTCCCACGCTGGCGTTTCCCCGCTGAGCCAACGGCATTTTACGAACACCTTTGTTCTGCTCGGAGGGTGACTCTGCCCTGCCCATCCCGAACGTAAGCGACCTTGGGAGGCTCGTGGGAATCGTGTGCGGGCTGTAAATCCCAGCTGGGACCCGGAGCCCCGCCACCAGGCAGCCAACAGTCAGCAGGAGAAAACCGTGTCGTTGAGCTGCTCGTGCCACTGCCACCCGTGCCACGGGCACTGCCACTCGCATTTTTGCCTTGTCATCACCCAGCAAACGACCTGCTGGCTGCAGTGAGGATTTTTGTTGTTGCCTGTTGGTAAGGAGCATGCCTGTCCTTCATTTCAGAGTACCGCCCCTCCCCCCACTTCACTTTAAAAGTTTGCTGTGTAAACCACGAAGCAGCCGTACGTTCATGGGGAGGTCACGAGTGCCTAAATTTGATCATCTCTCTGCTCCACCTGGCTCTACAAAATAAGAAGTTTACCGCTTTTTGTGGCAAAATGGAGAATGGACTTAATTGCAGATGGGAGGTGCAGGAGGGCAGGCAGCACCCCGCGTTAGTGATGGGGAGGGTTGGGTTTGACACTGGGGAAACTTGGGGAAAATCCATACGTGGTGCTGTTGGAAAAAGGCAGGACATTAACAGGGGATGCAGCTGGGGCTGAGGTGTGCTTGGAGAAGACGGGACTCTGCCCGGGGGCTGCTGGCGGGGGCACGGGCGCCTGGCGGGGGTGGCGAGGCACGAACGCCGCCTGGGAATTAAACCTCATGAGTCAGTGTTTCCAGCATGGACATCATCAGCAGTGCCGCGCTGCAGAGCGAGGCAGAAAATACCCACTTTGTCTGGCACAGGGGCCGTCTGGGTCCTGCGCAAGGACCAGCCCTGGCTCCAGCAGCCTGGCAGGACTCTGGGGGCACCGGCACGGCTCGGGCACCGGCACAGCTCGGGCACAACTTCAGCTCTGGCAAGCCACAGGGGTCTTGTGGGAGCCTGTTTCCAAATTGTCCCATCAGACCAGATTGTTAATTAGTCGGTGTCTCATTACCCCTGGGTTCCTGGGTCCCAGTCAGCCACAGAGGAGTTTCACCAGTACATCCAGGCGGCAGCAGCGGGAGCCGGGAGCCTGCCCAGCCACGGTGCTCAGCGCTGCTCTGGCCGTGCTCCGGTGCCGGCACCAAAGGAGCCGTCCATGCTCAGCACCGCCGGCGGCACGCCGAGGCTCCCGCCCGCCCTGTGCCCGCCGCATGGACCTGCTGTGAGCACACGGACCAGGGCAGGTTTTGGGGTGTTTCATGGCCCATCCCCAAGCCCTTGTCCAGCGCCCGGCACGGTTGGTCCCCAGGGCCGCGGTGGGGAACGGTGCCGGACGGGGCGCACAACACATTGGTGTTTGTTCCTCTTGAACTACAATTGTTTCTGCAACGGAAAGAACTCAGGTGCAGCCGCAGCGGCTCTGAGTCACCCCCTGGTACTTCTGCCGACCGGGGCTGAAAGAAAGTCAACATTGATGAAGCGGGACCTTGCTGCTTGCGGAGGCCGGTTAAACACCACAATAGGAAGACTGTCGAGGAAGAATTTGAAGAAAATAATCTGGAAAATATTGAAGAAAATTTGTGATCAGAGTGGTGGGTTTTTTTCTTGTTCAGTTTTTCCCTGGGGAAGGCAGAGCGGAGCAGGAGCAGCTCCCGAGTGGCTGGAAGGGCCCGTGGCTGCCCGGGCAGCCGTGTGTCTCCGGGGGGGAGGAATCCCGGACAGGCTCTGCCTTCCGGCTGCCTGGCGGGGCCCCATGGGCAGGGTACCACCCAACGCTCGGAAAGACACATTATTTTGTAAATATATGTGGATGTGTGTACCTGAGGGTCTGTAACTGTTCTACAGATGCCCCTGCTGGAATGGTGGTATTTAACTGTATTTGACATCCATGAGAGCACATGGCTGGGCAGCGACCCCGTGACCATCCCCACCTCCTCCTTGGGGTGACGGGGACGGCGTTGCTGTCCTGCTGTGGCCTCGGGAACAGTGGCTGCGGTGGGGGAGCCGGGACTGCAGTGCATGGGGCTGCTCGGTCAGGTGGGCATGGAGGGGGCAGAGGAGCAGCCAACACATGGTCACTTCTGAACGAAACCTCGTCCCAAGTGTGAACTACCGCTAAGTGTCACAGCCTGGTCACCCCATTAACCCACATTTTTGAGAGCTGCCTGAGGGGTGAGATGCACATGACTGTTTCATAGAATTATAGAATGGTTTGCGTTGGAAGGGACCATTAAAGGCCATCTGGTCCAACCTAGACATGAGCAGGGACACCTCTCCCCAGCCCAGGTTGCTCCCAGCCCCGTCCAACCTGGCCTTGAACACCTCCAGGGATGGGGCAGCCACAGCT